>JAQGEQ010000137.1:0-564004 GCA_034620365.1 Pegea sp. RAD2-039 | reverse complement strand
AGGCTTTTTGGACTGTAAAATATATTCGAAATTAATAAGTGTGATGCCTATTTAGTTTGGGAGTGGTAAAACTTTAATTAACATACATTTCTAATTGGTTGAATTAATCTTTCGTTTTTGATTTAAATACATTTTAATTTCAATACAACTTAGTTACAAAAATCATATTTGAAAACTAACTGGGCTACTTTAATTTCAATCGCAGTTTTAAGTTCAAATGAATTGATAATGCCATTTGAAGTACTTTCTAAGCTGCAGGTTCAGACAGTTTTAAACCTTTGATTGCTTAAAGTAAAGTAATTTTGCTGCTAATATAATTTCACTAAACAGCACATTTGGTTAAGATTAAAAACTGTCAGTAAAAGTATCTAGTAATTTAGAATTCTAACTATTTAGAAATTATTATTATTTTAATTAATTATTTTGTCTTAGACAGTTTTACAGATGTTAATTTATAGATTATGTGTTGGTAATATTTTTTTATTTTGCAAACCGCTGAATATTATTAAATAGAACATTATATTTGTAAAAATTAATCAAACAAAGTTAAACCTTCGGGCTATATTTTGAAAGTTATTTTTATAAGAGAAAAGCTGTAATGGATTTTGATTTAATGACTAGAGAAGTTTAAAATGTGTACCAACAAAATTGTTTTGCCCCAAGTCATGAAAACTCAGATTTAATTAGTTTTATTTCTACCAAATTTTACATAGATCTATTCTAAAAATAAACTTATTTTTAAGATGAACTTTTATTTAAGTTTCTAATTAATGCATAAATTTAAATTCCATCCAATTGTAGCCAATTCACAACTAGAATTTTACTTTACCATCTATAAATTTATGTATTTATATTATTCTAATTAAAATCTTATATGGAAAAAGAATTTGATATTTGAATGTTAACCTAATAAATAATTAACAAAACAAACAGTTTAATGACATTAAGATTTTCATTTTCACAACATGTATTAGTAATATTTGTATTGATTTCATAGAATAATTTATCTTTGACTTCCTGTTTTTTTTTAATTTAATTTGAGTAGAAACAAGACAAATTTTTTTTTAAACGGATAAAAACTTCAATAAATAATTTTTGTAACAGCAAAAGTTTAAACCTTACCCTAGATATCGTACACATAGAATTGGCATGCTAACATCCATATTAATGCCATTTAATGTATTTAATAAGGAATGATTTGACCAATCTGCTGGTTTATAATGAAACTTTACCGTTGAGTTTGTTTCTGATTATAATTCTATTATACTGATTTAAATTATAAGATGGTGATTTATTTGTGTATGCAGATGATATCAAGCTATTATCTCGTAATCCTTCAAAACTTCAAACTGCACTAAACACTGTAGAAAACTGGTCTACAAATTGGCAGCTCAGAGCCCAGCCAACAAAGTCTGAACTTATAACTTTTTCCCGTAAACCAGCTGCAAATTCTTTCAAGCAATGCTCCATCAATGGATTTATTTTTCAACGAATGTCTTTGGTCCTAGACCTTGGCATTACTCTATCATCTAACTTTAAATGGAACAATTATGTTTCATTTAGTTGTGATTCAAGGTTAATAGGAACTTTAAAGAAATTAAATTTAGATGAAAATTAAATCCAGAAACTTCCTTTAAATATCTTCAATTTAAAGAATTTGAAAAAGCTCTATCTTTCTTCCAATAAGTTTAAATATCTTTCTGATAGAATTGAGGACTTAAGTAAGCTGCGGAAACTTCTTCTTTGTCATAACCAGCTAAGATCTTTACCTACCAGTATATTAAAATTATCAAATCTTAAACAATGTGTTACTGATCGTAATCCTTTTTATAACCTTGACAACCAGACAATTCTTACCATGTCAATAAGCCAGGATATACCAAAGCTTAGTGAAATGGGTATCAATGTTGTTTACAAGAAAACATTACTATCTGGAAAAATACCTGTTGCCCTCCATTTGTTCCGTCAATATGAAGAAAAAAAAACTTGTTTATGTGGCAACAAGGTATTTGAAGAGTCAAGAAAAGCGTTTTCACTAGATTGGCTTTTATACCAAATTATTTTCCTATAGAGCTCATTTGTTGTTCTAAAAGATGTTTTGTACAACAAATCTCAAAAATAACAGACATTAACTAAACAACATAAATCCTTTTATCTTTTTAAATTTTGTTTTTTTGTCATACTTCATCTTAAACTGGTATAAATTATGATATATGAATTTATTACCTGATATTTTTATATTTAATAAAACTTGTAAAGCAAAAAACTCGTGATATTTTCATCTAATCATTCTTCAATATTTTTGGAAGTTATCGATCAGATTTTGATGCTTAAATTTACAAGAACTTGAAAATTAGTTAAGATCTTAATATTTATTAGAATGATAATATTATAGTTAGCTTTACAGACAATAGCTACAAGGAAAGAGGAGTAGTTGAAAAATAATTCTTTAATTTTGTTGATATTTATTATTCTTATCCTATTCATAGATTAATTTTTAACTTGTTAGTTAAAAAATCCAAAAAATTATAAACAGTTTAAAGCAAAATGATAACAAGCGAAAACAGCAATATAAACAAAACATTAGAAATATCGACATTATGTATTAATATTAGTTTGGCTACAATATTTACATTTTTTATCTACGGAATACTAGTAAAGAATAAAGTTTAATTTTTTCCTGATATTTTGGTCATAATTGGTATGAAATATATTGTCATTGAAATATAATAGATTTTTATTCTTTACTTTTACAGTTTTATTTTAAATCTTAGATTGTTAATAATGTTTTTAATATCTTCTAGGACTTGCTTGGATCTTTTAAATTTGCTTGGTGAAGAAAACCTTTCATCTTCTATTCGAATGAGACAAACGACAAACTGAAGCTAAAATAATTTTGCTGTAACAGCTAGTAAGTATTTTAAAATATTCAATAAACTTATTCAATCAGATAATTTTTTACAAAGATCCTTCGAGAAAAAAATCTCTGCGATTCTTCATTGGGTTGCGGCCATTTTTGGTTCTCGTCAACACTTGAGCGTCTTGAATATCTACAAAACAAATCGACTTCATCACTACTGGAGTCCTCCACCTACTTTTTTCTTCCAAATAGAAACATCGCCTTTGAAGTAAGATGAAAGTAAATGTTCCAGAAGCTAGATTCTAGATGTTAGTGATCAAATGTTATTAGTGAAAATATTAAACATTAATCAATCTTATTAGATAAAAACATCAGCTGATATAAATAATATAAAAATTCTGCTACAAAATAATTAACAAATATAATCTAAGAAATATAAGTTAAAAAAATTTCCATATAGTTTATTATATAACTTATTTCGATGCTTGTAAAACCAATAAAATTACTATATATTTTATCAAAGTAACTTAAGCTGATGATTCATATAATTAATAAATGTAATAGATAAATAGAAAGATAAATCTTACTTCAAAACTATAATTGGAAGAAATACCTTTTAAAAATCATTTTAAAATGAAAATAAATTTCTTTGCATTTTGTTAGAAGTTGATACAAAATAATAAAAGATTTGATACAAAATATTTACAAAATTTATCAACTTCAAAAGGCAACTTACAAAAATGAAAAAATTAAAATGATCTCAAAATTAAAATGAAATCAATTATTATGTTGGGTTAGATGGTCGAAGATACAAGAAAAGATGAATGTCTGTAAAAGGGATCTTCATTTTTTACTTTTCTTTTTTAATCTTACATCAATAATAAATAGATTCTTATGAAATGTTTTAGTTTCACAGAATTTGTTTCTTATTAGACAAAAATTTTGTTAAAAACTTAATCAAATTTCATTCCTAAATAACTTCAAACAAAAAAGATCTGATTTGATGATTAAAACAAACCTCTAAATTCTAACAAAATCTTTTATATTTTATAAATTATCAAACAATTAAAAAACATAAAAATATTCATGTAAGAACATTTTGATTTTATTTTAAATTGTTTGAAAATAAACACGACCTTAAAAGCAACTTTATACTAAAAATAAGCTTCACAGCCATCTACTAGTAAAATTTGTTTATTAAAATGGGAAATTTACACATATGTCAGGTACACATGGTTGATAGCTGACTACTACTTCAACAATCCTTTCATTTGTTCTTGCAACTTCTTTCCATTCATTTGTTACTTCATTGTAACATTCGACAATTTCTACATAACCACTTACGGATAAACCTCCTGAAACAATCAACAAGCTCATCATAATTATGCAAATTATTGTAAACATCATAAAGGTTTTGATTAAAAAATTTTCATTTTCAAACATAACAAAAGTTTTACCAAAAACATAAATCTTCTTATTAAAGACAACAGCTTTTGGCCAGCGTCTTGCATATTTCATACTTGCTACAAACTCCCAACTATCATTGAGTACATCGTATCTTTCAACAGTGTTTAAATGTCCTCCGTCATTCCAACCACCAATGACGTAGATATAGTTGCCAAGCGTGACTACACCTTTAATGATTTTAGAATTAGTTATCATTATAAGATCAAAACGTCATCGTGACATCATCAGCAAGTACCTAGAACACTTCGAGGTGTCAACATCGGTTTCACGGAGCTCCATTCGTCTCTCTGTGGATCATATTTCTCCACACAAGCAACATAATCACCTAACTCGCAACCACCGACAACATAAAATATCCGGTTGAAGACAGCACAGTCGAAAAAGCGACGACGTCTATTTAATGAAGCTCTTTGCGTCCATTCATCAGTGATTGGATTGTATCTGGAAATAACATAATAGTTTTTGACAAATGAGGTTTTGGTTGAAATATCATTTCATCACTCACTTCATCAATCTTTTGCCATCATCAGAAGATTCAAAAAGATACAATTCGTTATCAATCGCTCCAATTCTCGGCATACACAATCTAACGTCTAAACTTTTGCACTTCTTCAACTTAATAGAAATTGGGTCGTATCTAGAAATGTGATGACGTCATTTTTAGTTTGCAATGATGATTTCATCATTTGCTTCATGCTTTTAACCTTTCCATATCACCATTTGTCTTTAACATTAAAATGAAACCGTTGATGACAACGGATCTTGAAATAAGTGGAATACACAGCTTAGGAAGTTTAAACCAAATATCCGTTTCAGACAAACTGAACTTTACACTTTTCAAAGATTTGTCATCAGATCTAAAAGATCCATCAATGACGTACATCACCTGTGACACCATATGTCAGTCGTTGAAGTTAAAAGTATTTAATTAAATAATCTTACCTGCCGAATATCAAGTTGTCTTGGCTTACTTTCAACTGGAATGAAAGCTTTGAAGTCATCGAGGACCTTGCTGAGATATTCGTAACAAGTATCTTTAATTATTTCACATTTTTCTAATTTCATGAAAATAAAATTTGGATTTATCAAATGGCATCGTACCTAGAGAAATCATAATTTTATACTCACAAGTCTACAACTTTATAGTTTCTAGATACTTACGTTCTTAATTAACTTATTTAAGCAATGTTTTCTTGAAGTTAAATCATATTTGACCCATTCTAGAAGAGCATTGAATACTTGGGATTCACAAATCACATGAAGCTCATCTTTAGAAATTAGTTTACAAATTATAGACTCTGGCTGTAATTTGAATTCTTCAGCTTTTGAAATCTGGTAAATATCATGAGATCAATCAAAAACTTTTTCTTATTAATTATGAAAAGAAGAAAATCAGTAGAAATAAACAATCAAGTAATTATTTAAATTTGATGAAGTAGAAAAAATCTTTTTACTTAAAATGTTTTAGCCAAGAAAATAATATTTCTCTATTTTCTTACTTCTATAAAGTTTTTTCCAATAAATTTTTCAAATTTACTTAAAAGATCCATGTATCTATAATTGTCAGCAAAAATTGCAAATCCAATGCAGTTGGAAATTTCAATTTGACTTTCCAAAAAGCTGTAATTGATAAAGTTTAGTTACAAAAACTATTGAAACAAACTGATTTATAAAACTAGCTTACTTGCTACATAACTTCTCTAAACCATTTATTTGAAACATGGAATCTGCAATCATCAGTTTCTCAACGTTTTCTTCATTGATTTGTATTTGTTTTGTGAAAATATATTCTAGGAGATCAGAGAATACATTTGGGTCAACATCATTTATGGTAACTTCTGCAGAATATGCTTCTTTAAATCCACCTTAATAAATTCAAATGGTTTTAGTGTTCATATATTCAGTTATCTTACAACTGAAGTTGAATCTTGAATCTAACTTACGACAAAACATAGCTTTGAAATAAGGTGAAGCAGCAGCTAATATCACTTTCTGACAATTGAAACTTCTTTCCAAACCATCCAAATTTACTTTGATGGTTACATCACATAGCTCAGAAGTTTGACGAAAACCATTTAGTTTGAATTGAAGATTGGTACAATTATTGATTTCCGAAATTTTTTCTCTAAAATAATCAAAACAGAGTAACAAAACAGGAAGTAGAGGAAACATATAAGTTAGATGAAAATACAAAAAACTGAATAATTAAATTCACAAATACTTATTTCAGTTGTTAAATTGATAGATAAGGAAAACAATAAAATTAAAAGTCTTCTAAATGATTGAGTAATAATAAATCACTCTAAAACAAATTAAAAATATAACAATTACAAGTTAAAGCTAATAAAATTTAAGTTAATAATATCTATCTAGATGCAACATAAATAATGTT
The DNA here is from genome assembly GCA_034620365.1 of Pegea sp. RAD2-039. Taxonomy (NCBI): domain Eukaryota; kingdom Metazoa; phylum Chordata; class Thaliacea; order Salpida; family Salpidae; genus Pegea; species Pegea sp. RAD2-039. The sequence goes on along the minus strand of JAQGEQ010000137.1, from coordinate 557,285 downwards.
CTAATTTGTGTTTATTTTAAAACAAAATTCTACTAACCTTTTATCATCTGTAGGTGGCACAATTGAATTGAAAACAACTTTGTTATTTGATCTATCTACCATTTTGATGCAATAAACAAGTTAAGTAACTCTACCAACTGTTGATGTTATATAAATGAATTAGTTGATTTACAAAACAGTTTATGTTTATAAACAACAAACATTTTAAGATATCAAAAAAAAAACATTTTGATCTAACTAAGGTAAGTATTTAATAATTGCAAACGAAGAAAGTAAATCAATAAAAGATTATCAACTTCTTAAAAATATTTTCATACAAATTTTCAGAAGTGAATAAAATCTCCTAGTCCCTAATTATAATAGTAAGGCACCTAGCAGCCTTGTATAAAACATATTATTATCAATTATTAAATAAAATATAATATTAAACAGTGTCTATTTAAAATTCCAGCAATACAAAAACTATTTTTCCTGGAATCAGTATCATATTTAGTCATCTTTAAATCTAAGAATTCCATAAAAATTGTAAAAGTCCTCATGTTTAAAATGGTTATAGGACTTGATAAAAACAACAAAATGTATGGCATATATAAAATAAGCATAATATTTATATTATAAAAGGTATTTATTAATGTATAACAACAATTGTTATTTGGAAAAATTAATTAATTATATAATTTTTCTATAGATTTATTAAACAGTTTATTTTCAGTCATACCAAATGTATTATACAACTTTATACTTTTACCTTATCAAAAGTACAAAAGTTGCAATTATATTAACTATTCTACCAACATGAAAATTTAATAAAGTTATATACTAAAAAGAATAAAAAATTTACTAAAAGATTTAGATATTATAAATAAAGATATTCTGATATCTGATTCAGTTCTTAGAAACAAAAGATTAATAAAAAGAAATCATAAAATTCTACAGAGACATTTTTTTACAGTTAAACAAAAATGTTTAAAACTTTTAAATAATTAACAAACAATTAATCAAATTTTACACCACTAATACACTAAACTGAATTATGTGTAAAGTAGCTTAATATTAAAGTAGTATTTAAAAGACAAATTATAATTATTCAATTAAAATTATTTATCTAATGTTAGAATTTTCAAAAATAGCAAATACTTTTGCCATTCTAAAATCATGTAATGATTTATAATTCAGTTGAAACCTGAACCTCTTAAAATTATCCTTTAACTATCTCAAAAAGTTTAAAAAACTTATTTTCAAAATCAGTACAACAAAAATAAAGCTGATATTAAACAGTGGTAATGATATTAGTCAAAACATAAAGATGAAACACAACACATAATCTCCAAAAATATGATGCAATATGACATAAGCTCACTAGAACTTTTCTTCAGTGCGAGATTTCAAAAAGTAAAAAATGTAGCAGAAAATAAATTCTAGAAAGCACGTGATTAACTAAATAAAAATTGGTACATCCAAGTTATTTGTGCTGACGCGCTCTCGATTAGTTGCCCCGTAAAACCTGCAAACTCATTTAACAGCTGTTTAATAATTTTACATCCAATCATAAATCCTTATAGGAATTTTAGATTAGATTTTTTATATTTTCTCTAATATTTTGTGTAAATATTTTATGTTATATTGTATAGGGATCGCTAAACTATCACGTGTTGATTTCTTTTTTATAAACTTAAATATGTATAATAGGTCTTTTGTGAGCTTAGTAGGTGGGAAATTTTATTTCGAGAAACTGTTAAAGTTAGATTCATCATTCATTAACTTCTTGTATAATCTAAGCAAACTTACACACAAGATTGTATTGGAACTAGTAGCGTGTTTTATTTATTTCAATAAACGCGAAGGAGGGTACCAGAAAAGAGCACCTCTCGCTAACACACTTTCTCACAGATAACATCTATTTAGCTAAAAATATAGAAAGTAAAAGATGTAACACATGGTATTTCGATATCACTCAAAGCATATAACAGTGAACAGTTACATGGAATGTTAATATTATAAGAAAGAGAAAAAAATCACAGTTTAGAAATGACAATTGTTGTAATATTATAACGGTTCAACTTCTGCTTGAATATATCGAGTGACTTCGACATGGCAATGTCTGATGGCAGCTGATTCCATGTATTAATTGTGATCTATGACAAGAAATTTGCTCTGACCAATGTACTGGGTGATATAGGCTTATTAAGGTGTAATGTGTGTCGTCTGAGCTGATATAACTTGAGGCAAGGACTAATGGAAAAAAAAAATCAGCAAACTGAATGTCAATTAAACTGTGGATAATTTTAATAATAAGAATCAAGTTCGATTTCCAAACATTCTAAATTGAAGAAACTGAGACGATGTTTATAACTATCATATTTAATATTAAGTTTCCAGCATACTAATCTCGTAAATGTAGCCTGAACAGATTCGATTTTTTTGATATCACTTACTTGATATGGCATCCATGCACTGACATTGTATTCAAGAATTGGACGTACGTACAATTTGAAAAGATTGATAAAAAAGCATGGGTCCTTAGAATTAAAGGTCTTTATAATAAGAAAGACAAGATTGAATGATTTTCCAAAGATTTTGGAAATATAATTGCGCCATTTAAAGTCAGATGATAGAGTAATGCCAAGGTCTAGGACCGAATATACTTGTTGAATAATAAATCTATTGATGGAGTATTGCTTCAAGCAATTTACAGCTGGTTTACGGGAAAAGGTTATAAGTTCAAAATTTGTGGGCTGGATTCTGAGCTGCCAATTTGTAGACCAGTTTTCTGATGATTTTAACTGATGATTTTAAAGAAGAAACCGCCTTAGATACCATATTGACCGTTATGTCAAGATCTACCATCTAAGAGACATTTGAAAGAATGTCGGAGTAGGAGAGAGTACGAGTATTGCCATCATCGGTTATAAAAACGCTATTAAATTGATTGTTTAGCAACTCAGCTTTAATTTCTGGTTCTATCACAAGCTGGTAGCTGTTTTCACGTAAGGATGGTCTTTGAGATCTCGCCTTAAGCTTGCGATTTATAAAACCAAAAAAACGTTTTATTGCAAAGTGAAGAATAAACTGCACTTTCTCTTCCCAAATATAAATTAGAAATAGATTTCTTTTAAACTATACAAAGATCTTTGTACAGAGAATTGATGGAAGGGTCTGTTTTAGTTTGTTTATATAGGAGGTTTTTCAAATGTTGTAAGCTCTTTAAATTTTTGGGCAAATGTGGTTTTTTGTTGGCTCTATAAAAAGGTATGAATTTTTCGATTGACTCTTTAACGATGTTAGTAAACTTTGAGTAAATAGTATTGATGTCTTCGGAAGAGTTGAAAACAGAAATCCATTCAACCTCTGATAGAAACTTGTTAATGCCATTATAATTTCCACAGTAGAAATTCCTTTTGCTTGAAGTTTTAACGTTCATAAAAAAAGTTTGATGGAGCTTGAATTCAATCATATTGTGATCGCATGTCAAAGCAGAAGGTTTATTTTGATCAACGTAGATAATATTCTCGGGTTTTGATGTGATAAGAAGATCCAAAGTAGTACCAATAACTTGGGTCGGAAAAGTAACCATCTGAGATAAATTATTGGCATTGAGGAAGCTTACAAAGGCATGACTTTGAAAGGGTGAATTAGTATTATCGCTATCCAAGTTAAACGATTTTCCACTAAATGCTAAATTTGGGTTATTCCAGTCAATTTTACCAAAATCAAAATCCCCCAAAATATATAACTCAGGACACACAACACTATTCAGAACCTTCAATAAGGCCTTAACAGTAACCTCATCATTAATTTTAGACGGTGGTAGATAAGTACATATAAAACCATAAAATTTGGACTTTGAGTAATGAAAATCAAAAGCGATAATCTCAAACCCTGGACAATTAATGGCATCAATCTGAATTCTAGAAATCTTGGTTGCAAGTGATATTTGGTAAGTTACGCAAACACCGAAGCCTCTATCCTACAGTCTATCACAACGCAAAACACAAAAAAGATTACCGTCAACCAGAAAATAATCAGGATAAAACGGTTTCAACCAAGTTTCAGTAATAAAAACAAATGTGAAACCTTGGGAATGCAAAAGAGCTTTTAATTGAAAAATTTTGTTAATAATCCACTGTGCGTTGAAGAACATACCTAATGTGATAGAAGAATTGTCTTTTTGATGCTTGTGAGATTTGATGACGGGTTTCTGTAAATTGATACCTTGGGTATTCATAATTGTGTGCGGAGAGAGTTTGAAAAAAGAAGATGTGGGTCCAGTGATTATTTGCCACTTCCACTTTTTGAAAAAATCCTTGACAATTCTCAAGACCCATGGTGGACCTCGAACTGTGTATTTGAAATCAGTTGGTTGTTTATTCGGATTTTGGTTATACGCTTCTTTTAGAAGACGCTTATTTTCTAAGCGATAATCTTCACACATATCATGTGCTACTCTAATGCGCTCGAAATATTTCTCAAGCTTTAGCTTATACAGCATGGAAAGAAACTTGCGTTTTTTTCCAATTTTCCTGAAAGGACACTTTCAACGGTCTTTGATGATCAGAGCTTTTTGCTCCAAGTGTAGTCATTGATACCTTCGGAACGTCCACAAAATCATGGCTTTGAGAGCACATTTGATTAAAAAACTTACTGTCATCATCTTTATCAGTCTCAGAGACATTAAAGATGATGAAATCGTTTTATCTGTCCTCACGGTCTATAGTGAGTGTTTTGTGCGAGTCGGTGATTTTCTTGGCAAGAAGCTGCACCATACTATCATTTTTGTCGGGACTGGGATCACCGACCACCGAGGCCCATGTGACTTGTTTCTTGGTAAAGGCCTCCAGTTCGTCCACTGATTTAGATAAACTAGAAAATTTCTTACTGTTTATGGCGACATCGTTGCCAATTTCCGATTTAAATTTGGCTAATTCAGCAGATACATATTTGCTGATGTCGGATAAAAAGTTTTGATCAGAATTAGATGAGGGAACTATTGTGTCCATGGTTTTACATTTAATGCAAAAACATTTAAATAAAATTTGCTTCATCTGCTTGTTATTAAACATATCAAAAATTTAATAGGATATTAAGGTCTCGGTAGCTTTAGGTATATCCAGCAAAGTTTTATAAAAGATTTTTACTGTCACCAACCATAATATATAACATACAAATCATTTCCTAGAAACAACTTTATCACAACTTATAAACACTTATTCAAATAGAATATAACCTATTACCTGAAACTTATTCAAATTGATATAAATAATATAAAATATCTGAATATATATTGAAACAAAAAAGATTTTTTCTGATTTTATTTTGTAATTAGTTTAAAGTAAACACAATGACATCACCAACGTGGTATTTTATAGAAAGTTCAATTTATATTTTTCAAATCTGTTTACATTGACTCACAATGAACTTTAATTCTAACTAACCCCTACCTCAGTTATTAAATTTTAATGTTTAATCAGCCTTTCTAAAAACTAGTTTTGTTCTAATATCAATTTACAGTTTGTGTTATTTCAAATATGTTACTATATTAAAATTTACTTCTTAAACTTACTTTTGTTTCTATAAAACTCAATAAAATCAATAATGTTTTTAAAATTTAATAACTTTTGTAGCAATTTTTTATCACATTCTTTGCAACTTAAACTTTTTTTTTAACTTTCTGAAAAATGTTTTCAATTTTTGAAATTATTTTCACTTTTGAAAAATCGCTTGTAAGAAAAGTCGTATTATAATTCTCTTATTAGTAGTAATAGTCAAAACTTCAACAACTGATTTACTCATAAGAAAATGTTTTTTTTGTGTTAACATAACTCTTTTATTATTTAAAAAAAGTCGATGGAACAGTTTGAGTTGAATTACTATAACTCCATATATGTCAGAATAGTTTGCTAGTGAGAAATGCTTTTATCTATTCCCCTTCTTAATATTTATATAATAAATATATAAAAATTAATAAATAATTTATTTGATTTCTCTAATTTAACATTTTCATCTTACTGGTGACGTCTTAATTGCTTTTACAAAAAAATAGATCGAAATATTTTAAAATCAGAGCAAAAGTAGTTTTGCAAATTGTTACCGTTTGTTTTCTAGAAAGTAAAAAACTTTTCTTAGACTTGCAAAGAGCACAGATAAACTCAATGAAACAATAACATCAAAATTAGTTGAAGTGAACGAAGAAGAATAATGTTTAATGTGGAAAATCATTTGTTACAAATCGAAACCACAAACAACAGATAATAAGCAGTTTATATAAACCGAAAAATCAACAAAATAATAACTAATAATTAGAATTAATTAAAAATTAATAATTACTAATAATTATAAGTTATATATAAATTATAGTTATAAATAATTTTTTGAAGTTGAACAAGTTTCAACAAATTCTGACAAAATATTTCTACAAAAAGAAGAAGCTTCTAGTTTTCCTCTTCTTTGCAGAAACAGTAAGAAAACTTAAAGCCGCAAAAAGCAATCTGTAAACCGCTCGACGTTAAATTCGTAAAATCAAAATAAGTTAAAACATGTTCAACTCCAAAAAAATGATTAAAACTTTTTCCCAAGCTGTTCCCAAAAATTATTTCAGAGATTTTGTCAAATGATTTGAAGAAGAACTTCTCCGCAGACATTTTGATTTCATAAAAGTTCTTTTCTATTTCAAAAACGGAGAAAAAACTGATGAGATGACAACAGCTGTTTAAGATCTAGTAAACCAGCTTCATTGCTACCTTTCCTTGTAAATATGTTTCTTTCAACTAAATTTATTAATTAATCAATAAAAAGAATATTCAAAACAAAAAGTTTTTAAGAAAAATAATAAAACTTTAATTTCATCAAATTTTATCAAACTTAATTTAGAATAAAATATTATTAATATATTGAATTGTATTCAAATATTGGTGATTTGAAATTAATAAAATTAATCTGTTCTTTTTAGAAAATAAATTAAAAATTTCATTTGATTTGAAAGAAATTCAAAATCTATTTAAACAGAAAAATTTAATCACTTCTTAAAGTAATTCATCATAATTGTAGCTTATCATCAAAATATTAACAGAATTTTATAAAAAATAATTTTTCTTTCAACTGAATTTATTAATTAATCAATAAAAAGAATAATTGAAAACAAAAAGTATTTAAGAAAAATAATAAAACTTTAATTTCATCAAATTTTATCAAACTTAATTTAGAATAAAATTTTATTAACATAAATTGATTTGTATCCAAATATTGCTAATTTAAAATTAATAAAATTAATCTTTTCCCTTTAGAAATAAACTGAAAACCTAATAAGATATCTAATTAAAAAGCAGTCAGAACAAACAAACTAGGAGTTTTGTATTGTGTTATTTTACTGTTATCTAGCGTTAATTGTTCTGTTATAAAAATTTTGTTTTAATTCTACTGTTTATAAACATCTAATTGGATAATATTTATTTTATAATCTTTAATATTATTTCAAGAAAACAATCCATTTATTTAATTTAATGAAAATAATTTATAGTTCAAAAGTTAATAAAAATTTAGAATTGAACTTTTTTAAACTTTTCAAAACCAAAATAAAATATAACTAATCGAAAAAATTAATAGAAGCTATCTAGACACAATAATTGCAAGTAATAAATGGTAATAAAAGGAAAAATATCAAAATATTTTTGTTTATATAAACTTAGAAATTACCATCGTATAATCGAAAAGATTTATTTTAATTAAATATTTCATAATTAATTTTTTAATTAAAAGTTTACAAATATTTACTATTAATTAGTTTAATAAAAAATGGTCAACCTAAAAGAAATTTCTAAACACTAAAGTAAAAATAAAATAATAATTTAAATAACTTTCAATTATCGTTTTCAAATTGTATCATCCCTCTAATCAGTTAAATTGCAAAATTAAAAAAGCAGAAAATAAAGTAATATCTTATTTTACAAAAAGCAATACTGATAAAATTATAAAAATGCAAATACAAACATTCTATTTGAATAAGTTATTTATCAGAAGTGATTTGTATATTATATATTGTGATTGGTGACAGTAAAAATCCTTTATGAAAACTGGTGGATCCAAATAAAAGTGGCAATACCTTACGGTCAACTGTATAGAAAATTCCTGAAAACTGACTTCATCAAAGCAAGCTTGCAATTGCCAATCCTGCAAAAAAATTTATTCTGGTGAAGATCCGGTAATAGAATGCTTTAAATGTCTCTTCTGCTTTCATCTCACCTGTAGTGATGTGAGCAAGAAAATTTATGATATGTTTGATAAAAACCAAATGAAGCAAATGGGATTTAAATGGTTCTGCATTAAATAAATAACCATGAACACAACAGCTCCCTCAACCAATTCTGATGAAAACCTATTATCAGACATCAGCAGATCTGTATCTGCTGAGTTAGCCAAATTTAAATCGGAAATTGGCAACGATGTTGCCATGAACAGTGAGAAATTTTCTAGTTTGTCTAAATCAGTGGACGAACTGAATGCCTCTACAAAGAAACCAGACACATGGGTCTCGGTGGTCGGTGATTCCGGTTCCAACAAAAATGCTAGTATGGTGCAGATTCTTGCCAAGAAGGTCACCGATACGCACAAAACACTCACCTTAGACCATGAGGACAAAGAAAACGATTTCATCATCTTTAATGTCTCTGAGACTGATAAAGATGATGACAGTAAGTTTTTTGATCAAATGTGCTCTTAAAGCCTTGATTTTTTAAACGTTCCAAAGGTATCAATGACTAGACTTGGAGCAAAAAGCTCAGATCGTCAAAAACCGTTGAAAGTGTCCTAAACAGTAAACAGTAAATTTTCAATAGTAATTTTAAATCAAAAATACACTTTTGAGTCAGCATATCGTTTACAATAATTGAAAGTCATTGTAGAAATCGATAACAAGAATTTATTTGAATAAATTTATCAACCTCTACATCCTTTGATATTTTATGTGTAATGCACATCAAAGTAATCAACTGTTTTACATAAAACTACTATAAAACATTGGAGATATTTACCAACTTTTTTATGCGGCATTTTACAGCTGAATCTTTTTTTCTAACTTCTATTTAGCAACGTTTTTGTATATACTTATTCAAAGGTTTATAGTAAGCTTAAAGACAATATTATAATAAGTTTTACCTTATATGTTTTCTCCAGATATTTATCTGTTATTTAATTTTCTTTTCAATGTAGTCAATATTTTTTAATCGTTTTTCAAAATTCATAGATACATTTGTGTTTTTTTAAATAAAAGCCTACTTTAACAAATTTTTTGTTTCAAAATAAATATAAATCAATAAGTATTTATTTTGGAAGAACAATATATCTTAAGTAGATTTTTTTTTATTTTACTAAATAAAATAATGTTATTGTTAATTTAATAATTCATAATTTGACGGATAATTTTTTTATATGATTTGTAAGTTTTCTAATTATACTATTAATTTGTTTCAAGTTTTACTTGGAAGCAACAATTTTATTACATATTAAGGTGATTTACATTTAAAATATTTTTATATAATTGTTATTTGTAATGATATGCCAAATGTATAAGAAGGAGTTACTTTAATCTTACTTCCAATGAGTTATCCTGGTTCAAAACTTTGGGGTGCTTGAATTGTTATAGTTGGTAAAAGATGACGTATATTCCTAGAATTTCAAGAGTTATGAAAGCTAAAAGATGAAGTTATAGAATTTTATCGATTAGCAAACATACTTATTAAGAAAATGTTTTTCTTGGATAGGAAAAAGTGGAAGCCCCAATCTGAAAATATACTTTGGATTTTTTCCTGTGTTTGCTGCATGAATACTCACAACTAGTTTTAATATCAAACTCAAAGCAGTCATACTATTCCCCTCAATTCAATATTTACCCACATTCTCAGTTGAAAGACCTATTCTGTGTTTGAAGCTGATATTTTTAGATTAATAAAAATATTTTATATTTTTTGTTGTGAAGTAAATTATTGAAATGAAAATATTCGAAATTATCTAAAGTTTTTTTTTGTAGAAAGTTGATGCAAGTAAAAAGAACATGAAAGAATTAAATACAGATTTGCTTGGACTAAATGAAAAATATTTTGGTCTACACAATGTAAGAAAATCTTCATATTTCATTTTTATCATTTTAAACTGTACAGATTTATTTTAACAGTTTGGAAACACTTGTTATTGCAACTCTGTGTTACAAGCTCTATTCTTCTGTCCACCATTTCGCGAAAAAGTCTTAACATATCGAAATGAAAAACTGAAACAAGGGACTTCAAAGGAAGATACACTTTTAGCATGTCTTTGTGAGTTGTTCTACAATATCACAAGCCAAAAGAAAAAGAATGGCGTTTTATTTCCAACACAATTCATTGCAAGATTACGAAAAGAGTATGGTAAGTAGAAATTAAGGATAACAAACAATGAACAAAAAGTACATTTGGTGGTTTCAGAGTCGTTTGACAACTACGAACAGCATGATGCACATGAACTGTTCAATCGTCTTATTAACTCTATTCATCTAGTGCTTGTAGAAGAAAATAAAGAAGTGAAACGAAATCAGGAATCAAATTTGCAACAAGCAGCTATTATGAAGAAGCAGTGTACGAGTATATTAAAGCAAAAGAAACACAATGAGCAGATCACTAAGAAAATTCCTTCAGATGCTGCTGAGTTGCAACAAGTATGATGAACTTCCTATTGTACTAATTACTACTTCATTTTTTATCTAGAAAAGTGTAAACAACACAGTTGATGACAAACAAGATAACAATGAAATAAATGATACTTGGATTAATGAAATTTTTCAAGGAACCTTTTCTACTATCACCAGATGTTTGACCTGTGAGACGGTATTCGATTCAAAACATTTTTGTAATTTTATTAACTTTCCTATTTTCATTTGAGGTTCACAAAACTTCATGATAAAAATATTAATTAATTATTTTTTAATCACCGAAAAGTTTCTGATAAAATTTTTACTTTAAGGTAAAGCATCGAGATGAAGACTTTCTTGATCTTTCGATTGATATTGAAGAAAGTACTTCTATCACACATTGTTTGAGGTTTGTTGATGTTTCAATACATATTTAGAAGCAACTAATACGCTTTTTAGAGTTTTCAGTAACCAGCAAACTTTATGTGATGAACACAAGTATTCATGTGATGTATGCAGAAGTAAACAAGAAGCTCAGATCGCGTAAGTTATCTCGCGCGATTTCTTTCATGATGAAGTAAATTTGTTTGTAGAATGAAAATAAAAAAATTGCCACAAGTTCTGGTTCTACATTTGAAAAGATTCAAATATTGTGATAAGTTGAATAAATACACTAAGCTCTCATACCGAGTTGTGTTTCCTTTCGAACTACGATTGTTCAATACTACTGCTGATGCTGAGAACTCTGATCGTCTATATGATCTCTTTGCTGTTGTTGTCCACTGTGGATCGTAAGTTGATAAATAAGTGTCTTCTACTACTCGGGTTTCATTTTGATGTTTGTAGAGGACCACATAGAGGTCATTATGTGTCTATAGTAAAAAGTCATGGAACTTGGTTACTGTTTGATGATGATAATGTAGAAATAGTCAAGCCAAGTAGTATGGAAGATTTCTTTGGCATCTCATCTGATGAGAATTGCAAATCTGGCTATATACTATTTTATCAATGCAAGGAATAAAATCATTTTTACGTTGCTTCTTATCTTAATGTTTTAAATGCTTTCTCAATATGTTTGTCTACTTTTGCTTTGTTGTTTCAAAATTACGTTTTAATTATTTGGAAAACATTTTGCTTTTAGTATTTGTTGTTTTTAAATTTTGTACATTTCATTTTCTAGCTTCTGTTTACCGTGACTGTGTTCATCAAAAAATTATTTTGAAATATTCATGTGATGTCCTATACTGCAAGGATTCTGTAAGATTCCATTCAAGATAATAAATGAAAATAATTTGTTTATCGTGTAGTGGAGGTACAATGCAAACGAAAAAAATGAGTCAACTTCTGTTTTAACAGCTGCTTAGCCTCTATTATAATAAAGACAAAAAAGTTGTTTGAAAAAAGCACCTCCCCATAACACATTCTCACAAACAATATTTATTAAGTTAGAAGTATCATAAGAAAAGTATGTAACTCCTGGCATTTCAGTAGCTCTCAAAGCAGATAACAGTGAACAAACTTATAAAATGTTAATAATATATAAAAAAAATAAAAACACAGTTGGAAAATGCTTGGAAACATTGTAACAGTTCAACTTATACTTGAACAACGCGAGTGATTTTGATCAAACAATTTCTCATGGCAACTGCTTCAAAGTACTAATTGTGTGGTATGAGAAAAAAAAATACTTCAATTAACGTACCAGGCGATATGAGCTTATCAACATATAATTTGTGTCTTGTATATATCTTATGTGTCTTATATATCACGATGTTTAAAGCTATCTGATTTCATATTAAGTTTCCTGTATACCAATATTCTAGATATAGTTTGAACAGATTCGATTTGTTTGATATCGATATTTATTCTATTTGAATAAGTTTCAGGTTATAGGTTCTAATTGAATAAGTGCTTATAAGTTGTGATAAAGTTATTTCTAGGAAGTGAAATGTTTATTATATATATATTATATATTGTGGTTGGTGACAGTAAAAGTCTTTTTTAAAACTTTGGTGGATACACATTTTTGAATAACTGCTAATAAGCTGTGATTAACTTTTGTGGTGTATTTATTTATATTTTTACTTATTATTATTTATTATTATTTACTATATATTATTAACTTGGTATGTGTATTTATATATTTATTTATATACATATCACATACATTTATCTGACTTAAAAATTCTATACTTTGGTGGGAGTTACTAAAAATCTATCACGGAAACTATGGTAGATACAAATGGCAGGACCTTGCGGTCAAAAACTCTAAAAAACCCAAGCAAACCAAGTTCTTCAAAACAAGCTTGCAATGGCAATTGCCAAGCTGGCAACAAAACTTGCTCTGGTGAAGATCTGGCAATAGATTGCATCAAATGCCTCTCTAGGTTTCACCTCACTTGTAGTGATGTGAGTAAAAAATTTTATGATATATTTGAAAATAATAAAATGCAGCGAGTGGGATTTTGTTGGTCCTGCATTAAATGTAGATCTATGGACAAAACAACTACCTCGTCCAACACTAACAAAAGCCTATTGTCCGACATCAGCAACACCATATCCACTGAACTGGCCAAATTTAAATCCGAAATTGGCAACGATGTTGCCAAAACCAATGAAAAGATTTCTATCTTATCCAAATCTATGGATGAACTGGATGCCTCCACAAAGAAGCCTCTCACATGGGCCTCAGTTGTTGGTAATTCTGGATCCGAAAAAAATACTAGCGTGGTGCAACTTCTTGCCAAGAAGGTTACTGACACGCACAAAAAACTTACTCTGGACCGGGAGGATAGAGAAAACAATGTCATCATCTTTGGTGTCTCTGAGACTGATAAAGACGATGACATCAAGACTTTTAATCAAACGTGCACTCAAAGCCTTGGTGCTGTGGAGGCTCCAAAAGTTTCAATGACCAGACTCGGGGCAAAAAGATCAAATCATAAAAGACCGTTAAAAGTGTCCTTTCAGGAAAGATGGGACAAACTTAGATTTCTTGCTAAGCTGTATAAGCTTAAGCAGGACGAAAATTTCCAGGGTATCAGAGTAGCACATGATATGTGTGAAGATGATCGCTTAGAAAATAAGCGTTTTCTAAAAGAGGCGTACAGCCGAAATCAGAAAGAGCAACAAACTGATTTCAAATACAAAGTTCGAGGTCCACCATGGGCTTTAAAGATTGTGAAGGTCTTTTCAAAAAACGGAAGTGCAAAATAACCACTGGACCCACATCATCCTTATTCAACCTCTCTTCGCACAAAATTATTAATACTATGCTTCCAGTCCAAGATAACATTACACAGAAGCCTACCAACAAATCGTACAAGTGTCTAAAAGACAATTTTTCTGTTGTTCAAAAAAGCTGAATTGTTATAATATCGCCAACATTGCCATTTCTAAACTGTGAATTTTTCGCTTTTACAATACTATGATTCTGTGCAATTCTTCATTGTCATATGCTTTTTGTTTACACGTCAAATAGATCTAATTTGTGAGAATGTTTGTTAGCGAGAGGTGCTCTCTTTAGGCATCCTCCTTCACATTTGTCGTAATAAATAAATAAAAATCAGCAATTGGATATAGCATCCATACATTGATATTGTATTCAAGAATAAGACGTACAACTTGAAAAGACTGATAAAGAAGTTTAGATTCTTACAACTTAAGGTCTTTATAATAAAGTAGAGAAGGTTGATTGATTTTGCAAAAGAAGTTCAAACTTAAATGTGTCATTAAAGTTCAAATGATAGGGTAGTACCAAGGCTTACGACCGAAATTTTTTGTGGAATAATAAATCTACTGATAGATTATTGGTTTAAAGAATTTGCAGTTGGTATATTGGAGAGTGTTATAAGTTCAGAATTTTTCGGCTTGATTCTGAGCTACCAGTTCATACACTAGTTTTCTACAGTGAATAAAACAGTTTGAAATTTTGAAGGATTGCAAAATAATAGCTTGGTGTCATCTGCATACACAAAAACACTGAAATCATCTACTGCTACTAGTCTTCTGATGAGATCATCATTGAAAATTAAACAGAAAAAGAAACCCAGAACAGAAACCTGACCAACATGTTGCATATAGCATCAAATTAGATTACCTGTTAAAAATAATTAATTTTCCTAATGTATCAATAGTTTATTTTTTACAAAACAATTACATTCAGTGGTTTTAATTCATTTTTCAAATTAATTTTAGAAATTGTTGCCTTTTAACTAATATCATTTATAAATAATATAAAACCGAATTTGTAAAAATTTTATTTCAAATATATTTTTAAATGTGGTTTTAAATATTAGTTGCTTTTCTTCCTTAAGTAACTATAACATAATTATTTATTACTTTTCGTTGAAATTATTATTATAATTATGAAATAAAACGTTTAAAAATAAGAGTAACGTAAATTAAATTTAAAAATTCTATTTGATTTTGATACCTAAGTTCTTAGATTGTTTTGTCAGCTTGTAATTATCAAAATCAGTTTATAAATAATCTTTAAAATACAATTTAGAAGCAAAACACAAAATAAATCATTTTAAATTACAATTTAGAAGCAAAACAAAAGTGTTAATTATTTTTTACTTTTTTTTTAATTCTTTGAACTACATTTTAAAATAAGATAAAAATATACTATTTTGCAATTTAGAAATCTAAAAACATTTTCAAACATTTCCGCCGAAGCAGAACCTTAACAGATGTCTTTTACGATGAAATTTTAGTATTTGTAAATCTGTACTAATTTTCTTACTGAAATTAGCTAGTTACAAAATCTCGTTTTAAAGATTTACTATACTTTGTGATACTTAATTTATATATAAAACTTTACTGGGAAAAGTTAGTCTTTTTACTTCTGCTGTCTGGCGCTACAGTTGTTTAATATAAACTTTTAAATCAAAAATGCTAATTTTAGATCATAAGTAAAAATTATATCCATTTTCAAATTCTAAAAGAGAATGCCGAAGAAATATGGAAAATGTTAAAAAGTTTAGGTTAAAGCCTGCTTCTAAATAAACTTTGAACAAAGCTTACCTCTACCTCTCACAAATTAAAAAAAGTTTACCGAAAGTAATTACTTGTTCAGAACTATTTATTTACTTTATACCAATGTCTCAACTGTTTTAAGAACAGAAATGTTCGGACACCGTTAAAATTATTCAGTGAACACATCGGTCCCAAATATTCATCCGTTGATTTCTTACCTAGAGCAAGACACTGATGATGTCAGTGTGATTGTGTATGCAGATGATATCAACCTTTTATTCTTTTAATTCTTCAAAACTTCAAACTAAATTATACGCTGTAGAAAATGGCGTATGAGCTGGCAGCTCAGAATACAGCCCACAAATTCTGAAATTATAACTTTTTCTCGTAAACCAGTTGCAAATTCCTTGGACCAATACTCCATCAATAGATTTACATTCAACGAAAATTTTCGGTCCTAGACCTTGGAATTACCCTATCATCTGACTTTAAATAGCAAATTTATGTTTCCATAATCTTTTCAAAAGAAATCATCTTGTCTACTTTATTACAAAGACCTTTACTTCTTAGGAACCATACTTTTTTTTATAATTTTCCTCATATTGTACGTATGTCCAATTCTTGAATACAATATCAGTGAATGGATACCATATCAAGTTAGTGATAAGAAAATTGTATTTTCGTTCAGAGAACATTTACGAGATCGGTATTTCAACACTGCCATTTCTAGAAACCATGTTTTTTTCTCTGTTTTATTTTATTTACTCTATATATTCACTATTATATGTTTTGGGAATTACTGAAAAGCCATGTGTGACATCATTCGCTTTATAAAGTTGTAACTTAATTATACCAAATAGATATTATTTGTTTGAATATGTGTTAGCAATTGGTGATTTTTCATGCACTATTCGTCGTGCTTATTGTAATAAAAATAGTTTGGTTTCGAATGAGAATATTAGCAAAATAAATTACAAAAGATAGTTTTATTTTGGTTGAAAAACTGCAAATATTCATAAACTCATTTATTTACAAAGTCAAATAACTTTGTTAAATTTTGATGCAAACATAAATTCAGAAAGCTTTAAAATAACATCAAAGAAAAAAATTTAGCTTCTAAATATTACTCATATTTATCAGTTATTATATTTCTTCTTTAAACATCAAAACATGTTGCTGTGAAATTTGTTAGTAACTTTCCCAGCGGTGAGTCTTCGTAGCCTTTCTTCGTGTCGACGACTTTTTTCTTCCTCTTGTTGTCGACGTCTTTCTTCTTGTTCACGACGAATTTGTTCATTATGCTGACGAACTACCTCGCTTTCTTCTTCTTGTCGACGCATCTTTTCTTGTTCACGTTGAACACGTTTTTCTTCTTGTTTACGACGTATTTCTTCTTGTCTTCTAAAGTTTTCTTGATCACGTTGATAACGTCTTTCTTCTTGTTGACGACGTTTTTCTTCTTGTTGTTGTTGACGTCTTTCTTCTTGTCGACGACGTTTTTCTTCTTCTTGTTGTTGACGTCTTTCTTCTTGTTGACGACGTTTTTCTTCTTGTTGTTGTTGACGCTTTTCTTCTTGTTGAAAGCGTTTTTCTTCTTGTAATCGACGATTTTCTTGTTCTTGTTGACGAAGCATCATTTCTCTTTGTCGGTTATTTGCTGACGCTTGTTGCATTAGATGAGATTCAGCTAGACGCTTTATTCTCTCCTTTTCTTCTCTTTCTCGTTGAAGTCTTTCTTGCTGTTCCTGCCTACGAAGTCTATTTTCTTCTTGTTGACGACGTCTTTCTTCTTGTCGACGACGTTTTTCTTCTTCTTGTTGTTGACGTCTTTCTTCTTGTTGACGACGTTTTTCTTCTTGTTGTTGTTGACGCTTTTGTTCTTGGTGAAGGCGTTCTTCTTCTTGTTGAAAGCGTTTTTCTTCTTGTAATCGACGATTTTCTTGTTCTTGTTGACGAAGCATCATTTCTCTTTGTCGGTTATTTGCTGACGCTTGTTGCATTAGATGAGATTCAGCCAGACGCTTTAATCTCTCCTTTTCTTCTCTTTCTCGTTGAAGTCTTTCTTGCTGTTCCTGCCTACGAAGTCTATTTTCTTCTTGTCGACGACGTTTTTCTTCTTCTTGTTGACGACGTCTTTCTTCTTGTTGACGACGTTTTTCTTCTTGTCGACGCATCTTTTCTTGTTCCCGTTGAACACGTCTTTCTTCTTGTTGACGACGTTTTTCTTCTTCTTGTTGTCGACGTTTTTCTTCTTGTCTACGACGTTTTTCTTCTTCTTGTTGTCGACGTCTTTCTTCTTGTTGACGAAGTTTTTCTTCTTGTTGTTGTCGACGTCTTTCTTCTTGTTCACGACGATTTTGTTCATAATGTCGACGAAGTACCTCCTTTTCTTCTTCTTGTCGACGCATCTTCTGTTGTTCACGTTGATAACGTTTTTCTTCTTGTTGACGACGTTTTTCTTCTTCTTGTTGAAGGCGTTCTTCTTGTTGAAAGCGTTTTTCTTCTTGTAATCGACGATTTTCTTGTTCTTGTTGACGAAGCATCATTTCTCTTTGTCGGTTATTTGCTGACGCTTGTTGCATTAGATGAAATTCAGCTAGACGCTTTATTCTCTCCTTTTCTTCTCTTTCTCGTTGAAGTCTTTCTTGCTGTTCCTGCCTACGAAGTCGATTTTCTTCTTGTTGACGACGTTTTTCTTCTTGTTGACGGCGTTTTTCTTCTTGTTGACGATGTTTTTCTTCTTGTTGACGCCGTTTTTCTTCTTGGCGACGAAGTCTTTCTTCTCGTTGCTGCTTATACATTTCACCTGAAGAATTCCACATTATGATAACATCAAAAAGTACTCTACAGCTTTTTCCCTGTCAAACAACTTAACTGACATTTAAAACAGAAAAATTTAATATAAAATTGATGAATTTAGTTATTTGATTAAGATAAATTTTACTAATCAAAATAATGTTTGATAATGATGAAAAATTACACACTATTTATTGTTACTACTACTTTTGCCACAAATAGTTTCTTTGCTTGAACTGTTTATTATATCAAAGTAAAGAATTTGTTTAAACAAATCTGCCAACAGATATTTTCTTATGAAATTTTTTCTTCTTTTTATAACATTAAATATCTAGGTTTCAAAAATTATCAGTGATTTCAAACGGTCAAAAAAATTAATTAGTCTTAAAAATACAATGAATTTTGAAAACGTTTATAAATAACTATAGTAATTATAAAAAAGTAATTAAAACCTAAAAGATTATTAATGAAAGTTTGCAGTAAAAGAACTTAACAGGCTTATATAAACTTATTTAAAAAAAAGTTTACTAACCCTATAATAAATTACTTTGGTTTAAATTAACTATGATAATTTAGATATAATTTAGAAACTAAATAAGATACCACTTAAACAATTTTATTTTCTAAAAACTTATTTAAAATTTGATCCTACCATAAAACAGAGTAACTAGAAAATTAGACATCAAAAACTACCTAGGCCTATAGTCTGAAAAACTTCCTTTGTGAGATATTCACTTAGGACTAGTCGCTAGCAGGTGTAAAATGAAATGACCCTATACTGCAGATTATTTTATAAAATAGATTGAGGGTTACCAAACATTTTTACAAATTTATCTTTTTAGTCTTATCTAAAAAATGTAAATACTCTTGTTAAAAAAATAAATTCATTCTTTGCTAATAATTTTGTAATGAAAAATTTAAAAAAATACTAGTTTTTTTCTAAAGACAGTTTTTAATAGCTAATAAACATTCAAACTAATTTATTCTAAAGGTTATTCTATTCGTATTAGAAAGTTATAACTTGCTCTAACTGCTGCTTATGATTGTTAGTTATAAACTTACAACTAAAGGTAAAAGCAAATTATCAATTGTCTCTAATTATAACTTATTCTTTGAAATCATTACTTAAAGTCATTAGTACCAAATTTCATGACTTTTCTTCTTACTACAACTATAAAATGTTTAATCGTCTTAACTTTAAGACTTGTTTATGTTTTGCAAAATGATGGTTTTACAGAAATAAAATAGTTTTAATAAATAAATAACTATCTTTATGACTCAAAATATTGTTTTTAGGCTTGTTCTTTTATACTCTTAGTTATTTATTAGTTGAAAATATCTTTATTCTTTTATATATATTTTTTTTATTTAAAGGGATTTTCTGTAAAAATTGTTTATCTTATTCTTCGGTCAATTGTTTTGAATCATTACATATTTTAAAAGTTAAACAAATTTTCTATATAACAAATTTTCTATTTAAATAAGTTATAGGTTATTAGGATAACAAATTTATTCTGATATTGCTTATAAGCTTTGAAAAAACTGTTTTCATTAAATGATTTGTATATTTTTTGTGATTATATCTGGATTAGAATTCAATTTGGACTTTTTATCATCTTCGATTTCAATATACTCTTTTTGAATAACTGCTAATAAGCTGTGATTAACTTTTGTGGTGTATTTATTTATATTTCTACTTATTATTATTTATTATATATTATTAACTTGGTATATTTATTTATATACATATCACATACATTTATCTGACCTATAAATTTTATACTTTGGTGGGAGTTACTAAAAATCTATCATGGAAACTATGGTAGATACAAATGACAGGACCTTGCGGTCAAAAGCTCTAAAAACCCCAAGCAAACCAAGTTCTTCAAAACAAGCTTGCAATGGCAATTGCCAAGCTGGCAACAAAACTTGCTCTGGTGAAGATCTGGCAATAGATTGCATCAAATGCCTCTCTAGGTTTCACCTCACTTGTAGTGATGTGAGTAAAAAATTTTATGATATATTTGAAAATAATAAAATGCAGCGAGTGGGATTTTGTTGGTCCTGCATTAAATGTAGATCTATGGACAAAACAACTACCTCGTCCAACACTAACAAAAGCCTATTGTCCGACATCAGCAACACCATATCCACTGAACTGGCCAAATTTAAATCCGAAATTGGCAACGATGTTGCCAAAACCAATGAAAAGATTTCTATCTTATCCAAATCTATGGATGAACTGGATGCCTCCACAAAGAAGCCTCTCACATGGGCCTCAGTTGTTGGTAATTCTGGATCCGAAAAAAATACTAGCGTGGTGCAACTTCTTGCCAAGAAGGTTACTGACACGCACAAAAAACTTACTCTGGACCGGGAGGATAGAGAAAACAATGTCATCATCTTTGGTGTCTCCGAGACTGATAAAGACGATGACATCAAGACTTTTAATCAAATGTGCACTCAAAGCCTTGGTTTTGTGGACGCTCCAAAAGTTTCAATGACCAGACTCGGGGCAAAAAGATCAAATCATAAAAGACCGTTAAAAGTGTCCTTTCAGGAAAGATGGGACAAACGTAAGTTTCTTGCTAAGCTGTATAAACTTAAGCAGGACGAAAATTTCCAGGGCATCAGAGTAGCACATGATATGTGTGAAGATGATCGCTTAGAAAATAAGCGTTTTCTAAAAGAGGCGTACAGCCGAAATCAGAAAGAGCAACAAACTGATTTCAAATACAAAGTTCGAGGTCCACCATGGGCTTTAAAGATTGTGAAGGTCTTTTCAAAAAACGGAAGTGCAAAATAACCACTGGACCCACATCATCCTTATTCAACCTCTCTTCGCACAAAATTATTAATACTATGCTTCCAGCCCAAGATAACAGTACACAGAAGCCTAGCTCCAAATCTTACAAGTGTCAAAAAGACAATTTTTCTTTTATATTAGGTATGTTTTTCAGCGCACGGTCAATTGTCAACAAAATTTTCGAATTGAAAGCTATCCATCTAATTGAAAACCATCTAAAGATTCAATTGATTCTAAATTTTTATCTTTCTGAACAATGAAAGATCATAACTAAAGATAAAGATCAATATTTGATTAAATTAAATTCTCCATTTTTTTACATGAAATATCATAACTTATTTCTTTTCATCAAAAACGTAAAATCTAAATACATTATAATTTAGTTCAAAACTAATTAAATAGAAATAGTTCGAATAAGTATTTTATGAGGATTGATCTTTTTCTTTCTATTGTACAATTACTTTCTGTATTCTCCCTTGTTTCAACTAAAATGTTTTCTTAAACTTAATTAAAGGAATAACTTTGTCAAAAAAATGAATGAGATAGCTAAGCACAGAGAGGTTTTGAAGAAGTTGAAATTATTTATACTTTTTCGAAAGCAGAAAAGGTTTGTAGTAACTCTCTTGTAAATTTATCAAAATAATTTTGGAGTATATCTAATTTAAACTACTAAAACTGTTTAATTGTATCTACTTTAATTCAAACATAATTCTGGTAATAATTTATTACAATAACTTAAACTGTGGTTATCAAACACAGCCGAAAGAGCTTACCAAGAACAATACCAGTCAACTTTAGGATTAATCATGACTCACTTCCATAGAAATTAAGCAAAACCAGGTTTTTATAGTTTGAGGAGAAATATTTTGTTCATTGTTTCACTGTTGCTAATTTTCTTTTTTGTATAAGTAACTTTTTATTTTTTCACAGATAAATATGCTTCCAAGCTTTCAAGGAGTTTCTAGTATTTTTAGCCGATTGAATATCGAAACAAAAATGAAATGACTATCAACAACTACAGTAATGATTAAATAGTTTTGATTCTCAAGTTTCTATAGAGCAACTACTTCAACTAAAAAACTTGAATTTTTTGTCGACAGAAATTTGATTGTTAATTTTTTATGATTATTCACCATATAATAATACAATTACAACTTTCGATCACAATCGTATATAAATTTTGTTTTGTGTCTGTATATGAACCCCTGAAAGCTTTGTATCAGCTATGTGATAAGTTTGATGAAATTATCTTTTAATAATTTTTTTTTTTTCAAATCAAATTCTAAACATTTAGAACCATATTTCTATTTAAGCTCAACTTTAAATTCCATCTGGTTTTTGAATTTTAAGTTTAAAATCTTTAAATAAGATTACGTTTTTCTTAATCTTGTATTACCATCTTTAATCAAAATATTACTTGTATTGCAAATTATGGAATATCATATTATATATTGACTTAGCAAAGCATTACTACAAAAGATTTCATTGAATTGATGATGATAATGTATACAATAATATTCATAAATAAACGTTTTTTGATATAGAAACTTTTGATTGTTTCTTATTGGTATAGATTTTAACAAAATCAAATTTTGGTTTAAAGATATATTCTAGTTATTTTACAGCTGTTAATAGCTCTAATCAGATTTCAAGCTAAGGTTGTAATTAATATAAATGAAAAGCTCTTATGCTAATGCGACACAATAAATATTTTCAGTCTTATATGTTAGCTAGAGTTAGTCAAGTCCTGTCACTAAGGTATAAGTAACCTATAAAAAATTGCTGAGTTTATAACCTACCTGGTCTATTGACACAGATTAAAACAACATTTCATTCATAATATTTTTGATGATCACCAAATAAATACGGTGGATAGTTCTAAAGAGCAATTCAAACTTCTAATGGGCATGTTATAGACAAACTCTTCAACATCCGGTGAATAATTTTGTTTGAACCATTTGACAGTTAAGATACAATCATATTTGCTTTTAACATTTCTACTATATAAGTTTTGAAAATAGCTTCCTTATTAACTTCCGTAAAATTTTTCATTACCGCGTGTTACATACACACTAGTTGATATCTTGTTTAACTAATCTTGCAAGAGCGTCATGTGAAAAATTTTCTGGAAAATTGATTATGGTGCTTTCTAATTCATAACGGACTACACCCAAATATCTACAATTTTCTGTTTTTGAATTTTAAACAAATTCTACAAACATGAAATCATAAGTTTTTAAGGTCCAGAAAAGCTTTGAAATATAAAAAAAATGATTATAACAATACTTTTATTATTTGTTACAATTCTTTTTCAAAGTTTTAGTTAAAAATCACCTGTTGTACTTTTTATTTATTATCTTCCTATAAAATTACAGAAAGGTTTTCTGTAAGAAATACAATTAAAAAAAGTTTAAGTCTAACTGCGATTATCTAATTTGAAGCTATTTTATATCTGCTACTAAAGTAATGTTTTCAGTTTTTCTTGAAATTCTAAATTGTTTTAATTTTTAAGTATATTTTTTTAAGGTAAATAAATATCATACACAGCGTGACCGGTTCCGCTAGAAGACATTTCTAAAATTTTGTATTTCATTATGGAGGCGGAATTTTTATAAAATGTTAAAATCTGCTATAGAATATATCACTACTTTTCACTACTATAAATATACATAAGGTTTGCCCATTAAGAAGTAGAATACCTACAGAAACTTTTGCAGAAATTTAACTGAAACACAATCTACATGTTATCATTGTAAAATTGTAAACTTTGTGGCACCAACAGTTACAAGTGTTATCAACATCAACCGATTTTATCATGTACTCAACTAACTTTCTAGATTTTTTGCAGTAATTTCTTAGAAGTTGCTTTTATCTTTCAAACTATTTCTTATATAAATTACCTATGCTGATATTTTATTTACAACCAAGATTGATACCAACAGACGCTTCATTATAATAGAAAGCTTATTTACTTCTTGTAGTGTACTAATCTCTAAATCATTCAACAAACTTTCTTTTACGTTTTAAATTGAGTTGCTATACTCAATAAGAATAAGTATAAGAAATATACTGATTTCATGTAGAACAATCATTATTATCTTTCACAGAAGTTGTAAAAAAATAATTAGCTACTAAACTAATAACAGAGGCAGTAATAGTAATATTATTCAAGGCTTTTCTTGATTTGTTGTTCCATCAATAAACATTTATAGATTGAGATAATTCAAAATTAATATCTGTGACATGCATTTTTCGTGGCGATTTTTTGTTTATCCTAACATCCTGACCACACACATACTATAAAAATTTTAGCGTAAAATTTATCGTATCCAAATGAGATCTAATCTTTTAAAAAAGGAAAAAATTGTCACACGGAGAATTTTTTTCGTTTTTAGATCATTTAGATCATAATCTGAAATTTGTAAATGAAAAAACATCAAAGAAAATGCCGCCATCAAATTGGTATGTGAAGATATTGACAGCAACTTGAAAAGCATATTTTTTCAACCTTAGGAAGCTGCGTCAGAAACTAAACATGAATTAGTTGGAATCTGTAACTTAAAATATATATATTTACTTTCAAACTGCTTCATCTCAAGACGGTATAGCATTTATCAAATAGTTAAATTTACTTGTTCAGTTGTTTAAATTGTTTAAATAATCTATTTTTATCAGAAAACTCAGTTCTGATTTTTTAGCTACATCTATGTTTATCAAAGTTGATAATAAAAAAACTTCTGTTTCAGATATTAAGCAAAATATTTTGATTAAAAGTTTTTTATTTGTTCCAAGTAAAAGCAGAATTTTTTTAAAAGTTAAGTCTTGTTCTTCTAAATATCTGATACTTTTAATTATAATAACTTGTGTTCAATGTAAAGTGTATTTTCTTCAGTCATTGATTGTCAATTTTAGTTGTAGAAACAACTTTTTAACTTTTAAAAATACAATTGATAAAAGTTCAACTGGAAACCACCAACTGCAAGCTAGTTTTTGTTGTAACTTAAATTAAGTTCTAACTAAATATAAATCAATTTTATAATACAAGTAATACCGTTTAAATTTATTTTTGAAAATTTAATCAGTTTTATATTTTTGCTGCAATGATCTAAGATAATTAAAGATAAATAATAATAAATGTTGTTTTTAAGACTGTAATGCAATCATTTACATTCTGCGGCCATTTCTTTTCAGTTTATGAATCTTACTTTGTGATTATTTAATAAAAGTATTTTTAAATGCATCAACTATGAATTTAAAGATTATTGCAGTGAACAAAATAATAAAAATCATTTGTTTCTTCAGTCTCATCGAGTCTCAAAAATCGCAGATCTTGCTTCACTAAACGCTTCTAGTAATCAACCGCTGAATATTGTACCAACTACAAGATTAGACGTTATCAGCTAAGTAATAATTTGTCATTGAGACTTAAATATTTTAATATTTGTTTTTAAAACTTCATTATACTAACAATTTGAAGATTCAGATAAAGAATATCTTTAGTATGAGATTACTGCACTGAAAAGCATCCATGTCAATGAATTCAAATTACATTTAAACATTGAAATTACATTTAATTGTTTTCTATGTTTATTCAAGCATGAAATAGTTTGTATGCTGTTCATGTTTTCTAATAAGGTTGACTTCTGAAAAATTTGTTTAATTAATTTTTTTGGTAAGCGTTTAAAGGTATTTTGATGAAACAGTACTGTTATACTTTTAAAATATTTCAAAAGATAATAACTCTTGGAGTGAACATTTTCACATTTGAGATTTTGCAGACCACAACAGCTAAATGCCCTAGGCTATTTGACCGACAAAAGTGGTATCGCTTAAGTTGTAGGCCGAAGTTTCGGTCTACTCCTTTGATCATTCAGAAAGTGTTCCTCGCTTGTGCGCACAATCACTCATTTCTCTCGTTTATATATAGAATGCCTACAAACAAAAAAATGGATAATATTTAGCTTCTGTGACTACAGAAGATCCATTGATAAGAAAGATATGTCCTAAAGACCAGCATGTTTGCATTAAGTTTAATATTTCTATACCAAACTAATTGTTCTTTTAAAGTTTGTCATTTTTTTATTCTTAGTTTACTGTAGGATTTTATTTATTTTGTAGAACATCATGTGTGGTTGATCCGATTATGAATCCTTCTGTTCGACATAATTCTCAAATACAAAGTATGACTTACCAACAACAATCTACAATAAACATGCAACCTATAGATGATGATGATGGATTTCAACAGCAGCAACCGCGTTTTATGGAAGATATTAGTAGGTCTACTGAGCAATATCAGAGCCTAACCTTTCAACAAAACATGCAACCTGAAAAAACTGTTGTAACTCAGCAACTACTAAATCAAAGCCATCTCCAGCAGAACCATAGCTTCATTGAAATGCCAGTGAACCAAGAGTGTTTTTCCGATGGACAATCTATACTTGAAGTACAGATATATGAACAGCCAGTGATCCAAAGACAGGATGAACAAGTAACTCAACATGGTTTTGTCAGCTATTTGCAGCAAGTTCAACCTACTGATTTTACTTCTAAACAATCTGAACAAGGAAAGTTCTACAGGCCTAATTTTCCTCACATGAGCCAAGAAACCGATCTTCAAAAATCAACAAATCATCAGCAAGCTGTTTCAGGACTACAACTCAACCAAACAGATCAGTATCATCCACCAAACGTATCCCATAATTTCCAACAAAGTTTTTTCCCGCAATTTTATCACGATCAACATCAAAACGGTCAATTCTCTCAACAAAATCAGGATGATGCCGTCAATCAACAACATCGATTTGTTACTTGTCAGCAACAGCAATCAGCTGCTCACAACTCTACTTACCCAGCAACAATTCCCACCAAAAGCAACAATCGAATGTTACCAAGTCAGCAGGATTACATTTATGGTCACAATGAGGAAAAATGTTCTCAAAACCAATGATTTGTAAAATTATTTAAACTTTCAATAATATTATATTACAATAAGTAATGGTTCAGATTAGTTTTAATGTTGTTGATTACCTATCTAAAGATTTACTTGATTCTAACTTTTTGTCTTTCTTAACGATGAAACTTTCTTAACTAAAATCAAAGATTAATATTTGTTTATTTCAAATTCTCTTTTTTTTACATGAAATATCATAATTTACTTTTAAGCATCAAAAAAGTAAAAATTAATTATATTATAATTTAGTTCAAAAGTAATTAAACAAAAATAGTTCAAATAAGCATTTCATTAAGATTGATTTTTTTAGATTGGGGAACTTTCACGGAGTTTCCAGCATTTTAAGCATTTTATTTCTAGTATTTGAGGCCGATTGAATATCTTAACTTAAGTCAAATGACTATCATCAACTGTAATGATTTAATAGTTTTGATTCTCAAACATTTGTAGGGCAACAAGTTAAATTATCTGCCATTTGAATTAAAATTGTTTTTCTTTATCTTTTATAATCATATGATACTCATAATTTTGTGGAAGTTTTGTTTTACGGTCAAATTTGTACCTCAAAAAGTTTTGTATCAGCTATGTGATGAGCTTGATAAAAGTATTCTTTAATAGTTTCAGTTTTGAATCAAACTGTAAACAATGTCATAAATGTGGTCGTCTGCTGGATTTGAGAATTTTAAGTTGAAAATCTTTAAATATCAGTTCAACACAAACTTTTACTTGTTTAGTGAAAAGAGTGCTGATGTTATCTATTATCAAAAAATAACTCTTTGTTTAAAATAGTGTTTGCTGTTTATATGTATAGCTACTAATAATGCTTTTTTTGTAATTGAGGTATTTGTGTTAATTTGTGTTTACTTGTAAAACAATGGAATCATTTTGCAAAATAAAATAGATTGATCAAACTAAACTAGTAGACCAGCTGAATGGTAAGATTTATGAGCCATTTTGCAGCTATTTTTAACATTAAGTTAAGTTTTTAAGCATTTGACACATACAAGAAGCAGAAATTATTTACAAGAACTAGCTTTTCATCAAGTCTCTTTATTCACATATCTATGAAAGCAGTTAATATATCCTGATAATGAGTCTTACGAGTAACTATAATGCAAACTTTAATTGCAATAGAAAGCTTTCATTGAGTTTGAAATTATGAACAGAGTTTAAACCATTGATCAAAACTGTATGCTTGTTTTATGAAATAAATTGTCAAAAGAAAGTTTAAATAAAAGTAAAAGCCTATTTTTAATCATGTTCTTTGTAAATTTAAGTCAGATGGTTAAACGGACAGCAAATACTTATGTTAAAAGTAAACAGTCCAAAACTTTCACAGACTTAGTGGCTCCTTTAGATGTTTGTACTACTTAGAATCTGAAATGTGAATGATATAAAAGTGAATGATATAAAAGTGAATGATATAAAAGTGAATGATATAAAAGTGAATGATATAAAAGTGAATGATGTAAAAGTGAATGATATAAAAGTGAATGATATAAAAGCAAATGATATAAAAGCAAATGATGTAAAAGTGAATGATGTAAAAGTGAATGATGTAAAAGTGAATGATATAAATGTGAATGATATAAAAGTGAATGATATAAAAGTGAATGATATAAAAGTGAATGATGTAAAAGTGAATGATGTAAAAGTGAATGATATAAAAGTGAATGATGTAAAAGTGAATGATATAAAAGTGAATGATATAAAAGTGAATGATGTAAATGTGAATGATATAAAAGTGAATGATATAAAAGCAAATGATGTAAAAGTGAATGATGTAAAAGTGAATGATGTAAAAGTGAATGATATAAATGTGAATGATATAAAAGTGAATGATATAAATGTGAATGATATAAAAGTGAATGATATAAAAGCAAATGATGTAAAAGTGAATGATGTAAAAGTGAATGATATAAAAGTGAATGATATAAAAGTGAATGATGTAAATGTGAATGATATAAAAGTGAATGATGTAAAAGTGAATGATGTAAAAGTGAATGATGTAAAAGTGAATGATGTAAAAGTGAATGATGTAAAAGTGAATGATGTAAAAGTGAATGATGTAAAAGTGAATGATGTAAAAGTGAATGATATAAATGTGAATGATATAAAAGCAAATGATATAAATGTGAATGATATAAAAGTGAATGATATAAAAGCAAATGATGTAAAAGTGAATGATGTAAAAGTGAATGATGTAAAAGTGAATGATATAAAAGTGAATGATATAAAAGTGAATGATGTAAAAGTGAATGATATAAAAGCAAATGATATAAAAGCAAATGATGTAAAAGTGAATGATGTAAAAGTGAATGATGTAAAAGTGAATGATATAAATGTGAATGATATAAAAGTGAATGATATAAAAGTGAATGATATAAAAGTGAATGATGTAAAAGTGAATGATGTAAAAGTGAATGATGTAAAAGTGAATAATGTAAAAGTGAATGATGTAAAAGTGAATGATATAAAAGTGAATGATGTAAAAGTGAATGATATAAAAGTGAATGATATAAAAGTGAATGATGTAAAAGCAAATGATGTAAAAGTGAATGATGTAAAAGTGAATGATGTAAAAGTGAATGATATAAAAGTGAATGATATAAAAGTGAATGATGTAAATGTGAATGATATAAAAGTGAATGATATAAAAGCAGTGAATGATGTAAAAGTGAATGATGTAAAAGTGAATGATGTAAAAGTGAATGATATAAATGTGAATGATATAAAAGTGAATGATATAAATGTGAATGATATAAAAGTGAATGATATAAAAGCAAATGATGTAAAAGTGAATGATGTAAAAGTGAATGATGTAAAAGTGAATGATATAAATGTGAATGATATAAAAGTGAATGATATAAAAGCAAATGATGTAAAAGTGAATGATGTAAAAGTGAATGATGTAAAAGTGAATGATATAAAAGTGAATGATATAAAAGTGAATGATGTAAATGTGAATGATATAAAAGTGAATGATGTAAAAGTGAATGATGTAAAAGTGAATGATGTAAAAGTGAATGATATAAATGTGAATGATATAAAAGCAAATGATGTAAATGTGAATGATGTAAAAGTGAATGATGTAAAAGTGAATGATATAAAAGTGAATGATATAAAAGTGAATGATGTAAATGTGAATGATATAAAAGTGAATGATGTAAAAGTGAATGATATAAAAGTGAATGATATAAAAGTGAATGATGTAAATGTGAATGATATAAAAGTGAATGATATAAAAGCAAATGATGTAAAAGTGAATGATGTAAAAGTGAATGATGTAAAAGTGAATGATATAAATGTGAATGATATAAAAGTGAATGATATAAATGTGAATGATATAAAAGTGAATGATATAAAAGTGAATGATATAAAAGTGAATGATATAAATGTGAATGATATAAAAGTGAATGATATAAAAGCAAATGATGTAAAAGTGAATGATGTAAAAGTGAATGATGTAAAAGTGAATGATATAAAAGTGAATGATATAAAAGTGAATGATGTAAATGTGAATGATATAAAAGTGAATGATGTAAAAGTGAATGATGTAAAAGTGAATGATGTAAAAGTGAATGATATAAATGTGAATGATATAAAAGCAAATGATATAAAAGCAAATGATGTAAAAGTGAATGATGTAAAAGTGAATGATATAAAAGTGAATGATATAAAAGTGAATGATGTAAATGTGAATGATATAAAAGTGAATGATGTAAAAGTGAATGATGTAAAAGCAAATGATGTAAAAGTGAATGATGTAAAAGTGAATGATGTAAAAGTGAATGATGTAAAAGTGAATGATGTAAAAGTGAATGATGTAAATGTGAATGATGTAAATGTGAATGATATAAAAGTTAATGATATAAAAGTGAATGATATAAAAGTGAATGATGTAAAAGTGAATGATATAAAAGTGAATGATGTAAAAGTGAATGATATAAAAGTGAGATTATAACAATCTGGAATTTTCTGATTGTGCTTTCAAGGTGATCATCATAGATATCAAACAGATTTTTATCACTCGAACACAAGATTAGCGTTAAATTATTTTTATCTTTTTTAAACTTTTTTTTTTATAAAATGCTTTTAGAACATTAAACGACTATTCTGTATTTAAACTAACCTATAAAAACTTGACAAAACCAATTAAAACATGAAATATTCGACTATAGCTGCTTGATAGAATAATTGATAGAAGCAAAACGTTTTTATAATTTTATTTTAATTCGAACAAAATAATTAAACATCAAATATAAGAGGCAAAATTTAAACTTATATTGTATAACATAAATTTTTCTGGTAGTAAAAATAATTAGCAAACGCACAAACAAATATCACAGATATCAAACTTTACTTTATCAGGAGTAAAATTTTATTTTATCATTTTTAAAACTATTTATTTAAGCTTACATCCGACCAACATTATCTAATTTCATTGGTTCTTGTTCATATATTTTTGACGTTTATCCTTTAACTTTTGAAGAGTTATCATTTTAAAAGAAAACAATTTAAAATGATTTTTCAAGTTTAAATCAAAAAAGAAATTCAAGAAAAAAACTAAACTTTTCTTATGTAAGGTTTCAATACTTTACTAATACTTTTGCAAATCTTATATTTGACTTCTTTTTCGAACTAATCTTTATTTAACTTGCAGGCATCACCATTTTTAAAGCAAGAAAACAACTGTTTGGTTATTTCTGTGGCTGTACTCAAAATAGATTTCATTTTTTGAAAGCCTGAAACATCTTCACACAATAGTTTTATATTAAGTAATTCGTCCAACATGATTTCATAAAGAATAATAGACATTTCATCTTTGTTGGAATCTTTCATTTTCTCTGAAACGTCAGATGTAATATTGTTTGGCTGATTAGAAAAATCGGAACTTCTATAATCTTCTTCAGACAAGTAAGAATCAGTTTGGAGGCGGATAGATTCTTTTCTTATCTTTGGAAACTTTACAAAGTTAACTAAAAAATTCAACATGATGAAACTAAACAAAACAGGTACAAGTAGATTGTTAAAATAAATTTCAAAAAAATTTGGAATGTGTGTATCTCTACGTAAACTTATTTGTAGGTATTCGGAGGCAAACGATTGTCCAAAAATATATATTTGTCCTTCGATCGAAGACTGAATGAATAACCTCAAATCGCATAAGTTTACAAAAGCAATCACTCTCATTACTTTTCGGTAATACTCGAGATAAGCAGAATCTGTAGGCAACGGATTGTTACATAATTGCACAAGTGCGTAACAAATGCAATTAAAATATGTTAAATATTCTTGAAACTTGTAAAAATTTCTATTTGTTGATTGTTTAGCAATTTTAGTTCTACCAGATAGCAAAGACAATCTGGTGATCAAATCATTAAGTTTTGTGGTTTGTTTGAAGATATTAGTTTCGGTTATATTGCCGAATACATCCAATATCTGCACCAGAAAAGATAAAAACGTAGATGCTTTGTATTCCATTATGGTTTTAGTAGGCTTTAATTTTTTAGCAATCAACAGACAATGTTTTAATAACTCTAAGGCAACAAAATGGCTTTCTACAGATTTGTACTTTATTAAAGAAAATTTCGTTCCAATTCGATAGAATATTCTAAGTATAGTAAAATCACATGACATTTCGTTGGCTTTAAAAGCTTTCAATTTGTAAAGTTTCACTAATCCACTTTCTTTGTAAATCCAGTAAACGAATCCTGCTGACAAAATATTATCTTTCACAAGTGAATCAGAAAAACAGTCTAATCCATCAAAATCTTTATTTTGGTGCTTAGAGTGAAGTTCTATCAGCTCATATCCTGCCGGGCTTGTAAAAATGTAATCAAATAAACTACCTTGCAAAATGAAACACGTCTTTCCTCCAGCGTCTAGGACTTTCACACATTCAGAATATTTATTCATTTCAAAATTGTTCATTATCTTGCTGATTAATCTACAAAATCAGGATCTGCTAAAGTTAAGGCTACACTTAAATGTTTCATTAGATAAAAGGTTTCATCACATAGTACAATTATTAAATTAAAAATGTTTTAGAATATATCTTAACTTACAACTTATAACAGAAATTAAGATTTAAATTCAGTTAAGAAGTAGTAGTACCTTCATTAAATTAAATTCTAAATCAAAATTATGAAATCACATCAAATAATTAAAAGATATTCGGTAAAAAACTAAAATCAAAAATTTAAGTAAAAAATAGAACTTTCCATATAAGAAAGAAATCTTCAACACATTTGCCCTCATCTTTGGGTTGTTCTCATATATGAGTGCTTGCAAATGTAAAGCAAATCAACCGAAATAACAATCATTGAAAACAGTTTTATTACCTATAACAGTTGGTTCATACTGTAATCATTTTAGTATTATATTTTCAATTTAAGAACTGAAAAAAAGAAAGTTTTATTATTTATAAATTTTGTAAAATCTTAAAGTGATATTTCTACTTTTTCTGCTTATATAAATTGACATTTTACATATATTACATAAAACCATAGAGGTATTCTTTTAATTTGGCAAAATGCAAAAGATAATTCTTCGCAAGCTATACAAGCTCACAACAGCTTTTGTGAATATGTCTTGTTACTTTCCACAAGAAGCAAATAATAAAGCTCTACTTGAACACAAAAAGCAAGATTTTCTTAAAATAAGCATCCAACTGAAAGAAATGGATGACAGTGATCTTTTTCGTGCTTTGCGCTGTGACAGACTGTTTGATAGAGGCGGCGGTGTTTGTGTAATCTATAAAACATCACTGGCACCCATGATTTTAAGAATTAAGATAAATACCATTGATTGCCCAGGATTTGAGATTATTGCTTTCAATTTTCATTACTCAAAGTCTAAGTTTTCCCGCTTTATATGTACCTACCTACCACCATCTAAAGTTAACGATGAGGTTACTATTAAGGCCTTATTGAAGGTTCTGAAAAGCCTTGTTTGTCCTGAGATGTATATTCTCGGGGATCTTAATTTTAGTAGAATTGATTGGAATAACCCAAATTTAGCATTCAATGGAAAATTGTTTAATTTGAATGGAGACAAAAATAATTTAGCCAATCTGAGTCATGTCTGTGTAAGCTTCCTTGATGCCAATAATCTATCTCAGATGGTTACTTTTCCAACCCAAGTTAGTGGTAATACTTTGGATCTTCTCATCACATCAAAACCTGATAACGTTATCTACGTTGATCAAAATGAACCTTTTGCTCTGACATGCGATCACAACATGATTGAATTCAAGCTCCAACAAACTTTTCTACGAACGTTAAAACTCCAAGCATACGGAACTTTTATCGTGGAAATTATAACAGTATAAACAAGTTTCTATCAGGTGTTGAATGGATTTCTGTTTTCAACTCTACCAAAGATATCAATGATGTCTACTCGAGGTTTACTAATATTGTTAATGAGTCAATTAAAAAGTTCATACCTTTATATAGAGTCAAAAAAAACCACACTTGCCAAGATATTTAAGGAATTTACAGCATTTGAAAAACCTCTTATACAAACAAACTAAAGCAGATCCTTCCATCAAACCTCTATACAAAGATCTTTGTCTAGTCTACAAGAAATCAGTTTATAGCTTCTATTTATGAAAAGAAAGTGCACTCTTATCTTCACCTAGCAAGAAAATGTTTTTTGGCTTCATTAATCACAAGCTTAAGGCGAGATCAAATCGCAGCTTTGTTTTTAAGAAAAAGTACTTCTTCTTTAGCGCTACCCTTATCGCTACTCTTTAACATGACTCTTAAGCGGGGAAGACTTATACAAATTTGGAAGAATGCTATTATTACTCCAATTCATAAGAAGGGTCCCAGAAACACTGCACTTAACTACAGACCAGTTTCGCTGACTTCGGTTATCTGCAGAACTCAAGAACATATCATTCACAACCATATAACTAGCCATTTGACGGAGCATCATCTAATATCTGATGTCCAGCATGGCTTTGTTAAGCAAAGATCTTCTTTGAATCAACATCTCACTTTTTTCAATGAGCTTACAGCTCATTACGAAAGTAATACTCCATGTGACATCATACAGCTTGATTTTGCTAAAGCTTTTGATTCTGTTCCACACAACAAGCTCATTACTGTATTGAAAAACATAAAAATCAGCAACTCTATCTTAAAATGGATTGAAGATTTCTTATCAGGTAGAACCCAACGAACTCGTGTAGAAAGATCTTTATCTACTCCTGGTAAAGTCACCAGCGGCGTTCCTCAAGGTTCCGTCCTGGGTCCACTTCTTTTTTTGATTGATTTTCATTGAAGACCTCATCAGAAGACTAATAACAGTAGACAATGTCAGTGTGTTTGTGTATGCAGATGACATCAAGCTATTATCTGGTTCTCACTCAAAACTCCAAACTGCACTAAACATTGTAGAAAACTGGTCTGCGAATTGGCAACTTAAAATCCAGCCAACAAAGTCTGAAGTTATAATATTCTCCCGTAAGCCAGCTGCCAACTTCAGCAACCAATACTACATCAATGGATCTATTCTTGAACGAGTATCCTCAGTCATAGATCTCGGCATTACTCTGACATCTGACTTCAAATGGCACAGTTATGTTTCCAGAATCTTTGGAAAATCTATCAAGCTTGTCCACCTCATCATAAAGACTTTTAATTCTAAAGATCCATGGTTTTTCGTCAACCTTTTCAAACTGTACATACGCTCTATTCTTGAATGTAATGTCAGTGCATGGATGCCATATCAAGTTGGTGATATCAGAAAAATCGAATCTGTTCAGGCAACATTTACGAGATTGGTTTGCAGGAAACTTAATATCAAATACGAGAGTTATCAGCATCGCCTCAGCTTCTTCAATCTAGATACTTTGGAAATCCGAAGAATTAAATACGACCTTGTTCTGATTTTTAAAATTGTTCATAACCTAATTGATCTTCAGCTTGATGACTTTTTCTCCATTAGTCCCTCCCTCAAGTTATATCAACTTAGAAGACATAAATTACATCTTAATAAGCCCACTCCACCAGCTACGTTAACCAGATTAAGTTTTTTCTCATACCGCACAATCAGTACATGGAACAATCTGCCATCAGAGATTGTCATGTCAAAATCACTTATGCTGTTCAAGAAAAAGCTGAATTGTTATAATAACGCCAACATTGCCATTTGTAAACTGTGAATTTTTCTCTTTTACAATACTATGATTCTGTGCAATTCTTCATTGTCATATGCTTTTTCGTTTGCACGTCAAATAGATCTAATTTGTGAGAATGTGTGTTAGCGAGAGGTGCTCTTTTTAGGCACCCTCCTTCGCGTTTATTGAAATAAATAAATAAATAAATAAATAAAATTTACTTGTTTATTAAAAAAATGGAAAAACGTCTTACTGAAGTTTCTTATTTTTAATCTTATTTTTTTTAAACATATGAGTTCATAGTTTTTATTTTGTTTATCTATCCATTAAATTATATAGAGGTCTTTTTTTCTTTTTAGTTTAGTTATCAAAGTAGTAAAAGTTAAATGAAATTTATATAAATATATATAATAAATATTTTCAAAACTATATTTTGGGGTTTGGTAGAATTTTATAAATCTGAAAATTAAACTATTAATGATTAATTAAGTTAAATAATTAACTAAATAATATTTTGAATTCTGTGAATAATTTTAAATTGAATTCTAACTCCTGTTAAAAATTGATATGCTTTCAGGATTATTTGTTTAAGTTATTGTTATTTATAAGCAATTGACGTAAAATACTATTTCAACGATTTTTATACTAAACTAATGTTAAATGTCTTCAGCTTTCTTGAAATCAACTTTATTTTGGTGTGATTTATCATTCAGTCATTTAAATTCATTATTCGAAGGGTTCAAAAGTTTAACTTTAATGACATTTAGTATTAGTCAGACTAATTATTTTCAAACGTTTACAAGCTTCTTGATAGCAGCTGTTGAAACAACATTTGATAAATCAAAAGATTAAATAGCTATGAGTCATATCCAAGAAAACAATTTATAGATAAAAATAATCTATTAAGTTTGTAGAAATATTTTTTGACCAAATTAAATTACCATAATTATAAAACAAAAAAGCTTTCCTTTTTTTAAATACTGAGAAACTGATAAAAACGTTTTGACAGAAGTCTAGATGAAACATATTTTAAATTTTTACATCTATATACTTTTATAAGCAATATGAAATTTTATACAAAAGTTTGTACAATTTATTTATACCTCTTTGTGTGAAAAAATAACAAACAAAAACATTTGATTTCTATTACTTATTTTATTATTATACAAAATCATCTTAATTATTATGATGATTGATAAACAGGATAACAACTTTAAAAATATTGTTAATGATTTTATGCTTCAATTTTCTTCAGTATTTGAAATAATTACATTTTTTCATGTAGCCGAAAGATTTATTAAAACTAGATGATATAAAAACTGATAATATGCAAGTTGCTTGTTTTAATTCTATCAGCTTTTCAATTAATTTTTACTGGCTACAGAGATGAAAAGTTTAAATAAATCTTTGACTTTTATAAAGGTATGAAAATCTATTAACAACAATTTAAAAAGCTTTAATAATTTTTTCGTTTTAAGAATACATCCAATTGCTATATGAAGACACTTAGCATTAAAAATGATAAATGGGAAGATATCACAGCAGATCTTTCTAACCAGCGTTCTGTTTTCTGCAAACAATTAATAGAAAATGAAAAATATAATATTAAGGAAGAGGAAAAACTTTTGGTAACAACTATTTCATGCTATTCGTATTTATTTAAAGTTTGTACAACTAGCTTTATGTTAGAAGCAAACAAAGTTAAATAAGCCTTAAAAATTCATGTGAAAACTGTTGATATTTAAGTATATATGGCAGTTTTACTCGTCATTGTTGTTTTCCGCTAATGTTAATTGAAAAAATAAAGTGAAATCAAAATTAGAAGTGATATACATTTTATTCGAGCAGATGATTTAAATTGAATAAACTATATCAATAAAAGTATACATAGATTCATTTTAAATAAGGTTTCTAGGTTAAAAATATATTCTAATGAATAGTTTATTTAAGATGTGATAAATTACATACAGTTAGTGATTTGTATTAACTTGTCATAAAATATTTCATCTGGATAAGAAATCGATTTAGACTTTTTGGGTCTTGTTACAATAAAAATCTTTCAATGCATTAAGATATAGTGCGGAAATGAATTTATGTATTGCAAAAAATCATTTAATAGGAAAAATACTTTGCAAGAACAGACTCGCACTGTCCACGAAAAGCAAAAAGCTTTTTCGTGTATTGAGTGTTGAAAGTCACTTCAGGTTAATCAGATCACCTCACACAACATAAACAAATTCACACAGGCGACAAATTATCAAAATGTAAATTTTGCTGAAGATCATTTACGCATCTACCTACTAGTAGCAGGTTTCAGCTTGTTAATACATGGGTTTTAAAACTTAGTCTAAATTATTTTTATAAATTTATCAAAGAATTGTGTGGATTTGGTGAATTATTGAATACCTTTTTTTACTATTTACTTTCGAAGTATTGCCTTATTTAAATGATTTTTTTTTATTTGTTTTTGTATCGATATATTTTTAAAGCTTTCTTATCTATAGCAGCTTACATAGTTTTAGTTTTTTATATAATGATATATCGAATACATAGTTTTAAATTCAATGCTACATTATATTTTCATTGAGAACTGCAATGTAATCCTTCTACTAATCAAATATTTTTATTGAAAATGTCATTTGGTTTTCTGCAGTGTAAATCAGAACTTACACTTTTCTAGTAAGTTAATTCTGTATGATTAAATTTAAAATAGTTTAAACCAAACTTTATGCAATGTTTAGTGTTTTCTTGAATTACTTTATAAATGAAACAAACAATAAATATAAATTATTCAAAAATTATTTCTCTGTTTGTTTTTGTTATAATGTTTGTAATAAATCTTTAATTCACGATATAATTCATATGATAAACGTCATAGAACAACGAAAAGAGTCGAGTTGAATCAAGTCCTCTTGAAGAAAAGTGTAGAAACACGAAAAAAGATTTCTGTAGTTTTTAGTAAAGCTAGAAAAGTTTTAAGCTCAATATCCTTACGTCATAAAGATATTCATTGTGATGTGTCAAACGTTGGTAAGGAAATTGATAAACAGTTTGTAAAAGAAGTATATTTAAACTTCAAGAGTACCTTAATTGACGAGTATTCTTTAGTAACGTTTAATAGTGCTATTTGTAAAGCATTATATCTAAAAAATAAACAAAGTTGTGCTGAAAGTTTGGCAAAAGAAGCAATCACGAATATCGGTCCAAAATGGTTAGACGATTATGCTGTCATTCAAAAGATGTCGACTCAGCCATAGCTTGGGTTAGAAAGATCTAGAAGAATTGCAAAGATATGAATACCCAATTGAATTCAATTTACACAAGCGAAAATTTCTTGCTATAATCAGCAAAGTAGAAAGTACAGAATTATAAACTTTTAACTTCATTAATTTTCTTGATCGGTTCTCGTGAAGTTGTTAAACTAACGGACTGTTTAACATATCTTAAGCAAGGTACAAGAAATTCTCCGCACTCAGGATTGCTTTCTGATGATTTATGGGATGAAGTCACGTCAAGCTTTAAGGCTTTAGCTTATAGAATTGATTTCGACTCAAGTCATCTGAACACTGTATTTAATGCTGGTGTAAAGCATTACCACAACTATATGCTCTAAGGTCAAAACATACAGCGCTCAGTGAAGATGTTAAGCTTTCAATTGATGTCAACTTGGAAGAATCACAACATTATCATTCAATTCTTACATATCTAATATTATAAACTCAAACAAATTCACATAATTTTCCCCTTAGATTACCTTGTGGACATGTGAATTGAATGACATATCATTTGAAGTGATGCTCACTATTAGATTACACGATAATAAAGTATTGTTCTGATTTACAAGACTGCGCGCTTGTTGTAGTTTGCTTTAATTAGAAATTTTAACTCAATTATATACGAACCATTACGGAATTTTCTGAGTGGTTAACCAACTTGGATAACAAAATTAATTTTATTGCTTGTTGTTTTAAAGGCTTTAATTTATTTAAATATATGAAATCTTTTCTAAAACGTATGTTTAAATTGATAGATACTTTACAATAGTTCAATTTTTATTCTTCTTGTAAAATAAGACCCAAAAAATAAACAAAATATTTATCAATGTTTATATTTACTATCAAAAGACTATGTTTGAAAACAGACTATTGTATACCGACTACACAAGTGTTTAAAAAAGTTAAGAGTTGTTGCAGATCAAATCTACAATAAAGTGGTGCTTTAAAGCATCAAACAGAACTACAGAGTCTACAAGAGTGATATAACAGAGCATTCAATTTTTAAGATAATCTAATGTTTTATACTATTTTATTTTAAACTTAGATTTGTTTCTATTCTTTTTATCTTAAGGTTATATGATTGCATCACGATGGTTCTTGGGTAGTTTTCCACTTGTCTAGTAAAAATAAAACAAAAAATTTCTCTATAAGACCTTTGAATGTATTCTTGGAAATGTAATTTTTAGTTGTTGACATAAAATTCTATTTTGTTTTAACAGCTGTCATAAAGTTTTTTTTATCATACGATTTGTAGGTCATCAAATTTTTCCTCAAGCTTTAGCTTATACAGCTTGGAAAGAAACTTGTGTTTGCTCCAATTTTCCTGAAAGGACACTTTCAACGGTCTTTGATGATCAGAGCTTTTTGCTCCAAGTGTAGTCATGGATATCTTTAGAACATCCACAAAATCATGGCTTTGACAGCACATTTGATTAAAAAACTTACTGCCATCATCTTTATCAGTCTCAGAGACATTTAAGATGATGAAATCGTTTTATCTGTCCTCACGGTCTATAGTGAGTGTTTTGTGCGAGTCGGTGATTTTCTTGGCAAGAAGCTGCACCATACTATCATTTTTGTCGGGACTGGGATCACCGACCACCGAGACCCATGTGTCTTGTTTCTTTGTAAAGGCATCCAGTTCGTCTACTGATTTAGACAAACTAGAAATTTTCTCACTGTTCATGGTGACATCGTTGCCAATTTCCGATTTAAATTTGGCTAACTCAGCAGATACAGATATGCTGATGTCGGACAAAAAGTTGTGATCAGAATTAGATGAGGGAAATATTGTGTCCATGATTTTACATTTAATGCAAAAACATTTAGATAAAATTTGCTTCATCTGGTTTTTATCAAACATATCATAAATTTTCTTGCTCACATCACTACAGGTGAGATGAAAGCAGGAGAGACATTTAAAGCATTCTATTATCGGATCTTCACGAGAGTAAATTTTATTGCAGGATTGGTAACTGCCATTGCAAGCTTGCTTTGATGAAGTCTGTATGTTAGAACTTTTCTTTATATTCAGTCACAAGGTCTCGGTAGCTTTAGGTATAACCAGCAAAGTTTTATAAAAGATTTTTACTGTCACCAACCACAACATATAACATACAAATCGTTTCTTAGAAACAACTTTATCACAACTTATAAACACCTATTCAAATAGAATATAACCTATTACCTGAAACTTATTAAAATTGATATAAATAATATAAAATATCTGAATATATATTGAAACAAAAAAGATTTTTTCTGATTTTATTTTGTAATTAGTTTAAAGTAAACACAATGACATCACCAACGTGGTATTTTATAGAAAGTTCAATTTATATTTTTGAAATCTGTTTACATTGACTCACAATGAACTTTAATTCTAACTAACCCCTACCTCAGTTATTAAATTTTAATGTTTAATCATCCTTTCTAAAAACTAGTTTTGTTCTAATATCAATTTACAGTTTGTGTTATTTCAAATATGTTACTATATTAAAATTTACTTCTTAAACTTACTTTTGTTTCTATAAAACTCAATAAAATCAATAAAGTTTTTAAAACTTAATAACTTTTGTAGCCATTTTTTATCACATTCTTTGCAACTTAAACTTTTTTTTTAACTTTCTGAAAAATGTTTTCAATTTTTGAAATTATTTTCACTTTTGAAAAATCGCTTGTAAGAAAAGTCGTATTATAGTTCTCTTATTAGTAGTAATAGTCAAAACTTCAACAACTGATTTACTCGTAAGAAAATGTTTTTTTTGTGTTAACATAACTCTTTTAGTATCTAAAAAAAGTCGATGGAACAGTTTGAGTTGAATTACTATAACTACATATATGTCAGAATAGTTTGCTAGTGAGAAATGCTTTTATCTGTTCCCCTTCTTAATATTTATATAATAAATAAATAAAAATTAATAAATAATTTATTTGATTTCTCTAATTTAACATTTTCATCTTACTGGTGACGTCTTAATTGCTTGTACAAACATATAGATCGAAATATTTTAAAATAATAATAATAATGAAGGATTAGTAAAATTTAAGTATAAAATTATTCTTTCAATACTTTAGCTCATTTTAATAAAAATAAAGCATAATAAATTTGTAATAATATCTTCTGAAAATACACATTAAAGAAATAAAGTAAAAAAAATTTTTTGCCAAAACAAATGAGTTAACATTTTTCAAATTTTTTTTTTTAGTTTACCAAATTTAATGATATTTTTAAATGTATTCTGTATGAAGGGTATATAAATAATTTTTTAGTAGATGTAGTTTGTATTTCTTCTGTTACAATTTTATCACTAATTAAATTCATATTTTAAGCATTATTAAAAAATTTTTGTTAAAATATTTAAAAATCAAAGCTAGTTTTGCAATTTGTTACCGTTTAGTTTTAACAAGTGTAAAAATTTGTATTAGTTTCCCAACAACATACTAAATAACTACTAAATAAACCAATAAAATCAAAATTAGTTAAAGTGAATAAACTGGGAAAACAATTTAATGTTGAAAATCATTCGTTACAAATTGAAGCCACAAACAGCAGATTATAAGAAGTTTATATAAACCGAAATTAATATAAAGTCGAAAAATTTTATGGAAATTTTTGACTCACCAGTTATTTTTGGAGTTGAACAAGTTTCAACAAATTTTGACGCAAATGTTTCTACAAAAAGAAACTTCTATTTTTTTTTTCTTTCTTTGCAGAAACAATTAGAAAATATAAATCCGCAAAAAGCAATCTGCAACCGCTCGACGTTAAATTCGTAAAATCAAAATAAGTTAAAACATGTTCATCTTCAAAAAAATGATTAAAACTTGTTCCCAAGCTGTTCCCAAAAATTATTTCAGAGATTTTGTCAAATGATTTGAAGAAGAACTTCTCCGCAGACATTTTGATTTCATAAAAGTTCTTTTCTATTTCAAAAACGACAAAAACGGAGAAAAAACTGCTGAGATGACAACAGCTGTTTAAGATCTAGTAAACCAGCTTCATTGCTACCTTTCCTTGTAAATATTTTTCTTTCAACTGAATTTATTAATTAATCAATAAAAAGAAAAATTCAAATCAAAAAGTTTTTAAGAAAAATAATAAAACTTTAATTTCATCAAATTTTATCAAACTTAATTTAGAATAAAATATTATTAATATATTGAATTGTATTCAAATATTGGTGATTTGAAATTAATAAAATTAATCTGTTCTTTTTAGAAAATAAATTAAAAATTTCATTTGATTTGAAAGAAATTCAAAATCTATTTAAACAGAAAAATTTAATCACTTCTTAAAGTAATTCATCATAATTGTAGCTTATCATCAAAATATTAACAG
The DNA here is from genome assembly GCA_034620365.1 of Pegea sp. RAD2-039. Lineage (NCBI taxonomy): Eukaryota > Metazoa > Chordata > Thaliacea > Salpida > Salpidae > Pegea > Pegea sp. RAD2-039. The sequence continues at coordinate 513,358 of JAQGEQ010000137.1, read as the reverse complement.
AATTTTATAAAAAATAATTTTTATTGTTAAAAAAACGTAAAAAATAATATTAGTATAAATTAAAGTAATATAGAATTTAAAAGACTTAATATTCGTAAAAACTTCAGTTTTCTTTTATTACTTATCATTTTTTTCTCCTTATTCAACAAAGTTTTCAAAAGATTCAAAACTTCAAAGGCTTCTAATTTAGTCAGAAAAAATGTGACAAGAAACAGTTAATTTACACATTTCAGCGATAAGCAGCTATTAAAAAAACAATTTACAAAAAAGTGACTTTTTAAGCCATTTAAGTGGCTGATCTATTTAAGTGGTTATTACTTCTAAGCATCTATTTAAGAGGTTCTTAGTCATTTGAAGGAACGACAATTTCATAGACAGAAAAACTTCTTTTAATTTCTAGTCAAATATTTTATTTCGTTTTAAAATTAGTCTTAATCAACTTGTTTTTTATGAAATATTTTATTTGAATGATAAATTATTTCTTTGATTATAAAATAAAGAATCTACAGAAAACTCAACTTATTAAAATCTGCTTTCAAATAGTGAATCCTCATTTAAGTTAAACTGTTTTGTTTAATATAAGCTGTAATCAAGAAAACTGATTAATTAAAACAAGTAACAGTAGATAAAGTTTATGCAAGATCTATAAATTACTGTGCGGTTCATAAATATAGAGATTTTAAGTTAATTAAATTCAAGATAAAGAAATTGATTTGTTTATTATTGTTGCCATGGATAATTATTGTATTTTATTATAGTCAAGTATCGTTATAAAATAAAATTAAAATCGAAATTAGTTAAAGTGAATAAAATAGAAAAAAGTTTAATATTGAAAATCGTTTGTTTAAGATTCGAAACCACAAACAAAAGATTATAAGCAGTTTATATAATAGAAAAATCTGTTAATCGAAGATGTATGTGATAATTTTAAACTCTTTTGTAGTTTTGAAGTTGAACAAGTTTCAACAAATTTTGACAAAAATATTTCTACAAAAAGAAGCTTCTAGTCTTTTCTTTTCTGTGCAGAAAGAATTAAAAAATTTAAATCTGCGAAAAAATAATCTGCAACCGCTCTACATTAAATCTCTAAAATCAAATTGTGTTACATGTCAACTTCAAAAATTTGATTTTTTTTCACAAATTAAACAAACCAAAATTTATATTCTAAAATGTAATTTTATTGAAATATTTTTAAAACTATTACAAAAATCTGTGACAATAAAAATTCTTGCTTTTATTGTTTACGAATAAATAATTAAAGAAATTACAAATCAACTAAAAGTAAATAAACTAAATATTAATTGTAATTATTCTACAATAATAAAAATAAGGATTTGTTTGAAATTTAGTGGAATTTGAGGTTACTGTATAAATATTGAAGAAAAGTTACTTGAAAATTGAAGACAACCCAAAATTATTATACTAATCAACCAATCAAAATGCTTATTAGTTTAGGTTAATAGAAAGAATAAAGATTATTACGCTAAAATTAAACAGAAAAAAGTTAAATAAACGAATTGTTACATCATCAAAATAAATACACTAACAATCAAATAGATTAAAAAAAAATTTGTGTTTATATTTTTAATTTAAAGCGCTTAGATTAGTTCTAGCTTTAGTGTGGTTTTTGAAAGTTAATATTGATCTTCATACAAATGATTTAAATAATTTTTATTGTCACGTGTTTGTAACTTGCTGATATTAGTAATTTTGTTATTAAATTAACATAAGTCCATTTTTGGTGCAAAATCTATGTTTTAAGTAAATGTTTCTTAGCCTTAAAAACATGAAATACAGTTTTTTAACTAGCTATTCAAGCTTGTTTTTAGAATTTTAATTCTATGCATTCGATAAATAAGTAATTTGGTATTAGTTCTTTCAACTTTCTTTTAATCAAAGATATATTTCTTAAATTTTCATTAAACTTTTGTTTAAATAATCATTGATTATTTAAAATGAGTTAAATGCCCTGATTATAAAACTTGAAGGTAAAGTTGAATGTGCCAATAAATAAAATTATATTTAAATTTTAATGATTGATTAGTAAAATTTAAGTATAAAATTATACTTTCAATACTTTAGCTCATTTTAATAAAAATAAAGCATAATAAATTTGTAATAATATCTTCTGAAAATACACATTAAAGAAATAAAGTAAAAAAAATTTTTTGTCAAAACAAATGATAACATTTTTCAAATTTTTTTTTTTAGTTTACCAAATTTAATGATATTTTTAAATGTATTCTGTATGAAGGGTATATAAATAATTTTTTAGTAGATGTAGTTTGTATTTCTTCTGTTACAATTTTATCACTAATTAAATTCATATTTTAAGCATTATTAAAATTTTTTTGTTGAAATATTTAAAATTCAAAGCTAGTTTTGCAATTTGTTACCGTTTAGTTTTAACAAGTGTGAAAATTTGTATTAGTTTCCTAACAACATACTAAATAACTACTAAATAAACCAATAAAATCAAAATTAGTTAAAGTGAATAAACTGGGAAAACAATTTAATGTTGAAAATCATTCGTTACAAATTGAAGCCACAAACAGCAGATTATAAGAAGTTTATATAAACCGAAATTATTATAAAGTCGAAAAATTTTATGGAAATTTTTGACTCACCAGTTATTTTTGGAGTTGAACAAGTTTCAACAAATTTTGACGCAAATGTTTCTACAAAAAGAAACTTCTATTTTTTTTTCTTTCTTTGCAGAAACAATTAGAAAATATAAATCCGCAAAAAGCAATCTGCAACCGCTCCACGTTAAATTCGTAAAATCAAAACAAGTTAAAACATCTTCAACTTCAAAAAAAAGATTAAAACTTGTTCCCAAGCTGTTGCCAAAAATCATTTTAAAGATTTTGTAAAATGATTTGCATTACCCTATCATCTGACTTTAAATAGCACATTCATGTTTCCATAATCTTTTCAAAAGAAATCATCTTGTCTACTTTATTACAAAGACCTTTACTTCTAAGGAACCATACTTTTTTTTATAATTTTCCTCGAATTGTACGTATGTCCAATTCTTGAATACAATATCAGTGAATGGATACCATATCAAGTTGGTGATAAGAAAATCGTATTTCGTTCAGAGAACATTTACGAGATTGATATTTCAACACTGCCATTTCTAGAAGCCATGTTTTTTTCTCTGTTTTATATTATTTACTCTATATATTCACTATTATATGTTTTAGGAACTACTGAAAAGCCATGTGTGACATCATTCGCTTTATAAAGTTGTAACTTAATTATACCAAATAGATATTATTTCTTTGAATATGTGTTAGCAATTGGTGATTTTTTAGACACTACATGTCGCACATATTGTGATAAAGAAATTTTGGTTTCGAATAAGATTATCAGCAAAAATAATTTACAAAATATAGTTTTACTTTGGTTGAAAAACTGCAAATATTCATAAACTCATTTATTTACAAAGTCAAATAACTTTGTTAAATTTTGATTCCAACATAAATTCAGAAAGCTTTAAAATAACATCAAAGAAAAAAATTTAGCTTCTAAATATTACTCATATTCATCAGTTATTATATTTCTTCTTTAAACATCAAAACATGTTGCTGTGAAATTTGTTAGTAACTTTCCCAGCGGTGAGTCTTCGTAGCCTTTCTTCGTGTCGACGACTTTTTTCTTCCTCATGTTGTCGACGTCTTTCTTCTTGTTCACGACGAATTTGTTCATTATGCTGACGAACTACCTCGCTTTCTTCTTCTTGTCGACGCATCTTTTCTTGTTCACGTTGAACACGTTTTTCTTCTTGTTTACGACGTATTTTTTCTTGTCTTCTAAAGTTTTCTTGATCACGTTGATAACGTCTTTCTTCTTGTTGACGACGTTTTTCTTCTTCTTGTTGTCGACGTCTTTCTTCTTGTTGAAGACGTTTATCTTCTTCTTGTTGTCGACGTCTTTCTTCTTGTTGAAGACGTTTATCTTCTTCTTGTTGTCGACGTCTTTCTTCTTGTTGACGACGTTCTTCTTTTTCTTGTTGTTGACGTCTTTCTTCTCGTTCACGACGATTTTGTTCATAATGCCGACGAAGTACCTCCTTTTCTTCTTCTTGTCGACACATCTTCTCCTGTTCACGTTGATAAAGTTTTTCTTCTTGTTGAAGGCGTTCTTCTTCTTGTAATCGACGATTTTCTTGTTCTTGTTGACGAAGCATCATTTCTCTTTGTCGGTTATTTGCTGACGCTTGTTGCATTAGATGAGATTCAGCTAGACGCTTTAATCTCTCCTTTTCTTCTCTTTCTCGTTGAAGTCTTTCTTGCTGTTCCTGCCTACGAAGTCTATTTTCTTCTTGTTGACGAAGTTTTTCTTCTTGTCGACGCGTCTTTTCCTGCTCACGTTGAACACGTTTTTCTTCCTGTTGACGACGTTTTTCTTCTTGTTGACAACGTTTTTCTTCTTGTTGACGACGTTTTTGTTCTTCTTGTTGACGACGTTTTTCTTCTTGTTGACGACATTTTTCTTCTTGTTGACGACGTTTTTCTTCTTGTCTACGACGTTTTTCTTCTTCTTGTTGTTGACGTCTTTCTTCTTGTTGACGAAGTTTTTCTTCTTGTTGTTGTCGACGTCTTTCTTCTTGTTCACGACGGTTTTGTTCATAATGCCGACGAAGTACCTCCTTTTCTTCTTGTTGTCGACGCATCTTCTCGTGTTCATGCTGAACACGTTTTTCTTCTTGTTGACGACGTCTTTCTTCTTCTTGTTGACGACGTTTTTCTTCTTGTCTACGACGTTTTTCTTCTTCTTGTTGTTGACGTCTTTCTTCTTGTTGACGAAGTTTTTCTTCTTGTTGTTGTCGACGTCTTTCTTTTTGTTCACGAAGATTTTGTTCATAATGCCGACGAAGTACCTCCTTTTTTTCTTCTTGTCGACGCATCTTCTCTTGTTCACGCTGAACACGTTTTTCTTCTTGTTGACGACGTTTCTCTTCGTGGTGAAGGTGTTTTTCTTCTTGTTGACGACGTTTTTCTTCTTGTTGACGGCGTTTTTCTTCTTGTTGACGATGTTTTTCTTCTTGTTGACGCCGTTTTTCTTCTTGGCGACGAAGTCTTTCTTCTCGTTGCTGCTTATACATTTCACCTGAAGAATTCCACATTATGATAACATCAAAAAGTACTCTACAGCTTTTTCCCTGTCAAACAACTTAACTGACATTTAAAACCGAAAAATTTAATATAAAATTGATGAAATTATTTATTTGATTAAGATAAATTTTACTAATCAAAATAATGTTTGATAATGATGAAAAATTACACACTATTTATTGTTACTACTACTTTTGCCACAAATAGTTTCTTTGCTTGAACTGTTTATTATATCAAAGTAAAGAATTTGTTTACACAAATCTGCCAACAGATATTTTCTTATGAAATTTTTTCTTCTTTTTTTAATATTAGATATCTAGGTTTCAAAAATTATCAGTGATTTCAAACGGTCAAAAAAATTAATTAGTCTTAAAAATACAATGAATTTTGAAAACGTTTATAAATAACTATAGTAATTATAAAAAAGTAATTAAAACCTAAAAGATTATTAATGAAAGTTTGCAGTAAAAGAACTTAACAGGCTTATATAAACTTATTTTAATAAAAGTTTACTAACCCTTTAATAAATTACTTTGGTTTAAATTAACTAGGATAATTTAGATATAATTTAGAAACTAAATAAGGTACCATTTAATCAATTTTACTTTCTAAAAACTAATTTTAATTTTGATCCTACCGTAAAACAGAGTAACTAGAAAACTAGATATCAAAAACTACCTAAGCCCATAGTCTAAGAAAATTCCTTTGTGAGATATTCACTTAGGACTAGTCGCTAGCAGATGTAAAATGAAATGGCCCTATACTGCAGTTTATTTCATAAAATAGATTGAGGGTTTCCAAACATTTTGTACAAATTTATTTTATTAGTTTCATCTAAAAAATGTAAATAATCTTGTTAAAAAAATAAATTCATTCTTTGCTAATAATTTTGTAATGAAAAATTTAAAAAAATACTAGTTTTTTTCTAAAGACAGTTTTTACTAGCTAATAAACATTTAAACTAATTTATTCCAAAGGTTATTCTATTCGTATTAGAAAGTTATAACTTGCTCTAACTGCTGCTTATGATTGTTAGTTATATACTTACAACTAAAGGTAATAGCAAATTATCAATTGTCTTTAATTATCATTTATTTTCTGAAATCATTACTTAAAGTCATTAGTACCAAATTTCATGACTTTTCTTCTTACTACAACTATAAAATGTTTAATCCTTTTAACTTTAAAACTTGTTTATGTTTTGGAAAATGATGGTTTTACAGAAATAAAATAGTTTTAATAAATAAATAACTATCTTTATGACTCAAAATATTGCTTTTATACTAGTTCTTTTATACTCTTAGTTATTTATTAGTTGAAAATATCTTTATTCTTTTATATATTTTTTTTATTTGAAGGAATTTTCTGTAAAAATTGTTTATCTTTTTTTCGGTCAAATCGTTTTGAATCATTACATATTTTAAAAGTTAAACAAATTTTCTATATAACAAATTTACTTGATTATTAAAAAAATGGAAAAACGTTTTACTGAAGTTTCTTATTTTTTATCTTATTATTTTTTAAACGTATGAGTTCTTGGTTTTTATTTTATTTGTCTATCCATTAAATTATATAGAGGTCTTTTTTATTTTTAGTTTAGTTATCATAGTAGAAAAAGTTAAATGAAATTTATGTAATTATGTATAATAAAATATTTTCAAAACTATATTTTAGGGTTTGATAGAATTTTATAAATCGGAAAATTAAACTATTAATGATTAATTAAGTTAAATAATTAACTAAATAATATTTTGAATTCTGTGAATAATTTTAAATTGAATTCTAACTCCTGTTAAAAATTGATATACTTTCAGGATTATTTGTTTAAGTTATTGTTATTTATAAGCAATTGACGTAAAATACTACTTCAACGATTTTTATATTAAACTAATGTTAAATGTCTTCAGCTTTCTTGAAAATAACTTTATTTTCGTGTGATTTATCATTCAGTCATTTAAATTCATTATTCGAAGGGTTCAAAAGTTTAACTTTAAGGATATTTAGTATTAGTCAGACTAATTATTTTCAAACGTTTACAAGCTTCTTGATAGCAGCTGTTGAAACAACATTTTTTAAATCAAAAGATTAAATAGCTATGAGTCATATCCAAGAAAACAATTTATAGATAAAAATAATCTATTAAGTTTGTAGAAATATTTTTTGACCAAATTAAATTACCATAATTATAAAACAAAAAAGCTTTCCTTTTGTTAAATGCTGAGAAACTGATAAAAACGTTTGGACAGAAGTCTAGATGAAACATATTTTAAATTTTTACATCTATATACTTTTATAAGCAATATGAAATTTTATACAAAAGTTTGTACAATTTATTTATACCTCTTTGTGTGAAAAAAATAACAAACAAAAACAATTGATTTCTTTTAAATATTTTATTATTATACAAAATCATCTTAATTATTTGGATGATTGATAAACAGGATAACAACTTTAAAAATATTGTTAATGATTTTATGCTTCAATTTTCTTCAGTATTTGAAATAATTAAATTTTTTCATGTAGCCGAAAGATTTATTAAAACTAGATGATATAAAAACTGATAATATGCAAGTTGCTTGTTTTAATTCTATCAGCTTTTCAATTAATTTTTTCTGGCTACAGAAATGAAAAGTTTGAATAAATCTTTGACTTTTATAAAGGTATGAAAATTTATTAACAACAATTTATAAAGCTTTAATAATTTTTTCGTTTTAAGAATACATCCAATTGCTATATGAAGACACTTAGCATTAAAAATGATAAATGGGAAGATATTACAGCAGATCTTTCTAACCAGCGTTCTGTTTTCTGCAAACAATTAATAGAAAATGAAAAATATAATATTAAGAAAGAGGAAAAACTTTTGGTAACAACTATTTCATGCTATTCGTATTTATTTAAAGTTTGTACAACTAGCTTTATGTTAGAAGCAAACAAAGTTAAATAAACCTTAAAATTTCATGCGAAAACTGTTGTTATTTAAGTATATATGGCAGTTTTACTCGTCATTGTTGTTTACCGCTAATGTTAATTGAAAAAAGAAAATGAAATCACAATTTGAAATTTGGATTTGTTTTTATTTTTTTAACCTAAGGTTATATGATTGCGTCACGATGGTTCTTGGGTAGTTTTCTACTTGTCTAGTAAAAATAAAACTAAAAATTTCTCTATAAGACGTTTGAATGTATTCTTGGAAATGTAATTTTTAGTTGTTGACCTAAAATTCTATTTTGTTTTAACAGCTGTCATAAAGTTTTTTTTATCATACGATTTGTAAGTTTTGAAAGATAATAGAACGCTAAACAACGTAGGGTCACTTCTTAAACTTTTTATTGCAAATATTTTTGTTAAATTCACTATAGTATTTATAAAGAAAATTCCTTAAAATCATTGACAACATAATAAATTATTTTATTTAAAATAGTTTTCTATTTACTTTATGGATAACAAAAAATAAACATTTATGTTTTTTTAATAATATTAATTTATTTCTTAATTAATTTATTTAATTTTAGTAATGTTCTTTATTTTTCATCTCTAAAAAGTGATTGGTATTCATAAAATCTACCTTAATTATTGTTTTTGTTCAAGTTGATTTTAGTCATATCGTTTTTTGTTTAAAAATTAAAACAAAATTAATGAATTATCTTTTCTACTTCATTGAACGAAGATAAACATTTTTCTGTCTAATAAGTATTTCATAATTATAACCAATAACATATACTTTGTAATTACTAAAATCAACTTAGGAAAGGTTATTAAAAAGCTATTTAAAAATTTCTACTTAATTACATTTTTGTGATGATTACGTTAAACAAATTTACACTATGTGTAAAAGAAAATTTAAACATTATTCTCTAGATGACGTCATTGCTTCCTGATAGGAAATCATTTGATGATTCATCGCCGCCATATTCCATTTTAGATTGAAAGCTTAAAGTAACTCATTGGTTTACTATTTAACAATCTAATATCAACAAATTGATTAAGCAACTGGTTTTCTTTGATGTTTTCCGATAGCGTAAGTATGTTCTGAATAAACAGGAAAGTTTCATTAATTAAATGATTTGTAATTTTAATTAAGGCCTAAAAACGTTGCTAATTATTTTCACAGTAGAAATTATCATGCCAGAATTTAAGACTTTATTAACTTAATTGATTGTTGTAATTTCACTTTAAACTACTTAATATCCGTGTAAAAGTTTTAAATTAAACGAAAATTTATGAAAATCTTTGAAAAAAGTTTTTCATTTTTCAGATATTTGTGGAAACAATTTTTTGAATAAATAGATTTGAAAACACTAAAATTAATCAAATAAAAGTAATTTATGATAATTAACTATTTTTATTAATTTAAAATGTCGAGATCTGACTTTATTGAAAGTTTATTTAAGTGATTAAAAAAGATCGAAGAAAACCGGTTGCGCAATATTGCTCATATCGAAGATTTGACTAAAAGCTTGAAGTAATAACTTTTTGTTAATTACCCTGAAATATGATATGGGAGTGGTGATTCATCAAATTATATCCTATCAAGAAGCAATGACGTCATTTGTTTAAATTTTGTTTATACACCTAGTTGAAACGAGAGAATCTGTAAAACTTTTTCTTTCAGTGATTTTTGTTGTAAAAGTATCTTATTGACAAGGCACCGCTTCTATTTGCTGATTTTTTGAACGGACAGAACAAAATGAATCGAAAAAGTATGATTTTTTTACTGGTTGTATCTTATGGTTGGTTATTATGGCACCTCTTGCTTCAACAAGCTTCATCGCGACCGATAGATGTGAAGAAAATGATAAAACCTGTATGCTACACCAACGTTTACAAGACAACAGAATCAAACAATTTCAAAAGGAGTTGTTAGTAAAGCTGAATATGAAAGAACCACCGAACGTGAGCAAAAGTGACTTGCCTAGTCAGATTACTATTGCTTCTATGAAGAAATTATATGGAATCGATCGTTTTCAAACACTTTCTATTCCCATCAAATCTGACAAAGATCACTGGCTAAATATCGAGATAACTGATTCTGTCAATAGAATGCTATTTAATAAAAATATGTCTCAACTGATGAAAGTAATGCCTAAAAAAGATGCTCAAGATATTGTATTGACAACCAATGAAGAACAGTTTGTAAGTTTTGTTTGTAAAAGTTGTTCTTGTATTAACTAACAAATATTTCAAATAATAATTCCTCTTTAAAAAAGTGAGGTTTCACTTTGTTTTTGATAAATTAGTTAAATTGAAAATCAGATACTTTATTTCGAGCTAACAATGTATCAAGCTGACAGATGTTTATAGATTCGAAAAAAGCTTCTTGTCAAAAATTTAATTCTTTCATGTAATTTTTAAAATATAAATTAAAGTATGTTGAAGGGTTAAAAATTTCAAGATATAATGTTCTAATTTTTATAAAATATTACTTTGAATTGAATATTTTATTAACTTGATGGTTAAGAGTAAGACATAAGTTTTTATTCTTCACTAATATAGTTTACGACAAATAATAAAATTAATGAATTTTCAGAAACCTTACATGCAAACTGCACTTGTGGAAGATACAACCGTATTGAAAAGAGGAAAACGTTCTTCTGGCTCTCAAACACCATCAGAGTGCTCTGGGAAGAATGCACACCTTCATTGCTGTTTGTTTGACATGGTACTTAATTTTGATCAAGTGGGCATGGATTGGGTTCTCCACCCAAAAAGCTTTAATGCTAAGTACTGTGCCGGTGGATGTGATTATGCTCATACTCGGGATACGATGAGAGGAAAAATGGTAGCTCATGCAGTTGATTATTTAACAGAAGACCAATCTAAGAGCTGCTGTGCTCCTAAGGAAATGCTGCCACTCAGTATTATGTATCGTGACAAAATGAACAATTTTGTCATCACAAAAGTCGAAGATATGGTAATTTCAGGCTGTAGATGTGTTTAGAAAGTAATGTGTTAAACTAATTCTGCAAGTAGTTTGTCTACAGCAAAGTTTGCATCAAAACAAACACTGCTTAGTAACTTTTAGTTTGAAATAAATTAGCTATAATATAATTATGTATTTATGTAGTCTTTGCAGTTCGTATTGTTTTCGATAGCCTGTTAAATGCTACGACCTATTTGCTGACTACTTGGTGTTTAGTAAACATGCGATCATGCATTTTGATAATAAAGTCTGAAAAATCTATAATTTGATATTATTTTTAAGTTATATTAAATTTAGTAGCAGTGAAATTGAATATGAAATAAAACAAAACTTATTTTAAGCTATTTTTCAGTTACACAATCAGTTTTTTGAAATTACAAAATGATATACCTATTATTGGATGAATAAATTAGCTATAGATAGCGCAACGTTAAACTATTGTGAAAAAAATTGTAGAAAAAAGTATAAGATAATGAAAAAACAGATAAAAGCACTACAAATGAAAAAAAAACATATACTGATGAATAATACTTTTAACATCAAGATCTTTATTACCTCCCTTGCTTGATAACAGCATCCTGCTTTAGACGGAACCGGAGAATAAAGCTGATTTGGTAAACAAACAATCCAATAGCGTTTTTCTAACCGATACTTATCAATTTTTTAAATTATTTAACTCCTCTTATCTTAGATTTTAGTTTTTCATTTTTGTTAAAAACTATTTTTAGAGTTTTTGTTTGTTTTAAGTGTTTTTAATGTTTTCTTGTAATTTCAGCAAAATAGTTTATAACTTTTAATTTTTACTGTTTTGTGTTATTGATGATATACTAGAAAGCTTTCAACTTTTCTAATTTTTTTCTTTTAAATTTGCAAACATTTATTTGGTGTAATTCAATTTTAAATCTTCTTCTTTGATAAACATTACTAAACAAATTTTCTTTAATTTTTTAAGTTTTAATAAATAGTTTAACTAAAAACAACTAAAATAGTGTTTTTTATCACATTTAAGTAATAATATATGTTTTAAAAGAAAGGAATGCTATAAGTTTAACTTAAAATGAAATATAAACGAAAAACAGCAAATAAGAGAGTGTATTAATGTAACTGGCAACAATAATCATCACTAGATGGTAAAATTACAAAATCATATTTTCTGGCCCAAATTTAAAAGAGTCCAAAGATTTTGACGCAATGAAGGAGTCTGTTGATAATTTAGGTCGTTGAGTCTATTGATAATTTATTAATCGTTTTGTTAAATAATTGTTTAATCCTTTTAAAATTTTTTGATTCTTTATTTTGAACAAGAATGCATAAAATATAAGAACTTTTGTGACGTTGTAGTAACATAAATTATATGGAAACCAAATATATTTATATATATATATACATAAATATACTAATACATATAATCTAAAATATATATTCCGTGTATTTTTAAGCAGTGAAAGATTTGACAAAGTTTAGGATTAAATAATAACTAATGACTTTTAATAATTTAGCTGTAGGAAACTATTAGAGGGTGTTTAAGTTGAAGTAATTATCCAATTCAATTCACCAAAAGCCTTTTTTCTGTCTTTTCGCTAACAACCTGAAAATTTGCAAAATCTACTTAACAAATCAATTTAGTCTTAAATAAGAGCAAGACACAAATTCAACCTCTCTATATTTATTTTTTACAATAAATGTTGTAAGATGTCGGAGTAGGAGAGAGAAGGAGTATTGTCATCATCGAATATACACACGCTATTAAATTTATTGTTTAGCAACTCAGCTTCTGGTTCTATCACAAGCTGGTAGCTGTTTTCACGTAAGGGTGGTATTTGAGATCTCGCCTTAAGCTTGCGATTTATGAAACCAAAAAACGTTTTCTTACAAGGTGAAGATAAAACTGCACTTTCTCTTCCTAAATGAAAATTAGAAATAGATTTCTTGTAATTTATACAAAGATCATTGTAAAGACATTTGATAGAAGGGTCTGTTTTAGTTTGTTTGTATAAGAGGTTTTTTAAATGTTATAAATTCCTTAAATATTTAGGCAAACGTGGCTTTTTGGTTGATTCTATAAAAAGGTATGAATTTTTCGATTGACCCTTTAACGATGTTAGTAAACATTCAGCAAATGGTATTGATGTCTTCGGAAGAGTTGAAACCGAAATCCAGTCAACATCTGATAGAAACTTGTTAATGCCATTATAATTTCCACAGTAAAAATTCCGTTTGCTTGAAGTTTTAACGTTCATAAAAAAATTTTGATGGAGCTTGAATTCAATCATATTGTGATCGCATGTCAAAGCAGAAGGTTTATTTTGATCAACGTAGATAATGTTCTCGAGTTTCGATGTGATAAGAAGATCCAAAGTACTACCACTAACTTGGGTCGGAAAAGTAACCATCTGAGATAAATTATTGGCATTGAGGAAGCTTACAAAGGCATGACTTAGAAAGGGTGAATTAGTATTATCGCTATCCAAGTTAAACGATTTTCCACTAAATGCTAAATTTGGGTTATTCCAGTCAATTTTACCAAAATCAAAATCCCCCAAAATATATAACTCAGGACACACAACACTATTCAGAACCTTCAATAAGGCCTTAACAGTAACCTCATCATTAGTATTAGAAGGTGGTAGATAGGTACATATAAAACGAGAAAATTTGAACTTTTAGTAATGAAAATCCAAAGCGATAATCTCAAACCCTGGACAATTAATGGCATCAATCTGAATTCTAGAAATCTTGGTTGCAAGCGATATTTGGTAAATTACGCAAACACCGAAGCCTCTATCCTACAGTCTATCACAACGCAAAACACAAAAAAGATTACCGTCAACCAGAAAATAATCAGGATAAAACGGTTTCAACCAAGTTTCAGTAATAAAAACAAATGTGAAACCTTGGGAATGCAAAAGAGCTTTTAATTGAAAAATTTTGTTAATACTCCACTGTGCGTTGAAGAACATACTTAATGTGATACAAGAATTGTCTTTTTGATGCTTGTGAGATTTGATGATGGGTTTCTGTAAATTGATACCTTGGGTATTCATAATTGTGTGCGGAGAGAGTTTAAAAAAAGAAGATATGAGTCCAGTGATTATTTGCCACTTCCACTTTTTGAAAAAACCTTGACAATTCTCATAGCCCATGGTGGACCTCGAACTTTGTATTTGAAATCAGTTGGTTGTTTATTCGGATTTCGGTTATACGCTTCTTTTAGAAGACGCTTATTTTCTAAGCGATCATCTTCACACATATCATGTGCTACTCTTATGCGCTTGAATTTTTTGTCAAGCTTTAGCTTATACAGCTTAGCAAGAAACTTACGTTTGTTCCAATTTTCCTGAAAGGATACTTTCAGCGGTCTTTGATGATCAGAGCTTTTTGCTCCTAGTCTAGTCATTGATATCTTTGGAAATCCACAAAATCAAGGCTTTGAGAGCACATTTGATTAAAACACTTGCTGTCATCATCTTTATCAGTCTCAGAGACATTAAAGATGATGAAATTGTTTTCTATATACTCACGGTCTAAAGTGAGTGTTTTGTGCGTGTCGGTGACCTTCTTGGCAAGAAGCTGCACCATACTAGCATTTTTGTCGGGACCGGGAGCACCGCCCACCTAGGCCCATGTGATTGATTTTTTGTAGAGGCATTCAGTTCATCCATTAATTTAGACAAACTAGATACTTTCTCATTGATCTTGGCAACATCGTTGCCAATGTCAAATTTGGCTAATTCAGCAGATACAGATTTGCTGATGTCTGAAGTCGGATAAAATGTTTTGATCAGAATTGGTTGAGGAAGCTGTTGTGTTCATGGTTATTCATTTAATGCAGAACCATTTAAATCCCATTTGCTTCATCTGGTTTTTATCAAACATATCATAAATTTTCTTGCTCACACCACTACAGGTGAGATGAAAGCAGAAGAGACATTTAAAGCATTCTATTACCGGATCTTCACCAGAGTAAATTTTTTTGCAGGATTGGTAATTGCAAGCTTGCTTTGATGAAGTCAGTTTTCAGGATTTTGTTATACAGTTGACCGTAAGATCTTGCCACTTTTGTTTGGAACCACCATAGTTTTCATAAAAGATTTTTACTGTCACCAATCACAATATATAATATACAAATCACTTCTGATAAATAACTTATTCAAATAGAATGTTTGTGTTTGCCTTTTTATTATTTTATCAGTATTGCTTTTTCTAAAATAAGATATTACTTTATTGTCTACTTTTTTAATTTTGCAATTTAACTGATTATAGGGATAATACAATATGAAAAAGATACAAGAAAGTTATTGAAATTATTATTTTATTTTTACTTTAGTGTTTAGAAATTTCTTTTAGGTTGACTATTCTTTATTAAACTAATTAATATTTGTGAACTTTTAATTAAAAAATTAATTATGAAATATTTAATTAAAATAAATTATCTCGATTATACGATGGTAATTTCTATGTTTATATTAATAAGAATATTTTGATATTTTTCCTTTTATTACCATTTATTACTTGCAATTATTGTGTCTAGATAGCTTCTATTGATTTTTTCGATTAGTTATATTTTGATTTTGAAAAGTTTAGAAAAGTTCAATTCTAAATTTTTAATAACATTTGAATCTTTTTTAACTTTAAAAATTATTTTCATTAAATTAAATAAATGGATTGTTTTCTTGAAATAATATTAAAGATTATAAAATAAATATTATCCAATTAGATGTTTATAAACAGTAGAATTAAAAGAAAATTTTTATAACAGAACAATTAACGCTAGATAACAGTAAAATAACAAAATACAAAACTCCTAGTTTGTTAGTTCTGACTGCTTTTTAATTAGATATCTTATTAGGTTTTCAGTTTATTTCTAAAGGGAAAAGATTAATTTTATTAATTTCAAATCACCAATATTTGAATACAATTCAATATATTAATAATATTTTATTCTAAATAAAGTTTGATAAAATTTGATGAAATTAAAGTTTTATTATTTTTCTTAAATACTTTATGATTTGAATTTTTCTTTTTATTGATTAATTAATAAATTCAGTTGAAAGAAAAATATTTACAAGGAAAGGTAGCAATGAAGCTGTCTTACTAGATCTTAAACAGCTGTTGTCATCTCATCAGTTTTATCTCCGTTTTTGTCGTTTTTGAAATAGAAAAGAACATTTATGAAATCAAAATGTCTGCGGAGAAGTTCTTCTTCAAATCATTTGACAAAATCTCTGAAATAATTTTTGGGAGCAGCTTGGAAACAAGTTTTAATCTTTTTTTTGGAGTTGAACATGTTTTAACTTGTTTTGATTTTACGAATTTAACGTGGAGCGGTTGCAGATTGCTTTTTGTGGATTTATATTTTCTAATTGTTTCAACAAAGAAGATAAAAAACTAGAAGCTTCTTTTTGTAGAAACATTTGCATCAAAATTTGTTGAAACTTGTTCAACTCCAAAAATAACTGGTGAATCAAAAATTTCCATAAAATTTTTCGACTTTATAATAATTTCGGTTTATATAAACTTCTTATAATCTGCTGTTTGTGGCTTCAATTTGTAACGAATGATTTTCAACATTAAATTGTTTTCCCAGTTTATTCACTTTAACTAATTTTGATTTTATTGGTTTATTTAGTAGTTATTTAGTATGTTGTTAGGAAACTAATACAAATTTTCACACTTGTTAAAACTAAACGGTAACAAATTGCAAAACTAGCTTTGATTTTTAAATATTTCAACAAAAAATTTTTAATAATGCTTAAAATATGAATTTAATTAGTGATAAAATTGTAACAGAAGAAATACAAACTACATCTACTAAAAAATTATTTATATACCCTTCATACAGAATACATTTAAAAATATCATTAAATTTGGTAAACTAAAAAAAAAAATTTGAAAAATGTTATCATTTGTTTTGACAAAAAATTTTTTTTACTTTATTTCTTTAATGTGTATTTTCAGAAGATATTATTACAAATTTATTATGCTTTATTTTTATTAAAATGAGCTAAAGTATTGAAAGTATAATTTTATACTTAAATTTTACTAATCAATCATTAAAATTTAAATATAATTTTATTTATTGGCACATTCAACTTTACCTTCAAGTTTTATAATCAGGGTATTTAACTCATTTTAAATAATCAATGATTATTTAAACAGAAGTTTAATGAAAATTTAAGAAATATATCTTTGATTAAAAGAAAGTTGAAAGAACTATTACCAAATTACTTATTTATCGAATGCATAGAATTAAAATTCTAAAAACAAGCTTGAATAGCTAGTTAAAAAACTGTTTTTCATGTTTTTAAGGCTAAGAAACATTTACTTAAAACATAGATTTTGCACCAAAAATGGACTTATGTTAATTTAATAACAAAATTACTAATATCAGCAAGTTACAAACACGTGACAATAAAAATTATTTAAATCATTTGTATGAAGATCAATATTAACTTTCAAAAACCACACTAAAGCTAGAACTAATCTAAGCGCTTTAAATTAAAAATATAAACACAAATTTTTTTTTAATCTATTTGATTGTTAGTTTATTTATTTTGATGATGTAACAATTCGTTTATTTAACTTTTTTCTGTTTAATTTTAGCGTAATAATCTTTATTCTTTCTATTAACCTAAACTAATAAGCATTTTGATTGGTTGATTAGTATAATAATTTTGGGTTGTCTTCAATTTTCAAGTAACTTTTCTTCAATATTTATACAGTAACCTCAAATTCTACTAAATTTCAAACAAATCCTTATTTTTATTATTGTAGAATAATTACAATTAATATTTAGTTTATTTACTTTTAGTTGATTTGTAATTTCTTTAATTATTTATTCGTAAACAATAAAAGCAAGAATTTTTATTGTCACAGAATTTTTTAATAGTTTTAAAAATATTTCAATAAAATTACATTTTAGAATATAAATTTTGGTTTGTTTAATTTGTGAAAAAAAATCAAATTTTTGAAATTAAACATGTAACACAATTTGATTTTAGAGATTTAATGTAGAGCGGTTGCAGATTATTTTTTTGCGAATTTAAATTTTTTAATTCTTTCTGCACAGAAAAGAAAAGACTAGAAGCTTCTTTTTGTAGAAATATTTTTGTCAAAATTTGTTGAAACTTGTTCAGAATTCAGATCGATCCCATTAATTGTCCAGGGTTTGAGATTATTGCTTTTGATTTTCATTACTCAAATCCCAAATTTTCTTGTTTTATATGTACTTATCTACCACCGTCTTAATCTAATGATAAGGTTACTGTTAAGGCCATATTGAAGGTTCTGAATAGTGTTGTGTGTCCTGAGTTATATATTTTGGGGGATTTTGATTTTGGTAAAATTGACTGGAATAACCCAAATTTAGCATTTAGTGGAAAATCGTTTAACTTGGATAGCGATAATACTAATTCAGCCTATCTAAGTCATGCCTTTGTAAGCTTCCTCAATGCCAATAATTTATCTCAGATGGTTACTTTTCCGACCCAAGTTATTGGTACTACTTTGGTACTTCTTATCACACCAAAACTCGAGAACATTATCTACGTTGATCAAAAAGAACGTTTTACTTTGACATGTGATCACAATATGATTGAATTCAAGCTCCAAACTTTTTTGATGAACGTTAAAACTTCAAGCAAAACGAATTTTTACTGTGGAAATTATAATGGCATTAACAAGTTAATATCAGATGTTGACTGGATTTCTGTTATCAACTCTTCCGAAGACATCATTACTAGTTACTCAAGGTTTATTAACATCGTTACAGAGTTAATCAAAAATTTCAAATCTTTTTACAGATTCAACCAAAAAACCAAATTTTCCCAAATATTTAAGCAATTTATAACATTTAAAAAACCTCTTATACAAACAAACTAAAACAGACCCTTCTATCAAATGTCTTTACAATGATCTTTGTATAAATTACAAGAAATCTATTTCTAATTTTCATTTAGGAAGAGAAAGTGCAGTTTTATCTTCACCTTGTAAGAAAACGTTTTTTGGTTTCATAAATCGCAAGCTTAAGGCGAGATCTCAAATACTTCCCGTAATTGATAACAGCGACCAGCGTGTGATGGAACCAGAAAATAAAGCTGAGTTGCTAAACAATAAATTTAATAGCGTTTTTAACCGATGATGACAATACTCCTTCTCTCTCCTACTCCGACATCTTACAACATTTATTGTAATAAATAAATATAGAGAGGTTGAATTTGTGTCTTGCTCTTATTTAAGACTAAATTGATTTGTTAAGTAGATTTTGCAAATTTTCAGGTTGTTAGCGAAAAGACAGAAAAAAGGCTTTTGGTGAATTGAATTGGATAATTACTTCAACTTAAACACCCTCTAATAGTTTCCTACAGCTAAATTATTAAAAGTCATTAGTTATTATTTAATCCTAAACTTTGTCAAATCTTTCACTGCTTAAAAATACACGGAATATATATTTTAGATTATATGTATTAGTATATTTATGTATATATATATATAAATATATTTGGTTTCCATATAATTTATGTTACTACAACGTCACAAAAGTTCTTATATTTTATGCATTCTTGTTCAAAATAAAGAATCAAAAAATTTTAAAAGGATTAAACAATTATTTAACAAAACGATTAATAAATTATCAATAGACTCAACGACCTAAATTATCAACAGACTCCTTCATTGCGTCAAAATCTTTGGACTCTTTTAAATTTGGGCCAGAAAATATGATTTTGTAATTTTACCATCTAGTGATGATTATTGTTGCCAGTTACATTAATACACTCTCTTATTTGCTGTTTTTCGTTTATATTTCATTTTAAGTTAAACTTATAGCATTCCTTTCAATTAAAACATATATTATTACTTAAATGTGATAAAAAACACTATTTTAGTTGTTTTTAGTTAAACTATTTATTAAAACTTAAAAAATTAAAGAAAATTTGTTTAGTAATGTTTATCAAAGAAGAAGATTTAAAATTGAATTACACCAAATAAATGTTTGCAAATTTAAAAGAAAAAAATTAGAAAAGTTGAAAGCTTTCTAGTATATCATCAATAACACAAAACAGTAAAAATTAAAAGTTATAAACTATTTTGCTGAAATTACAAGAAAACATTAAAAACACTTAAAACAAACAAAAACTCTAAAAATAGTTTTTAACAAAAATGAAAAACTAAAATCTAAGATAAGAGGAGTTAAATAATTTAAAAAATTGATAAGTATCGGTTAGAAAAACGCTATTGGATTGTTTGTTTACCAAATCAGCTTTATTCTCCGGTTCCGTCTAAAGCAGGATGCAGTTATCAAGCAAGGGAGGTAATAAAGATCTTGATGTTAAAAGTATTATTCATCAGTATATGTTTTTTTTTCATTTGTAGTGCTTTTATCTGTTTTTTCATTATCTTATACTTTTTTCTACAATTTTTTTCACACTAGTTTAACGTTACGCTATCTATAGTTAATTTATTCATCCAATAATAGGTATATCATTTTGTAATTTCAAAAAACTGATTGTGTAACTGAAAAATAGCTTAAAATAAGTTTTGTTTTATTTCATATTCAATTTCACTGCTACTAAATTTAATATAACTTAAAAATAATATCAAATTATAGATTTTTCAGACTTTATTATCAAAACGCATAATCGCATGTTTACTAAACACCAAGTAGTCAGCAAATAGGTCGTAGCATTTAACAGACTATCGAAAACAATACGAACTGCAAAGACTACATAAATACATAATTATATTATAGCTAATTTATTTCAAACTAAAAGTTACTAAGCAGTGTTTGTTTTGATGCAAACTTTGCTGTAGACAAACTACTTGCAGAATTAGTTTAACACATAGCTTTCTAAACACATCTACAGCCTGAAATTACCATATCTTCGACTTTTGTGATGACAAAATTGTTCATTTTGTCACGATACATAATACTGAGTGGCAGCATTTCCTTAGGAGCACAGCAGCTCTTAGATTGGTCTTCTGTTAAATAATCAACTGCATGAGCTACCATTTTTCCTCTCATCGTATCCCGAGTATGAGCATAATCACATCCACCGGTACAGTACTTAGCATTAAAGCTTTTTGGGTAGAGAACCCAATCCATGCCCACTTGATCAAAATTAAGTACCATGTCAAACAAACAGCAATGAAGGTGTGCATTCTTCCCAGAGCACTCTGATGGTGTTTGAGAGCCAGAAGAACGTTTTCCTCTTTTCAATACGGTTGTATCTTCCACAAGTGCAGTTTGCATGTAAGGTTTCTGAAAATTCATTAATTTTATTATTTGTCGTAAACTATATTAGTAAAGAATAAAAACTTATGTCTTACTCTTAACCATCAAGTTAATAAAATATTCAATTCAAAGTAATATTTTATAAAAATTAGAACATTATATCTTGAAGTTTTTAACCATTCAATATACTTTAATTTATATTTTAAAAAATACATGAAAGAATTAAATTTTTGATAAGAAGCTTTTTTGAAATCTATAAACATCTTTCAGCTTGGTACATTGTTAGCTCGAAATAAAGTATCTGTTTTTCAATTTAACTAATTTATCAAAAACAAAGTGAAACCTCACTTTTTTAAAGAGGAATTATTTTTTGAAATATTTGTTAGTTAATACAAGAACAACTTTTACAAACAAAACTTACAAACTGTTCTTCATTGGTTGTCAATACAATATCTTGAGCATCTTTTTTAGTTATTACTTTCATCAGTTGAGACATATTTTTATTAAATAGCATTCTATTGACAGAATCAGTTATCTCGATATTTAGCCAGTGACCTTTGTCAGTTTTGATGGGAATAGGAAGTATTTGACCTGTTACTGGAATGTAACTTCCGTTTCCAGCTTTTTCAAAATGTATTAACGTGATTTGAGCAAAACTTGGTACAAGCCTTGTAGTATTAGGAAGAATATAAAGCCACAAAGTTGCTTTTTGAGCTTTAAACTTCTTTTTGTCATCAGTAAATTCAAAGTAGCAGCCTTCATCACTTTCTTCAATCTTTTCGTTATGAACTGAAATAAATATATCTTTGGAAATTAATCGAAAAATCAATTTTTGTTGCTTCTTCGACATATGTATGTAAAGAAATAAAAACTAGAGAACTTATTATTTGGATCAACACAATACTCTAACGAGAAATTAAAAATTATAACGTTAATGCAGAAGTTTTGCCAAATATTCTAATTGTATTAGCTAACAATCAATCAGCAAAAAAAAAGGAAAATTAAAGAGCTTAACAAATGAAAGGTACAAAATGATAAATTTTAACCAAACTAACAACTTCTTAATATATTTTTGTAACATAATAACCAATCATGTTTTTGCAAAGTTATTCAAAATATTCTTTTAAATATCTAAAACAACAACAACATAGCAATTCAATTCCTACAACAGATAAGTAAGTGCACTAATACTTGCTTTCAGTTTTTCAATAAAGGTTTCCAAATTAAAAAATTTAAACCAAATAAACATAACCACTTACCGAGCTTAGGCATACTGAAAATTTCCTTTGTTTCAATTTTCATTTTTCGAGAGTTAATTTCAGAGAGTCTGTCCAAACGATCGATTCCATATATTTTCTTCATAGAAGCAATAGTAATCTGACTAGGCAAGTCACTTTTGCTCACGTTCGGTGGTTCTTTCATATTCAGCTTTACTAACAACTCCTTTTGAAATTGTTTGATTCTGTTGTCTTGTAAACGTTGGTGTAGCATACAGGTTTTATCATTTTCTTCACATCTATCGGTCGCGATGAAGCTTGTTGAAGCAAGAGGTGCCATAATAACCAACCATAAGATACAACCAGTAAATATAATCATACTTTTTCGATTCATTTTGTTCTGTCCGTTCAATAAATCAGCAAATAGAAGAGGTGCCTTGTCAATAAGATATCTACTTTTATAACAAAAAATCACTGAAAGAAAAAGTTTTACAGATTCTCTCGTTTTAACTAGGTGTATAAACAAAATTTAAACAAATGACGTCATTGCTTCTTGATAGGAAATTATTTGATGAATCACCACTCCCATATCATATTTCAGGGTAATTAACAAAAAGTTATTACTTCAAGCTTTTAGTCAAATCTTCGATATGAGCAATATTGCGCAACCGGTTTTCTTCGATCTTTTTTAATCACTTAAATAAACTTTCAATAAAGTCAGATGTCGACATTTTAAATTAATAAAAATAGTTAATTATCATAAATTACTTTTATTTGATTAATTTTAGTGTCTTAAAATCTATTTATTCAAAAAATTGTTTCCACAAATATCTGAGAAAATGAAAAACTTTTTTCAAAGATTTTTATAAATTTTTTTTAATTTAAAACTTTTACACGGATATTAAGTAGTTTAAAGTGAAATTACATCAATCAATTAAGTTAATAAAGTCTTAAATTCTGGCATGATAATTTCTACTGTGAAAATAATTAGCAACGTTTTTAGGCCTTAATTAAAATTAAAAATCATTTAATTAATGAAACTTTCCTGTTTATTCAGAACATACTTACGCTATCGGAAAACATCAAACAAAACCAGTTGCATAATCAATTTGTTGATATTAGATTGTTAAATAGTAAACCAAAGAGTTACTTTAAGCTTTCAATCTAAAATGGAATATGGCGGCGATGAATCACCAAATGATTTCCTATCAGGATGCAATGACGTCATCTAGAGAATAATGTTTAATTTTTCTTTTACATATAGTGTAAATTTGTTTAACGTAATCATTACAAAAATGTAATTAAGTAGAAATTTTTAAATAGCTTTTTAATAACCTTTCCTAAGTTGATTTTAGTAATTACAAAGTATATGTTATTGAATATAATTATGAAATACTTATTAGACAGAAAAATGTTTATCTTCGTTCAATGAAGTAGAAAAGATAATTCATTAATTTTGTTTTAAGTTTTAAACAAAAAACGATATGACTAAAATCAACTTGAACAAAAACAATAATTAAGGTAGATTTGATGAATATCAATCACTTTTTAGAGATGAAAAATAAAGAACATTACTAAAACTAAATAAATTAATTAAGAAATAAATTATTATTACTAACAAAACATAAATGTTTATTTTTTGTTATCCATAAAGTAAATAGAAAACTTTTTAAATAAAATAATTTATTATGTTGTCAATGATTTTAAGGAATTTTTTTTATAAATACTTTAGTGAGTTTAACAAAGACATTTGCAATAAAAAGTTTAAGAAGTGACCCTACGTTGTTTTGCGTTCTATTATCTTTCAAATCCTACAAATCGTATGATAAAAAAAAACTTTATGACAGCTGTTAAAACAAAATAGAATTTTAGGTCAACAACTAAAAATTACATTTCCAAGAATACATTCAAACGTCTTATAGAGATATTTTTAGTTTTATTTTTACTAGACAAGTAGAAAACCACCCAAGAACCATCGTGACGCAATCATATAACCTTAAGATAAAAAGAATAAAAACAAATCCAAATTTCAAATTGTGATTTCATTTTCTTTTTTCAATTAATATTAGCGGTAAACAACAATGGCGAGTAAAACTGTCTTATATACTTAAATATCAACAGTTTTCACATGAAATTTTAAGGTTTATTTAACTTTGTTTGCTTCTAACATAAAGCTAGTTGTACAAACTTTAAATAAATAAGAAAAGTATGAAATAGTTGTTACCAAAAGTTTTTCCTCTTTCTTAATATCATATTTTTCATTTTCTATTAATTGTTTGCAGAAAACAGAACGCTGGTTAGAAAGATCTTCTGTGATATCTTCCTATTTATCATTTTTAATGCTAAGTGTCTTCATATAGCAATTGGATGCATTCTTTAAACGAAAAAAATATTAAAGCTTTTTAAATTGTTGTTAATAAATTTTCATACCTTTATAAAAGTCAAAGATTTATTTAAACTTTTCATTTCTGTAGCTGGAAAAAATTAATTGAAAAGCTGATAGAATTAAAACAAGCAACTTGCATATTATCAGTTTTTATATCATCTAGTTTTAATAAATCTTTCGGCTACATGAAAAAATTTAATTATTTCAAATACTGAAGAAAATTGAAGCATAAAATCATTAACAATATTTTTAAAGTTGTTATCCTGTTTATCAATCATCCAAATAATTAAGATGATTTTGTATAATAATAAAATATTTAAAAGAAATCAATTGTTTTTGTTTGTTATTTTTTTCACACAAAGAGGTTATAAACTTTTGTATAAAATTTCATATTGCTTATAAAAGTATATAGATGTAAAAATTTAAAATATGTTTCATCTAGACTTCTGTCAAAATGTTTTTATCAGTTTCTCATCCTTTAAAAAAAGGAAAGCTTTTTTGTTTTATAATTATGGTAATTTAATTTGGTCAAAAAATATTTCTACAAACTTAATAGATTATTTTTATCTATAAATTGTTTTCTTGGATATGACTCATAGCTATTTAATCTTTTGATTTAAAAAATGTTGTTTCAACAGCTGCTATCAAGAAGCTTGTAAACGTTTGAAAATAATTAGTCTGACTAATACTAAATATCATTAAAGTTAAACTTTTGAGCTCTTCGAATAATGAATTTAAATGACTGAATGATAAATCACACCAAAATAAAGTTATTTTCAAGAAAGCTGAAGACATTTACCATTAGTTTAATATAAAAATTGTTGAAGTAGTATTTTACGTCAATTGCTTATAAATAACAATAACTTAAACAAATAATCCTGAAAGTATATCAATTTTTAACAGGAGTTAGAATTCAATTTAAAATTATTCACAGAATTCAAAATATTATTTAGTTAATTATTTAACTTAATTAATCATTAATAGTTTAATTTTCAGATTTCTAAAATTCTACCAAACCCCAAAATATAGTTTTAAAAATATTTTATTATACATAATTACATAAATTTCATTTACTTTTTTCTACTATGATAACTAAACTAAAAATAAAAAAGACCTCTATATAATTTAATGGATAGACAAATAAAATAAAAACCAAGAACTCATATGTTTAAAAAATAATAAGATAAAAAATAAGAAACTCCAATAAAACGTTTTTCCATTTTTTAAAAAATTAAGTAAATTTGTTATATAGAAAATTTGTTTAACTTTTAAAATATGTAATGATTCAAAACAATTTGACCGAAAAAAAAGATAAACAATTTTTACAGAAAATTCCTTCAAATAAAAAAAATATATAAAAGAATAAAGATATTTTCAACTAATAAATAACTAAGAGTATAAAAGAACTAGTATAAAAGCAATATTTTGAGTCATAAGAATAGTTATCTATTTATTAAAACTATTTTATTTCTGTAAAACCATCATTTTCCAAAACATAAACAAGTTTTAAAGTTAAAAGGATTAAACATTTTATAGTTGTAGTAAGAAGAAAAGTCATGAAATTTGGTACTAATGACTTTAAATAATGATTTCAAAGAATAAGTTATAATTAGAGACAATTGATAATTTGCTTTTACCTTTAGTTGTAAGTATATAACTAAAAATCATAAGCAGCAGTTAGAGCAAGTTATAACTTTCTAATACGAATAGAATAACCTTTGGAATAAATTAGTTTAAATGTTTATTAGCTATTAAAACTGTCTTTAGAAAAAAACTAGTATTTTTTTAAATTTTTCATTACAAAATTATTAGCAAAGAATGAATTTATTTTTTTAACAAGATTATTTACATTTTTTAGATGAAACTAATAAAATAAATTTGTACAAAATGTTTGGAAACCCTCAATCTATAGTATAAAATAATCTGCAGTATAGGGCCATTTCATTTTAAACCTGCTAGCGACTAGTCCTAAGTGAATATCTCACAAAGGAAGTTTTTCAGACTATAGGCCTAGGTAGTTTTTGATGTCTAATTTTCTAGTTACTCTGTTTTATGGTAGGATCAAATTTTAAATTAGTTTTTAGAAAATAAAATTGATTAAATGGTACCTTACTTAGTTTCTAAATTATATCTAAATTATCATAGTTATTTCAAACCAAAGTAATTTATTATAGGGTTAGTAAACTTTTATTAAAATAAGTTTATATATGCCTGTTAAGTTCTTTTACTGCAAACTTTTATTAATAATCTTTTAAGTTTTAATTAATTTTTTATAATTGCTATAATTATTTATAAACGTTTTCAAAATGCATTGTTTTTTAAGACTAATTAATTTTTTTGACCGTTTGAAATCACTGATAATTTTTGAAACCTAGATATTTAATATTAAAAAAAGAAGAAAAAATCTCATAAGAAAATATCTGTTGGCAGATTTGTTTAAACAAATTCTTTACTTTGATATAATAAACAGTTCAAGCAAAGAAACTATTTGTGGCAAAAGTAGTAGTAACAATAAATAGTGTGTAATTTTTCATCATTATCAAACATTATTTTGATTAGTAAAATTTTATCTTAATCAAATAAATAATTTCATCAGTTTTATATTAAATTTTTCTGTTTTAAATGTCAGTTAAGTTGTTTGACAAGGAAAAAGCTGTAGAGTACTTTTTGATGTTATCATAATGTGGAATTCTTCAGGTGAAATGTATAAGCAGCAACAAGAAGAAAGACGTCGTCAACAAGAAGAAAATCGTCGTCAACAAGAAGAAAATAGACTTCGTAGGCAGGAACAGCAAGAAAGACTTCAACGAGAAAGAGAAGAAAAGAAGAGATTAAAGCGTCTAGCTGAATCTCATCTAATGCAACAAGCGTCAGCAAATAACCGACAAAGAGAAATGATGCTTCGTCAACAAGAACAAGAAAATCGTCGATTACAAGAAGAAAAACGCCTTCAACAAGAAGAAGAACGACTTCACCAAGAAGAGAAACGTCGTCAACAAGAAGAAAAACGTGTTCAGCGTGAACAAGAGAAGATGCGTCGACAAGAAGAAGAAAAGGAGGTACTTCGTCGGCATTATGAACAAAATCGTCGTGAACAAGAAGAAAGACGTCGACAACAACAACAAGAAAAACTTCGTCAACAAGAAGAAAGACGTCAGCAACAAGAAGAAGAAAAACGTCATAGACAAGAAGAAAAACGTCGTCAACAAGAAGAAGAAAAACGTCGTCAACAAGAAGAAAAACGTCGTCAACAAGAAGAAAAACGTCGTCAACAAGAAGAGGAAAAACGTCGTCAACAAGAAGAAAGACGTCGTCAACAAGAAGAAAGACGTCGTCAACAAGAAGAAAAACGTCGTCAACAGGAAGAAAAACGTATTCAACGTGAGCAAGAAAAAATGCATCGACAAGAAGAAAAACGTCGTCAACAAGAAGAAAATCGTCGTCAACAAGAAGAAAATAGACTTCGTAGGCAGGAACAGCAAGAAAGACTTCAACGAGAAAGAGAAGAAAAGGAGAGAGTAAAGCGTCTAGCTGAATCTCATCTAATGCAACAAGCGTCAGCAAATAACCGACAAAGAGAAATGATGCTTCGTCAACAAGAACAAGAAAATCGTCGATTACAAGAAGAAAAACGCTTTCAACAAGAAGAAGAAAAACGTCGTCAACAAGAAGAAAAACGTCGTCAACAAGAAGAAAAACGTTATCAACGTGAACAAGAGAAGATGCGTCGACAAGAAGAAGAAAAGGAGGTACTTCGTCGACATTATGAACAAAATCGTCGTGAACGAGAAGAAAGACATCAACAACAAGAAGAAAGACGTCGACAACAAGAAGAAGATAAACGTCTTCAACAAGAAGAAAGACGTCGACAACAAGAAGAAGAAAAACGTCGTCAACAAGAAGAAAGACGTTATCAACGTGATCAAGAAAACTTTAGAAGACAAGAAGAAATACGTCGTAAACAAGAAGAAAAACGTGTTCAACGTGAACAAGAAAAGATGCGTCGACAAGAAGAGGAAAGCGAGGTAGTTCGTCAGCATAACGAACAAATTCGTCGTGAACAAGAAGAAAGACGTCGACAACAAGAGGAAGAAAAAAGTCGTCGACACGAAGAAAGGCTACGAAGACTCACCGCTGGGAAAGTTACTAACAAATTTCACAGCAACATGTTTTGATGTTTAAAGAAGAAATATAATAAATGATAAATATGAGTAATATTTAGAAGCTAAATTTTTTTCTTTGATGTTATTTTAAAGCTTTCTGAATTTATGTTGGAATCAAAATTTAACAAAGTTATTTGACTTTGTAAATAAATGAGTTTATGAATATTTGCAGTTTTTCAACCAAAATAAAACTATATTTTGTAATTTTTCTGCTTATAATCTTATTCGAAACCAAAATTTCTTTATCACAATATGTGCGACATATAGTGTCTAAAAAACCACCAATTGCTAACACATATTCAAACAAATAATATCTATTTTGTATAATTAAGTCATAAATTTAGAAAGTTAAAGATGTCACACATGGCTTTTCAGTAGTTCCCAAAACATATTGTAGTGAATATATAGAGTAAATAATATAAAACAGAGAAAAAAACATGGTTTCTAGAAATGGCAGTGTTGAAATACCGATCTCATAAATGTTCTCTGAACGAAATACGATTTTTTATCACCAACTTGATATGGTATCCATTCACTAATATTGTATTCAAGAATTGGACGTACGTATAATTTGAGGAAAATTATAAAAAAGTATGGTTCCTTGGAAGTAAAGGTCTTTGTAATAAAGTAGACAAGATGATTTCTTTTGAAAAGATTATGGAAACATAAATGTGCTATTTAAAGTCAGATGATAGGGTAATGCCAAGGTCTAGGACCGAAAATTTTCGTTGAATCTAAATCTATTGATGGACTATTGGTCCAAGGAATTTGCAACTGGTTTACGAGAAAAAGTTATGATTTCAGACTTTTTGGGCTGGATTCTGAGCTGCCAGTTCATAGGCCATTTTCTACAGCGTATAATTTAGTTTGAAGTTTTGAAGAATTAAAGGATAGTAGGTTGATATCATCTGCATACACAATCACACTGACATCATCTATTGCTGTATGTCGTCTGATAAGGTCTTCAATGAAAAGTAAATATATATGTGGCCCAGAACGGAAACCTAAGGAACATAACCGGTTACTTGAGTATTAGTAGAAAAAATCAACACGTGTTTGTCTGATTTTACCTAATAAGTAATTTTCAATCTACTTTAAGATAAAGCTGTTGGCTTTTCACTTCTATAAATCAATAATGAGCTTGTTGTTAGAACAGAATCAAACGCTTTAGCAAAATCGAGATATATGATGTCACAGGGAGTATTACTTTCATACTGCACTGTAAGCTCGTTAAGAAAAGGAAGATGTAGAGTCAGGGAAGATCTCCGTTTCACAAAGCCATGTTAGGCGTCAGTTATTAGATGTTGCTCCATTAAATGACTGGTCATATTATTGTCAATGATCTATCATCTCAGAGACGTTTGTGTGAATGTTGTAGTACGTAAGAGAAGGAGTAGTACTACCATCAGTTATAAAACCGCTATTAAATTGATTGCTTAGCAACTTAGCTTTACTCTCTGGTTCCATCACAAGGTGGTTTCTCATTTCAAGCAACTGAGGTATTTGAGATCTCGCCTTAAGCTTGCGATTTGTGGAACCAAAAAACGTTTTCTTGATAGGTGAAATAAGACTGCACTTTCTTTTCCCAAATAGAAATAGATTTTTTGTAAACTATACAAAGATCTTTGTACAAAGATTTGCTAGAAAGGGTCTACTTTAGTTTGTTTGTATAGGAGGTTTTTTATATAGTGTAATTTCTAATTAATTGTAATACTGTTAATGTAAGAATTATTCAATTTTATTTTTATGGTTATTTTTATTCACCTTCATATTCTCCCACAGATCATTGATGTATGAATAGTACGGAGTTGTTCTGATGCCTAAAATTACTTTTCTTAATAGATATTTTTTCTATTTCTCCAATTATGAAAGAAGATCCCTGACCTCAAAGGATATGACTGCAAGCTTCAAACGAATAAAAGAATTCCTCCATTTAGTTATTTGGTTTTTCTCTAATTCTTCTCCATTAGTCCTTCCCTCAAGTTGAACTCACACGACACACATTACATCTTAATAATTTAATTAATTATTAACTTAATTCTCTAATTCTTCTCTTTTTCTGTTTAATTTTCAATGATGATCTCATCAGAAGACTAGTAGCAGTAGATGATTTCATTATGTTTGTGTTTGCAGATGACACCAAGCGATTATCTTGCAATCCTTCAAAATTTCAAAATGTTCTATTCACTGTAGAAAACTAGTGTATGAACTGGTAGCTCAGAATCAAGCCCAAAAATTCTGAACTTATAACACTCTCCAATAAACCAACTGCAAATTCTTTAAACCAATAATCTATCAGTAGATTTATTATTCCACAAAAAATTTCGGTCGTAAGCCTTGGTACTACCCTGTTATTTAAACTTTAATGACACATTTAAGTTTGAACTACTTTTGCAAAATCAATCAACCTTCTCTAATTATTATAAAGACCTTAAGTTGTAAGAATCTAAACTTCTGTATCAGTCTTTTCAAGTTGTACGTCTTATTCTTAAATACAATATCAATGCATGGATGCCATATCCAATTGGTGATATTTATTTATTTATTTATTACAAGAAATGTGAAGGAGGGTGCCTAAAGACAGCACCTCTCGCTAACACACATTCTCACAAATTAGATCTATTTGACGTGTTAACGAAAAAGCATATGACAATAAAGAATTGCACAGAATCATAGTATTGTAAAAGCAAAAAATTCACAGTTTAGAAATGGCAATGTTGGCGATGTTATAACAATTCAGCTTTTTTGAACAACAGAAAAATTGTCTTTTTGACACTTGTAAGATTTGGTGGTAGGCTTCTGTGAAATGTTATCTTGGGCTGGAAGCATAGTATTAATAATTTTGTGCGAAGAGAGGTTGAATAAGGATGTTGTAGGTCCAGTGATTATTTTGCACTTCCGTTTTTTGAAAAGACCATCACAATCTGTAAAGCCCATGGTGGACCTCGAACTTTGTATTTGAAATCAGTTGGTTGTTCTTTCTTATTTTGGCTGTACGACTCTTTTAGAAGACGCTTATTTTCTAAGCGATCATCTTCACACATATCATGTGCTACTCAGATGCCCTGGAATTTTTCGTCCTGCTTAAGCTTATACAGCTTAGCAAGAAACCTACGTTTGTCCCATCTTTCCTGAAAGGACACTTGTAACGGTATGTTAGGATTTGTATATACCATAGTTTCTATGATAGATTTTTAGTAACTCCCACCAAAGTATAAAATTTATAAGTCAGATAAATGTATGTGATATGTATATAAATAAATATATAAATACATATACCAAGTTAATAATATATAGTAAATAATAATAAGTAAAAATATAAATAAATACACCACAAAAGTTAATCACAGCTTATTAGCAGTTATTCAAAATGTGTATCCACCAAAGTTTTATAAACGATTTTTACTGTCACCAACCACAATACATAATATATATATAATAAACAATTCACTTCCTAGAAATAACTTTATCAAAACTTATAAGCACTTATTCAAATAGAACCTATAACCTGAAACTTATTCAAATAGAATAAATATCGATATCAAACAAATAGAATCTGTTCAGGCAACATCTAGGATATTGGTATAAAGAAAACTTAATATGAAATCAGATACTTTAAACATTGTGATAGCTTTTTAAATACTATTTTTAAATGACTGGACTTCTGTAAATTGATATCTTAGGTATTAATAATTGCGTCCGGAGAGAGTATGAAAAAAGAAGATGTGGGTCCAGTGATTATTTGCCACTTCCGATTTTTGAAAAAACCTTGACATTTCTCAAGGCCCATGGTGGACCTCGAACTGTGTATTTGAAATCAATTGGTTCTTCCTTCTGATTTCGGTTATACGCTTCTTTTAGAAGATGCTTATTTTCTAAGCGATCATCTTCACACATATCATGTACTACTCTAAATGCGCTCAAATTATTTGTCAAGCTTTAGCTTATACAGTTTGGAAAGAAACTTGTGTTTGTTCCAATTTTCCTTAAAGGACACTTTCAGCGGTCTTTGATGATCTAAGCTTTTTGCTCCAAGTCTAGTCATTGATATCTTTGGAACGTCCACAAAATCAAGGTTTTGAGAACACATTTGATTGACAGTAAGTTTTTTAGTCTCAGAGACATTAAAGATGATGAAATTGTTTTCTCTATCCTCACGGTCTAAAGTGAGTGTTTTGTGCGTGTCGGTGACCTTCTTGGCAAGAAGCTGCACCATACTAGCATTTTTGTTGGAAACGGGATCACCGACCAGTGAGGCCCATGTGTCTGGTTTCTTTGTAGAGGCATCAAGTTCGTCCACTGATTTAGACAAACTAGAAAATTTCTCAGTGATCTTGGCAACATCGTTGCCAATGTCATATTTGGCTAATTCATCAGATACATATTTGGTGATGTCTGATAGACATTTGAAGCATTCTAATACCGGATCTTCACCAGAGTTAATTTTTTTTGCAGGATTGGTAATTGCAAGCTTGCTTTGATGAAGTCAGTTTTAGGGAATTTTCTATACAGTTGACCGTAAAGTCTTCCCACTTTTATTTGGATCCACCATAGTTTTCATAAAATATTTTTACTGTCACTAATCACAATATATAATATACAAATCACTTCTGATAAATAACTTATTCAGATAGAATGTTTGTGTTTGCATTTTTATAATTTTATCAGTATTGCTTTTTGTAAAATAAGATATTATTTTATTTTCTACTTTTTTAATTTTGCAATTTTACTGATTATAGGGATGATACAATTTGAAAAAGATAATTGAAAGTTATTTAAATTATTATTTTATTTTTACTTTAGTGTTTAGAAATTTCTTTTAGGTTGACTATTTTTTATTAAATTAATTTATAGTTAATATTTGTAAACTTTTAATTAAAAAATTAATTATGAAATATTTAATTAAAATAAATTATTTCGATTATACGATGGTAATTTCTATGTTTATATTAATGAGAATATTTTGATATTTTTCCTTTTATTACCATTTATTACTTGCAATTATTGTGTCTAGATAGCTTCTATTGATTTTTTCGATTAGTTATATTTTATTTTGGTTTTGAAAAGTTTAAAAAAGTTCAATTCTAAATTTTTATTAACTTTTGAACTATAAATTATTTTCATTAAATTAAATAAATGGATTGTTTTCTTGAAATAATATTAAAGATTATAAAATAAACATTATCCAAATATATGTTAATAAAAAGTAGAATTAAAAGAAAATTTTTATAACAGAACAATTAACGCTAGATAACAGTAAAATAACAAAATACAAAACTCTTAGTTTGTTTATTCTGACTGCTTTTTAATTAGATATCTTATTAGGTTTTCAGTTTATTTCTAAAGGGAAAAGATTAATTTTATTAATTTTAAATTAGCAATATTTGTATAAAAATCAATATATTAATAAATTTTATTCTAAAATCAAGTTTGATAAAATTTGATGAAATTAAAGTTTTATTATTTTTCTTAAATACTTTTTGATTTGAATTTTTCTTTTTATTGATTAATTAATAAATTTAGTTGAAAGAAACATATTTACAAGGAAAGGTAGCAATGAAGCTGGTTTACTAGATCTTAAACAGCTGTTGTCATCTCAGCAGTTTTATCTCCGTTTTTGTCGTTTTTGAAATAGAAAAGAACATTTATGAAATCAAAATGTCTGCGGAGAAGTTCTTCTTCAAATAATTTTACAAAATCTCTGAAATAATTTTTGGGAACAGCTTGGGAACAAGTTTTAATCTTTTTTTTGGAGTTGAACATGTTTTAACTTGTTTTGATTTTACGAATTTAACGTGGAGCGGTTGCAGATTGCTTTTTGTGGATTTATATTTTCTAATTGTTTCAACAAAGAAGATAAAAAACTAGAAGCTTCTTTTTGTAGAAACATTTGCGTCAAAATTTGTTGAAACTTGTTCAACTCCAAAAATAACTGGTGAGTCAAAAATTTCCATAAAATTTTTCGACTTTATAATAATTTCGGTTTATATAAACTTCTTATAATCTGCTGTTTGTGGCTTCAATTTGTAACGAATGATTTTCAACATTAAATTGTTTTCCCAGTTTATTCACTTTAACTAATTTTGATTTTATTGGTTTATTTAGTAGTTATTTAGTATGTTGTTAGGAAACTAATACAAATTTTCACACTTGTTAAAACTAAACGGTGACAAATTGCAAAACTAGCTTTGATTTTTAAATATTTCAACAAAAAAATTTTAATAATGCTTAAAATATGAATTTAATTAGTGATAAAATTGTAACAGAAGAAATACAAACTACATCTACTAAAAAATTATTTATATACCCTTCATACAGAATACATTTAAAAATATCATTAAATTTGGTAAACTAAAAAAAAAAAGTTTGAAAAATGTTATCATTTGTTTTGACAAAAATTTTTTTTTACTTTATTTCTTTAATGTGTATTTTCAGAAGATATTATTACAAATTTATTATGCTTTATTTTTATTAAAATGAGCTAAAGTATTGAAAGTATAATTTTATACTTAAATTTTACTAATCAATCATTAAAGATTAAATATAATTTTATTTATTTTAAATTAGCAATATTTGGATACAAATCAATATATTAATAAATTTTATTCTAAAATCAAGTTTGATGAAATTTGATGAAATTAAAGTTTTATTATTTTTCTTAAATACTTTTTTTTTTGAATTATATTTTGACTTTAGTTTTATTTTAGAAAACAAATGAATTTCTGTATCTTGAATTTAATTAACCTAAAATCTCTATATTTTAAAAAATTTCTAAAATAATTTCTGGAAACAAGTTTTAATCATTTTTTTGAAGTTGAACATGTTTTAACATGATTTGATTTTACGAATTTAACCTATTTATTTAAAAAGTGTTTTTGCGACTGTGAATTTTTATGAGTTTTTCGCGGATTTAAATTTTCTAATTCTTTCTGCACAGAAAAGAAAAGACTAGAAGCTTCTTTTTGTAGAAATATTTTTTCAAAATTTGTTGAAACTTGTTCAACTTCAAAACTACAAAAGAATTCAAAATTTTCACAAACATCTTCGATTAACAGATTTTTCTATTATATAAACTGCTTATAATCTCTTCGTTGTGGTTTCAAATTTTAAACAAACGATTTTCAATATTAAACTTTTTTCTATTTTATTCACTTTAACTAATTTCGATTTTAATTTTATTTTATAACGATACTTGACTATAATAAAATACAATAATTATCCATGGCAACAATAATAAACAAATCAATTTCTTTATCTTGAATTTAATTAACTTAAAATCTCTATATTTATGAACCGCACAGTAATTTATAGATCTTGCATAAACTTTATCTACTGTTACTTGTTTTAATTAATCAGTTTTCTTGATTACAGCTTATATTAAACAAAACAGTTTAACTTAAATGAGGATTCACTATTTGAAAGCAGATTTTAATAAGTTGAGTTTTCTGTAGATTCTTTATTTTATAATCAAAGAAATAATTTATCATTCAAATAAAATATTTCATAAAAACAAGTTGATTAAGACTAATTTTAAAACGAAATAAAATATTTGACTAAAAATTAAAAGAAGTTTTTCTGTCTATGAAATTGTCGTTCCTTCAAATGACTGAGAACCTCTTAAATGGATGCTTAGAAGTAATAACCACTTAAATAGATCAGCCACTTAAATGGCTTAAAAAGTCACTTTTTTGTAAATTGTTTTTTTAATAGCTGCTTATCGCTGAAATTTGT
The DNA here is from genome assembly GCA_034620365.1 of Pegea sp. RAD2-039. NCBI lineage: Eukaryota > Metazoa > Chordata > Thaliacea > Salpida > Salpidae > Pegea > Pegea sp. RAD2-039. Next base: position 476,587 of record JAQGEQ010000137.1, on the reverse strand, counting down.
AAATTAACTGTTTCTTGTCACATTTTTTCTGACTAAATTAGAAGCCTTTGAAGTTTTGAATCTTTTGAAAACTTTGTTGAATAAGGAGAACAAAATGATAAGTAATAAAAGAAAACTGAAGTTTTTACGAATATTAAGTCTTTTAAATTCTATATTACTTTAATTTATACTAATATTATTTTTTACATTTTTTTAACAATAAAAATTATTTTTTATAAAATTCTGTTAATATTTTGATGATAAGCTACAATTATGATGAATTACTTTAAGAAGTGATTAAATTTTTCTGTTTAAATAGATTTTGAATTTCTTTCAAATCAAATGAAATTTTTAATTTATTTTCTAAAAAGAACAGATTAATTTTATTAATTTCAAATCACCAAAATTTGAATATAATTCAATATATTAATAATATTTTATTCTAAATTAAGTTTGATAAAATTTGATGAAATTAAAGTTTTATTATTTTTCTTAAATACTTTTTGATTTGAATTTTTCTTTTTATTGTTTAATTAATAAATTTAGTTGAAAGAAACATATTTACAAGGAAAGGTAGCAATGAAGCTGGTTTACTAGATCTTAAACAGCTGTTGTCATCTCAGCAGTTTTATCTCCGTTTTTGTCGTTTTTGAAATAGAAAAGAACTTTTATGAAATCAAAATGTCTGCGGAGAATTTCTTCTTCAAATAATTTTACAAAATCTCTGAAATAATTTTTGGGAACAGCTTGGGAACAAGTTTTAATCATTTTTTTGGAGTTGAACATGTTTTAACTTGTTTTGATTTTACGAATTTAACGTGGAGCGGTTGCAGATTGCTTTTTGTGGATTTATTTATTATATAAATATTAAGAAGGGGAACAGATAAAAGCATTTCTCACTAGCAAACTATTCTGACATATATGTAGTTATAGTAATTCAACTCAAACTGTTCCATCGACTTTTTTTAAATACTAAAAGAGTTATGTTAACACAAAAAAAACATTTTCTTACGAGTAAATCAGTTGTTGAAGTTTTGACTATTACTACTAATAAGAGAACTATAATACGACTTTTCTTACAAGCGATTTTTCAAAAGTGAAAATAATTTCAAAAATTGAAAACATTTTTCAGAAAGTTAAAAAAAAAGTTTAAGTTGCAAAGAATGTGATAAAAAATTGCTACAAAAGTTATTAAGTTTTAAAAACTTTATTGATTTTATTGAGTTTTATAGAAACAAAAGTAAGTTTAAGAAGTAAATTTTAATATAGTAACATATTTGAAATAACACAAACTGTAAATTGATATTAGAACAAAACTAGTTTTTAGAAAGGCTGATTAAACATTAAAATTTAATAACTGAGGTAGGGGTTAGTTAGAATTAAAGTTCATTGTGAGTCAATGTAAACAGATTTGAAAAATATAAATTGAACTTTCTATAAAATACCACGTTGGTGATGTCATTGTGTTTACTTCAAACTAATTACAAAATAAAATCAGAAAAAATCTTTTATGTTTCAATATATATTAAGATATTTTATATTATTTATATCAATTTGAATAAGTTTCAGGTAATAGGTTATTTTCTATTTGAATAGGTGCTTATAAGTTGTGATAAAGTTGTTTCTAGGAAATGATTTGTATGTTATATATTGTGGTTGGTGACAGTAAAAATCTTTTATAAAACTTTGCTGGTTATACCTAAAGCTACCGAGACCTTACGACCGAATATAAAGAAAAGTTCTGACAAACAGACTTCATCAAAGCAAGCTTGCAATTGCCAATCCTGCAATAAATTTTGCTTTGGTGAAGATCCGGTATTAGAATGCTTTAAATGTCTATCAGACATCACCAAATATGTATCTGCTGAATTAGCCAAATTTGACATTGGCAACGATGTTGCCAAGATCAATGAGAAATTTTCTAGTTTGTCTAAATCAATGGACGAACTGAATGCCTCTACAAAAAATCAATCACATGGGCCTAGGTGGGCGGTGATCCCGGTCCCGACAAAAATGCTAGCATGGTGCAGCTTCTTGCCAAGAAGGTCACCGACACGCACAAAACACTCATCTTAAGATAGAATTGATTATGGTTCTAAAATATCCAAAAAAATTTTGTTTGTAAGCTATGAAAGTACCTAAGCAAGTCGGTAGCTTCTGCGTCATATTTTCTTTTATATTTTCAATAAATCAGACTCTGTAGTAGTTGCTACACCAAAAGTTTTTTATCAATTTTCTTGAATAGTTGATCTTTTAAAGAAAAATATTTAATTCCCACCAACTTTATATGAATCAAAAATCATAAAAGTAAAACCTCGATAATTCCATTTCTTGCCAAAATAAAACTTAATTTAACTAAATTATTTCATTTATTTTGAATCTTATTAAATTGATTTATTCAAATAGTAATTATTTTAAGTGTTTTTTTGATATTTAATTTTTGTTTGAAAACTTAATGAAAAATTTGATTCTAATTTTTATTATGATTTTTTTTTGATTTATTAAAGCTAGATTTAAAGTTTCGAAATCTTTTAAATTATTTACATCTATGAATATTTTTTTTGCAATTTTCTATAAACTCTTATTTTTCTTCAAAGAAATTACAAAAATAAAACATTTGTTATTTTCATAGTAGAACCCTTTTATATAATATAATAATTTATTAATATCATAATCTTTTATAAATTTTTCAAATAAATTATGATTATTGAATTAATTAAACTAATTAATATTAAATTAAATATCTTTTTATAAAAGTTTTTTACATCTTAACTTTAGAAATTAATTTTTTTGGTTTTTAAATTATTTTTTAAATTTTATTTTGGTTTATACTTTATGAAATTATATTATTACTATTTATAATTACTACATTATTAAACTTTATATTATTATTATATTTTATTAAACTTTATATATATTTTTTAAGTAAACTAAAAAGTTTTGTATTTAGTAGATATAAAATTTGTTTTTTTTATAAAGTTTATATAAGAATTAATCTATTATTATGAATGGATTTATTAATAATTTTAATATTTATTTTAGAAATATGATTTGTTGAATTTTTAATGAATTTTTTATTAAATTTCAAAGAAAACTGAAATGTTTAAAAATGAATTTCAAGGAGGGAATTTTGTGGAAGTTTTTGTTGCAAGAGATTCACCTGAAAAGTATAAATTATTAAATGTTGAAAAGCAATTTAATAAAGAAATTAAAAGTCACATTTATAATGTTGTTGGTCAAACAACTTCTGCTAGTATCTCATTACCTTTTAAAAACTCCAAATTTTCATCTTTATGGTTAACTCAACGATTTATAAATATCCAACTCTTCATTCCATCTTCTTCTGATTTCGCGATCGAATTTGTTGTTTCTGACGTCATCAACAATAAAAGAAGAATTATTTTATCGACCTCTATCAAAGATCACATCTTTCAAACTCCTCTTCATATGAAATATCCTCTGAATTCAGTGATGAGAAACGACATTTGGGTTAATTTTTCTTTTGATATTTTTTCACTATCTGCTCCTCTTATCAACATTCAATCATATCGTTGCCTTCATCATCTTACACTTTCAGGTGATAATGACGTCATGACGCGCGTCACGTCAACTTCAAGTTCTTATTTCAGGCACTTTTGGTTTAAGAAGAATTTTCACTTCCAAGGACCTTCCTTCATCTGGGGGAATTCCCGCCTCTTTCTTGATGATGACGTCACAATTAGTTTCGTCAGAAAATATTTCAAGTTACTTCAAACATTCCTCTGACGTCACTTCCGGTTACTCTTCCAGTGATGACGTCACAACAACGCGATCTTTAAGATCAAAGCAAATCGCTTTTGGAACGCGAGTCCCAGATTTTCCTCGTCATCGACGTTCACGTCATCATTCGGTTGTGACGTCATCTTCTACTCTCAAAGTTGATGACGTCACCAGCAGTATACGTGCAAACTCAACTAACACAATGACGTCATCAAAATATCGTCAAATCACGAAATCAGCTGATCAAACGTCATCAACTACTCCGCTTTTCACATTTTCTTCAAAACCTCTTCCAGTTCTTCGTTCTCAATCTTCTACGTCATCAAAATTACGTATTGATGACGTCATCAATGATTTTTTGCCCGGTTCAGATGAAGAAATCTCATTACGTCATGATGACGTCATCTGTAAGGCTCCACCTCCTCTATCATCAATCTCACCGGAAGCTACAAAGCATCACGTGATGACGTCATCACCGCGTAACTTCCAAGTCGGCCGCGATTCTCTAGAAGAAGAGATGTTGAAAAAGATGACGTCACGATTTGATGAAGATGTAGCTGAGAATACAAAGATTACTCGCGAACACACCGACTTCCAGGATGACGTCATCAGCGTCGATACAAGTTGGAGCACTTGCAAAAATCCTCCGCCTCTCGCGCCTCAGGTGATGACGTCATCATCGCGATCGAGCGCTTTCTGAAAATATTTTTTTAGGATTATGAATCTGAGATGAATCGGAATCACCCGAGACAAGATCTTCACAATACTCTCAATGACGTCACTGCACTGATGACGTCATCATCGAATCCGCGTGATTGGAATGACGTCATCATGAACAGTCCACCGTTGTTGCTTTCATCAGAATGCGCGCGAAACATGACGTCAGAAGAACGATTGATGTCGGATGACTCGATCAGTTCAACAGAAGGTGACGTCATCGTTGATGGCGATGATGACGTCACTGATGAGATGATGTTAGAATTGATGTATGATCCTTGTTTAAATTGTTACTTTGATCCAAAAACTGGAAAATATTATGAATTAAAACACTGATGACGTCATCATGATGTTGTTGGGTATTTTGTGCGCCTTATGACGTCATCATGATGTTGGGTATTTTGAGCGCCTTATGACGTCATTATGATGTTGTTGGGTATTTTGTGCGCCTTATGACGTCATCATGATGTTGGGTATTTTGAGCGCCTTATGACGTCATCAGGATGTTGTTGGGTATTTTGAGCGCCTTATGACGTCATCATGATGTTGTTGGGTATTTTGAGCGCCTTATGACGTCATCGTGATGTTGTTGGGTATTTTGAGCGCCTTATGACGTCATTATGATGTTGTTGGGTATTTTGAGCGCCTTATGACGTCATTATGATGTTGTTGGGTATTTTGAGCGCCTTATGACGTCATCAGGATGTTGTTGGGTATTTTGAGCGCCTTATGACGTCATCATGATGTTGTTGGGTATTTTGAGCGCCTTATGACGTCATCGTGATGTTGTTGGGTATTTTGAGCGCCTTATGACGTCATCGTGATGTTGTTGGGTATTTTGAGCGCCTTATGACGTCATTATGATGTTGTTGGGTATTTTGAGCGCCTTATGACGTCATTATGATGTTGTTGGGTATTTTGAGCGCCTTATGACGTCATCAGGATGTTGTTGGGTATTTTGAGCGCCTTATGACGTCATCAGGATGTTGTTGGGTATTTTGAGCGCCTTATGACGTCATCATGATGTTGTTGGGTATTTTGAGCGCCTTATGACGTCATCGTGATGTTGTTGGGTATTTTGAGCGCCTTATGACGTCATCGTGATGTTGTTGGGTATTTTGAGCGCCTTATGACGTCATTATGATGTTGTTGGGTATTTTGAGCGCCTTATGACGTCATCGTGATGTTGTTGGGTATTTTGAGCGCCTTATGACGTCATTATGATGTTGTTGGGTATTTTGAGCGCCTTATGACGTCATTATGATGTTGTTGGGTATTTTGAGCGCCTTATGACGTCATCGTGATGTTGTTGGGTATTTTGAGCGCCTTATGACGTCATTATGATGTTGTTGGGTATTTTGAGCGCCTTATGACGTCATCGTGATGTTGTTGGGTATTTTGAGCGCCTTATGACGTCATTATGATGTTGTTGGGTATTTTGAGCGCCTTATGACGTCATTATGATGTTGTTGGGTATTTTGAGCGCCTTATGACGTCATCAGGATGTTGTTGGGTATTTTGAGCGCCTTATGACGTCATCATGATGTTGTTGGGTATTTTGAGCGCCTTATGACGTCATCGTGATGTTGTTGGGTATTTTGAGCGCCTTATGACGTCATCGTGATGTTGTTGGGTATTTTGAGCGCCTTATGACGTCATTATGATGTTGTTGGGTATTTTGAGCGCCTTATGACGTCATTATGATGTTGTTGGGTATTTTGAGCGCCTTATGACGTCATTATGATGTTGTTGGGTATTTTGAGCGCCTTATGACGTCATCAGGATGTTGTTGGGTATTTTGAGCGCCTTATGACGTCATCAGGATGTTGTTGGGTATTTTGAGCGCCTTATGACGTCATCATGATGTTGTTGGGTATTTTGAGCGCCTTATGACGTCATCGTGATGTTGTTGGGTATTTTGAGCGCCTTATGACGTCATCGTGATGTTGTTGGGTATTTTGAGCGCCTTATGACGTCATTATGATGTTGTTGGGTATTTTGAGCGCCTTATGACGTCATCGTGATGTTGTTGGGTATTTTGAGCGCCTTATGACGTCATTATGATGTTGTTGGGTATTTTGAGCGCCTTATGACGTCATTATGATGTTGTTGGGTATTTTGAGCGCCTTATGACGTCATTATGATGTTGTTGGGTATTTTGAGCGCCTTATGACGTCATCATGATGTTGTTGGGTATTTTGAGCGCCTTATGACGTCATCATGATGTTGTTGGGTATTTTGAGCGCCTTATGACGTCATTGCCGATTTAGATTTCATTTTTCAATAAAAGAAATTTCTCAACATTTTGAGATGAAATCTTTGTGACGTCACAAGCGGCTTTTGATCTCAAAGATTTGGAAAGTTCTTCAAATTTTCAATTAAAATGTTTAGTGAATCAAATGTAGCCAATCTTCCGAGCACTTCGGTCGTCCCTGGCAACAAGCGTGATGACGTCACATCGATATATGATGAAGGTAAGTTTTAAAAAGTGAACTTTTGAGTCAAGCAACTTTTATTTCAGAAAAACTTCGAAAAGTTCCATCGTTAAACCGCGCTTTCGCCCTTGAACAAGTCTTCGAATTTGATGATCGACTTGAAACTCATCTCGATAATGATGACGTAGACCTTGCTTATACGTCGCTAAAGAAGAAAATAGATTTCGGCAAAGATCTGATTTACGCCCGAGAATTAGTTCGCTTTTATAAAGTCGCCATGTTGTCAAAACACTCGGAACGTGGCGCAAAAATCTGCCGGGAATTAGTTCCTCTAATCCGGCTGAATACTTTAACAAAACCCGATGACATTGAAGGTTACGCGCGTAAACTTGAATCACGAAATCGATTTCTCGAAGCGATACTATTTTTCCAAATCGCGGCAACTTTTTATCTCGATGACGTCATCAGTCGCGAAGAAGCAATCGCGGGAGTTACAGTTTGTTGTGAAGGAGTGAGAAACGCGAGTAAGAACTTATTACGTCACAACGACGATTTAAAATCGCTTGTACGTCATCACATCCTTCCAATCCTCGTCGATTTACATCGAGAAGTTTGCCACGTCAGCAGTAGTGACGTCAGCACCGTTTTACGCGTCAATTATGAAGTAAAATGTTTACATTGCATCGAATACATCGAAGGTCGAGTAGGTGATCATGAAGGGCGCGAAACAACGCTTCGAAACGCGATTTCGACGATCGAATCACAGCTTGGAAATGAATCGAGTCGTTTTGGTGTTTATAGTTTATTATTGAATAATTTAGGATGCGTTTTTGAAATAACTTCTCGTTTGGAAGAAGCGCGAGTCTTTTACGCGAAAGCGATAATTGCTCATCAATCTGCGGAAGATTATCAAGATGAAAATCAACGAAGATTTGATGTAGATTCAAGTCGTCGTGGTTTAAATAGAGTTCAAAATAAGATGAAGAAATTGAATGACGTCATTTGTAAGAAGTGACGTCATTGCTGAAAAAAATAAATTCAAAAAAATTACCTGAAGTTTTTTCATTTTTAATGATGAGTCGAAAAAAATAAATTTTTTGATTTTTATTAATATTTAAATATTATTTATTTTTTTGATAAGAAATCTTTTCTCTTCAAATATTCAGATAAATGACGTCATCATCTTCAAAAAAATTCTCTGATTTTTAAAATCGAATAATATATGTTAAGAAAAATTAATTTTTGAGTTTTTGTTTTTATTTAATTTTATATTATGATAAAAAGAAGGTTTTTTGATTCAATTTTTAAGAAAATTATTTTCTCGAAAATATTTATAGAAATAAAATTTACCGGAAAATTAAAAAAAAACAATTTATCAAAAGTCAAAAAACGTCTTAGCAACCAGCTCTTAGCAACCAGCTCATAGCAACCAGCTCATAGCAACCAGCTCATAGCAACCAGCTCATAGCAGCCAGCTCATAGCAGCCAGCTCTTAGCAACCAGCTCATAGCAACCAGCTCATAGCAACCAGCTCATAGTAACCAGCTCTTAGCAACCAGCTCATAGTGACCATTTCTTAGCAACCAGCTCTTAGCAACAAGCTCTTAGTAACCAGCTCTTAGCAACCAGTCATCAGCTCTTACAATAAAAAAGTAATTCAAAATCGTATTGTTTCATGTGACGTCATCAACGCTGACGTCATTGAATGTTATTTAGCTTAAAAGATATCATTGAAGATTGTATAAAGAGTGACGTCACAAAAACATGGTAACAGCTGAAATATCGATTTATGAAGCGATCGCGTGACGTCACAAAGACATTCGCGATTAATAAGTACTACATCAAGCAGTCTCATCGATTTCATTTCTATGACAACTTGAAGTTCTTTTCACTACTACTGTGACGTCATCATCGTTTTTGAAAAAGAAAAAAAGTTGAAACGAGAAGTGAAGAAAGGAACAAAAGTTTCAATTTTGTCAATTTACTTTTATCGCTTTTAGCTGTAGTCTCTTCGCTGTGATGACGATGATGACGTCATCAGCTGCGAATTATGTTCATTTTTTATTTGATTTTTATTTATTCATTTTATTGTCGGTTATTCCCCACAAACATATCATTTCCATATAAGGAAATGTTGATACTTTTTCGACATCTTCATCAAGCAAATGGATCTTACCACCGGAAGTCGACTGTCGGACTTGACGCGATGTTTATTACTCGCATGACGTCACAGCTTGTCGCCGGGAAATCCCCAAAAGCTTCAAAAAGAAAACTTTGTTGTTGTTGTCGACTGTTAGAAACAGTGACGTCATCTGTACTTCGATGACTTTGATCAAAGCGGTCTATATCGAAGCGATGACGTTTGAGTTTTAATCGAACGACACAATTGGTTGTCATAGCAACCGCCTCTGCAGTTGTTCTTTTTTTCTTCTTCTATAAATTGTTTCAACTTATAGAGATCGCTTCAATTTTGTCGTTTGTTACCATAGCAACAGCTCTTCCAGCTTATTAGTTTTATTTTTCTAGATTTTTTGTTTGTTGAAGAATGAGTGTTGGATCGCGACAAAAGAGCTCGACGCCAAATTGTTTCAAATGTTCTCAATCACTAATTGGCAAACAGTATCTCATGCAGGTACGTCATCAAGGTGTTACATGTTTGATGACGTCACTATTGTATGGTTTCAGGATACCCACAAATTTTGTGTTTCATGTTATGAAGAAGCTTATTGTAATAGTTGCAAGTTTTGTAAACAATTGATCAAAACCGATCAACAGGTTCGCGCGTTTTCGATCGCGTTTATTACGTCACAACTATATTATATAGGACATCACTTACAAAGGAATGCATTTCCATGACAACTGCTTCGTTTGTGCTGGTTGTGAAAAACAACTAGCTAGTGTGAGTTTTATTTACAAAGATGAAATATTTACCTGTGCCGATTGTTACGAAAATAAATTTTCACCAAAATGTACAACTTGTAACAAAACCTTCAAACCAGGTGCTGTGTGAAAGTTTCAAATGTAGAAAATCGAACTTTCTCTTACAGGAGTTAAGAGAATGGAGTACAAGGGTAAGAGTTATCACGAGAAATGCTTTTCTTGTTATTCTTGTAAAGAAGCAATCGGTCAGAAAAGTTTTGTTTTAATCGACAATCAAATTTATTGTAAAAAATGTTATGAAAACGAAATGGCTAAAAAATGTGCTGGTTGTAACAAGGTGAGTGTGACGTCATCGTCGATTCATGTCGTCTGATGACGTAGTTGTCAGGTGATTACAACAACAGGAGTCGTGTATAAAGATGAGAATTATCATTCTGAATGTTTTATCTGTTCAGCTTGTCGAGAAAACCTCTCACAAATGAAATTTATAACTCATGAAGATCTTCCTTATTGTATGAGTTGCCATAGCAACAATTTTGCTAAGAAATGCCTTAAATGTGGTTTTGCTATCTCAGGTTAGTTGATCATCAAATGACGTCATAAACATCCTTAGTGACAGTTTCTTGATTTTATCAATGACGTCATCGCTAATTGATAGTGGTTGATAGGCATTTATAATTGTATGATCGATGTTATTATCACTGATAATGACGTCATTGTATCGCGAAGGTGCTGGCGGTGAAAAGATGATGATGTATGAAGATCTTCATTGGCATTTCAATTGTTTCAAATGTTCATCTTGTGATCTTCAACTTGAAGGACAAGGCTTCATACTTGGAAACGATGACGTCATCTACTGTACTGAATGTGAAAACTAATTGCGCTTTTCACGTCATCATCGATTTGCTGCTGCTGCTTAGCGCCGATTTTTGTGCATCAAAATACGATGACGTCATCATCAATTAAGATGCAAATGACGTAATTTGTATTTCAACTATTTTTCACTTTGTATATTACCTTGACAACAAACAACATCAAATTTTTGGAACTGATAAATGTAGATTAAGTGATGTATAAAAATAAATTACAAATATATAATCCATTGTGTAATTAGATTTTATAAGATTCAAGTTTTGAGAAAGTCAATTAAAGTAAATTTAAATAATAATTAAAATATGAAGTAGCAGACGGTTCCGTAGTGTAGTGGTTATCACGTCTGCTTTACACGCAGAAGGTCCTGGGTTCGAGCCCCAGCGGAACCAAACTTTTTTATTTAAATTTAGAATTTAACAAATTTTTCTAAACTTTTTTTGAATATTCTTTCTGATAAAGTTAAGAAAGTTTTTGAAAATTTAAAAGTTGTAAAAGTTTTGTGATTTTAAAATTTTCAAAATTAAATTCTGATAAAAATATAAACTTTAGATAATCTTATTTTTATATTTGGAATTTTACAACAAATCAAAACATAAGAAATTTTCTCAGCTTCAAAACTTGTTTCTTCTAAAAAATTTTACGGAAATCATTTCTACATCTGATTGAAAGGATTTACAGCAAAAATGTGACTTTATTCAAAAAGTTTAATTGCTTGTAAACTGATTCTATTTATCAAATTTTTTATTTTTGCTGCTAGCTAGCGGAAGTATTTAAAAACAAAACAACTTCCGCTAATAATTGTTTGAATAAAACATCAATACCACAATTTCAAATTATTTTTATCTCTTGGCATATTTAAATGTTGTCATGACAACACAACTTCTTGTAACCAGCAACTATAAACATGTAACTTTTTGAATACTTGTAAAATCAAGATTTTGATTTGTATGTTTTGTTTTAAACAGAAAATTTTTTATGTTTTCTTTCTGTTTCTTGCAGCTGGTTTGTTCTTCCAGTTGTTTACAGATCAGGGAGCCATTTGAAGCGATCTTTAACTGGTATCGACGTTGAGAGATTTCATATCACGCCTGCAAGTATCTTTTGAATTTGAATCCAAAGATGACTGATGTTGCTATAGAAACCGTGTATCTTCTTTCTGACGTATGTGATGACTTTGTTTTTAGCTTAAATGTTGAATGTTTTTGTAACTTTACGAATTATTTGATCTTTTGCGTGATACGAAACAATTGTTCGATTTTTTCATTTAAAACCAACAAATATTTTTATTTCTGGAAACATAACATAACTGTGCCATTTGAAGTCAGATGTCAGAGTAATGCCGAGGTCTATGACTGAGGATACTCGTTCAAGAATAGATCCATTGATGTAGTATTGGTTGCTGAAGTTGGCAGCTGGCTTACGGGAGAATGTTATAACTTCAGACTTTGTTGGCTGGATTTTAAGTTGCCAATTCGCAGACCAGTTTTCTACAATATTTAGTGCAGTTTGGAGTATTTCAACTTTTTATCGAAAATGATTTCAAATTTGATTTGAAATGTTTCCACAGAAAACGCGCGATTCTTTGTAAATCTTTTGGAATAAATCCAAAAAATCTTTTCTGATATTTCTGATATAATTTTGAAAATTACAAAAAGTCGTTTGTTTTGTAACTGGATCTTTTTAATCTTTATAAAGTTATTAAAGAATTAAATCTCAGAAAATCTACTTTAAATGATCAAATCAAACTTTAGTTTGAATAATTGAGTAATTGATGTTGAAAAAAAACTTCTGTTGTTTACTTAAAAAATCTTTTATTTACTTTACAACTTGCTGAAGGTTTGTTTGGCGTCAAAGCAAATATTTTGCAAATCTCTCAATGATGAAACATCATCTTTAGGAAGAGCTTGATCTTTAGGAAGAGCTTGATCTTTAGGAAGAGCTTGATCTTTAGGAAGAGCTTGATCTTTAGTTTTGTTAGCGAGGACTTTTTTGCAAATAATGGTGCAAATTTTACTGAATCTAGAAAAATTTTTAGTAGAAAGTCATTTTAATAAAGTTTTTCAGCAACTTTGTCATTAGAATTAATAAATATCAGATGATTTACTTGAATAAAATCAATCATTAACTTTGTCACGTGATCTTTTATCTTGTTTACAGATCTATTTGTTATTTTCATCATAATTTTAACTTCCTGATTTTCAATATATGTAAATTAATCAGATAAAAACTGAAAGTGGAAAAAGCTTTTTTTCTTCAGAAGTTCTTCAGTAGAATGTAAAAGAGAATTCCTAAAAAGTGGCTGAATTAGAAGAGCAAGTTCTTTGTTGAGAATTCTATACAAAACTCAAAAGGTTCCAGTTCACTGGTTTCGTTCCGGTTCACTAATTTCGTTCCGGTTCACTAATTTCGTCCCGTTTCACCGATTTCGTTTTGCTTCAAGAACTTCACTACTGAGTAGCTTAAGAAGATTTCATTTTTACTTGTAATTTTAGCTGCGCGTTTATGACGTCATCAGTGTTATTTCAAACAGTTTAGTTATCATGACAACAACTCGAAGCAAAGTCAATTTTAGAAAAATAAATATCGAAAGCTTCGAGTTGAGGAATAATTTATTTTCAATTTTCAGTTTTGGGGATTAACCAAAAATTTTATTTTTTTTCATTCAGTGATAATTAGCGAAATGGATGTGACGTCACCAATAGATACAAGTCAAACACGTGTTGTTACGTCATCATCTAATCGAGATTCAGATGGAGTAATATCAGAAGCTAGTAACAAGTCAACTAATGACGAAGTAGAAGTGACGTCATCGACACCAAACAATGACGAAAACCTCGATGACGTCATGGACGAGATTGGAGTGACGTTGGATTACGAATTTCCTGAAGAAGATGCAGATGAGACAAGAACAGAAGACAATGAAAGAAACCAACAACAACGTCATCAACGACGACGTCATCGACGCTACAGCTTCTGGAAGTTTTACCGGAAGCATTGGTTCGGGCAATTTGTTTCCGGTGTTTTTACATCTCTTCTTTTTCTAACTGTCGGAATTCTTTTTGTGACTCATTTCTACCGACTTCCTACTTACATCGGGATACTTTTCATCTTTGTGTCATTTCCTCCGTGTTGTCTCGCTGTTAACAGGTCAGCTTTTGTGACATCATCATGACGTCATCATCAACAAAATAGCGCAGATTACGTCAAGCGCGAGCCGATGAGCGAATACGTTTACGGAATCGAGAACGACTTCGAATGTTACGAAGATTACATCAACAAAGTCGTACTGATGACGTCATCAATCGCCAAGGAAGTCTGCCTCTTGGAGATCTTCCTCCGGCATACAACAACCTTGCATTTGTTGGTAAGATCATCTTCTGATCATCCTCTGATCTTCTTCTGATCTTCTTCTAATCTTCTTCTAATCTTCTTCTAATCTTCTTCTAATCTTCTTCTAATCATCTTCTAATCTTCTTCTAATCTTCTTCTAATCTTCTTCTAATCTTCTTCTAATCTTCTTCTAATCTTCTTCTAATCTTCTTCTAATCTTCTTCTAATCTTCTTCTAATCTTCTTCTAATCTTCTTCTAATCTTCTTCTAATCTTCTTCTGATCTTCTTCTGATCTTCTTCTAATCTTCTTCTGATCTTCTTCTAATCTTCTTCTAATCTTCTTCTAATCTTCTTCTAATCTTCTTCTAATCTTCTTCTGATCTTCTTCTAATCTTCTTCTAATCTTCTTCTAATCTTCTTCTAATCTTCTTCTAATCTTCTTCTAATCTTCTTCTGATCTTCTTCTGATCTTCTTCTGATCTTCTTCTGATCTTCTTCTATAGATGAAACGCGAAGCATGTCTGTGACGTCATCAGCATTCAGTGAAACTGATTTACCTTCATATCAAGAAGCAATTAGAATCAAGCAACAAATAGAAGAAGGTATGAAGTCATCGTGATGTCATCATCGTGACGTCATCATCGTGACGTCATCATTCGTTGCAGAACTTTCAGATGAAAGAATTTGTGAATCCACTGATGTTAGATGACCTGAGACTTTCATGACGTCATTCTCTATTATGCAAATGAAGCCAGCAACATAATTTCTTTTTTTCTTTATATGAATTTGATGTGACGTCATCATCAAATGACGTCATCTTTTTTATGCAAATTTTACTCATTATGCAATCACAAGTCATGACATCAAGTGATGACGTCATTTTTCTAGAAAACTTCATCTCTAAATTTATTCAAAAAACTGAGAGTTTTTCCTCTTTTTAATAAAATCATCTTAATGACGTCATCAAGTCTTAAATCTGAAAACTTGACACAAAAATCCCTGATTACCCAACGCCCCCTTCCCCCACACCCCCTTCTTCCAGCCTTCTCTTTCTCGCGAGACTTTTTACTTTTCGAACAAAAGAATTTTTTTCAAAATTTTATTCAAAGTTTCGATAATTTCCAAAAAACATAGTTGAAGAAATTAAAAATTATAAAGATCAGGAAGTGATGAGGATCAGGAAGTGATGAAGATCAGGAGGTGATGAGAATCAGGAAGTGATGAGGATCAGGAAGTGATGAAGATCAGGAGGTGATGAGGATCAGGAGGTGATGAGGATCAGGAAGTGATGAAAATCAGGAGGTGATGAAGATCAGGAAGTGATGAGCATCAGGAGGTGATGAGGATCAGGAAGTGATGAAGATCAGGAAGTGATGAGGATCAGGAAGTGATGAAGATCAGGAAGTGATGAGGATCAGGAAGTGCTGAAGATCAGGAAGTGATGAGGATCAGGAAGTGATGAAGATCAGGAAGTGATAAGGATCAGGAAGTGATGAGGATCAGGAAGTGATGAAGATCAGGAAGTGCTGAAGATCAGGAAGTGATGAGGATCAGGAAGTGATGAAGATCAGGAAGTGATGAAGATCAGGAAGTGATGAGGATCAGGAAGTGATGAAGATCAGGAAGTGATGAAGATCAGGAAGTGCTGAAGATCAGGAAGTGATGAGGATCAGGAGGTGATGAAGATCAGGAAGTGATGAGGATCAGGAAGTGATGAAGACCAGGAAGTGATGAAGATCAGGAAGTGATGAGGATCAGGAAGTGGTGAGGATCAGGAAGTGATGAGGATCAGGAAGTGGTGAGGATCAGGAAGTGATGAAGATCAGGAAGTGATGAAGACCAGGAAGTGATGAGGATCAGGAAGTGATGAAGATCAGAAAGTGATGAAGATCAGGAAGTGATGAGCATCAGGAAGTGATGAAGATCAGGAAGTGATGAAGATCAGGAAGTGATGAGGATCAGGAAGTGATGAAGATCAGGAAGTGATGAGGATCAGGAAGTGATGAAGATCAGGAATGATGAAGATCAGGAAGTGATGAAGATCAGGAAGTTATGAGGATCAGGAAGTGATGAAGATCAGGAAGTGATGAGGATCAGGAAGTGATGAAGATCAGGAATGATGAAGATCAGGAAGTGATGAAGATCAGGAAGTGATGAAGATCAGGAGGTGATGAGGATCAGGAGGTGATGAGGATCAGGAAGTGATGAGGATCAGGAAGTGATGAAGATCAGGAAGTGATGAAAATTATTAAGTGATGAAGATCAGGAGGTGATGAGGATCAGGAAGTGATGAGGATCAGGAAGTGATGAAGATCAGGAAGTGATGAGGATCAGGAAGTGATGAAGATCAGGAAGTGATGAAGATCAGGAAGTGATGAAGATCAGGAAGTGATGAGGATCAGGAAGTGATGAAGACCAGGAAGTGATGAAAATTATTAAGTGATGAAGATCAGGAGGTGATGAGGATCAGGAAGTGATGAAGATCAGGAAGTGATGAGGATCAGGAAGTGATGAAGATCAGAAAGTGATGAAGAATATGAAGTGATGAAGATCAGGAGGTGATGAGGATCAGGAGGTGATAGATTCAGAGAGAATCATAGTTCAAAAAGTGAAATGACGTCACGAAATAAATGACGTCATCAGTTGTAATCAAGGAAAATCTGGATAAAAGATATTCCAAAGAATTGCGAAAAGCATAAAACAGAAATAAACAACAGAAGCTGCTAAGAAAGCGATCTTATCTCTGAGATTCTTCTTAAAATTGATTAAGATCACCAAACCAACAGTTAATCCTGCAATTGCTCCTGCCACGTGAGCTACAAATGATACTTGATCTCGAACTGATGACGCGAAACGTCGATAAATTGAATATCCAAAATCTGCACAAACTACAAAACAGAATTTACATGAAGTCATCTGTTTGTGACGTCATCAGCTACTGACGTATAAGTACGACGAAGGCGGTTCGCGCGAAACTGACCAACTTGTGCATGACGTCACCGTTCTGTAAAAGACAGGATGTCATCATGACGTCATTAATCTTCTAGTTATCAACTAACCAAGATCACATTTGCAAGCTGAGCTGTGAATAACGCGTAAACGCCGCCGCTAGCGCCAACTAACGCAGTTCGGGGATCAAAAACAGAACTGCCGAGACTTCCGGCTGCAACTCCCGCCAAATAAATAATTCCAACCCGAAAGGGTCCATGAACCATCTCAAGGGGAATTCCCAAAAGAAGTTGAACGAAGGAATTGAAGAAAATATGTTCGAAACTACAACGACTTCTACTTGAATGACGTCACAATAGATGACGTCACACTTACCCAGCATGTAAAAACATATAGGTGACGAAACGCCAGACTTCATTTCGCTTGGCTGGATTGAAGATAAGCGGACTTTCAATTAGTTGCCGTGGAAACGATTTCCAGTTGTTGTAGATGGCGCTATAATACGCGAAGATGGCAAACTAACAACAAAAATTCTTTCAAGTCATCGTACATCACGAATGATGGCGTCATCACCTCAATTACAGTGATGAGGATCATGAATATAGGAGGAGGAAGACACGAATATTTGTCGACGTATTTTTCTTGATCTTGTTGTCTTGGTAACACTAAACTTCCGACTTTTCGAATTCCGCGACGAAACTTCGTCAATTCTTCGATCGTCACTCCCGCTTCCATGGCAACTGTCGAAGCATCGCGTCTTTCCTTCATCGACGACGTCACTATTTAATCGAATAGGCGGAAATGACGTCACTCACTAAACGCGCGATTTCTTGCCGATTGATTTTTCCATCTCGATTTGCATCTGCCAACTTCAGTAATTTGTTG
Source organism: Pegea sp. RAD2-039 (assembly GCA_034620365.1). Lineage (NCBI taxonomy): Eukaryota > Metazoa > Chordata > Thaliacea > Salpida > Salpidae > Pegea > Pegea sp. RAD2-039. Next base: position 458,779 of record JAQGEQ010000137.1, on the reverse strand, counting down.
ATGACGTCACGTGATAGGGAACTTCGATACGTATCGATGATTTCACCAAATTTGCGAACAGGGATTTCCCCGTTTTCATCCGCATACTAAAAAGAACAAAATAAAATTTCGAAATTTAAAAAAAGTTTTTTGAAAATCATTTGCAGCAACCAATAAATGACTCAATCGTTTGTCGATTCATCTTTATAAATATAAAAGATGAACTTCTTTACTTGATCAAATATCCATGAAATTGAACAAACTTCCATTTCCATTTTCAAATCAATAAACTAAAAAATTTCCTGAAAACTTTTTATAATTTTTTGATTTATTTTTCAACTTTTTAAATTTCTATAAAATATTTCCAGAAATTTGCAAATAAATTTCTATAAAAAATTTGTTAAAATTGAAAAACAACTTTCAGCTTTATTCAACTAAATTTTGTTTTTTTATATTTAGGTTCAACTTTGCAAACTACTAAAAAAAAGTTAAATAAAATTTGCTGATGTTAAAAAAACTAAATGAACAAAAATTAAATGAATAAAAAATAATAGTTTAATCTGCAATTTGTCTTTTATAATTCATAAAATTATTTAATTAAATTTAAACTTCAATTTAATCTATGAAAGAAAAATTAGATGGATGTGACTGATGGCTTTTATTTTCATATAAACACAAACACCAACCAACTAAAGTTGCAACTATTTATTATAAATAAAAATATTAAAACTATTATTTTATAAACTCAAAAATAACTATTAAAAAAAGCAACAAAAAAACTTTTCAAAAAAGTTTAAATTTTTACTGGAAATTGAAAAAGTTGTCAAATTTGAAGCTCAAAACTTTGTTGTTTGAATTTCTAATAAAAGCAAGAAAAGGGTGGTGAAGCAGAACAAAATACTCGCGCGTGTATGACGTCACGAATGCGTTGGAAACCAGCAATTACAAAACTATCAAACAAAGAAATCGTTTAAAACAAATTGAAAGTGATGACGTCATCATGATTGTTGTTGGTGAAATTTTAAATAAGGAAATAATTCTCGAATTTCGCGATTTAAACTTCTAAGAAGCTGATGACAGCTGATTTCGCGATGATGACGTCATCGTTGTTTCATCAGTTCTTTTTTTATCGTCGTTTGACTTAGATACCAAAAAGATATAAATTTCATGACGTCACGAATAATTTGAGAATTGTAAAATTCAAAAAATATCAAAAAATTTATTTAATTATTTTTTTATCATCTTTTGATTCAATCAGAATAAAAAGAAAACTTCTCAACTTTTTAACTTTTAAAACTTCTCAACTTTTTAACTTTTAAAACTTCTCAACTTTTTAACTTTTAACTTCTCCACTTTTTAGAAACAAATTTCTGATTTTAATGAAAAAAAAAGAAAGAAAATTTGAAAAGATTTATTTGTCGCTAAAATTTCAATTTCAACCGGAAGTTGATGATGACGTCATCATCCCACTAATTTATGATGTTGCGGACATGCTGCGGGAGCTTTTTCGTATTCTTCTATGACGTCAAGATCGAAATTGACGTCATCAAGCGAAATAGCCGGAAGCTGACGATTTTCACGAGTAAATCGCGAACAATAGCGTTGGAAAAGTTTATTCCGGAAGTCAGAGGTATTTGGAGTCGGAATGAAATTTTCTTGAAGTTTTTCTTTCACTAATTCGTCGGTGACAACAAAAAGTGGGTTGCTAAGACAACTACATGGCAACCTGTAAGAAGTAACTTTTAATGATGACGTCAGACACACGATGACGTCAGACATACGATGACGTCAGACACACGATGACGTACCTCTTGTAATAAAAGAAGAAGATGAGAAAACAGCATTTGATTGGTTCGATGAAAAAAGCGAGAAATAAGATCGAAAGAGGAAGAGCGAAATAGAAGACTTCTGCTGATGTTTGTCGTTCTTCAATTATCAACAAACAAATTATCGCTGTTATTCCCGCTGTAGGTGATGACGTCATTACGGAAAGTGTTTGATTATTTGAATACTTGCCAATTATAGATAGAAGAACTTTTCGGAATAGTTGAGCGAAGAAAGGCGATAAAATAGCGGATGTGACGTCATCAACGAGGCATTGTAGATTTTCGTTGAATATTTCTCTTTCTTTATTGCTGATGACGTCAAACAGTTGAAATGATGTCACTAAATCGAATTTGAAACTTACACTGTGACATCAGCAAATTTTTCAGGTGATTTGTTACCAGCACTGACTTTCAGATATTCATTTGATTGCAAACCAGGCTCAATGACGTCATTACTCACACCACTCGATGGTTTGATGACGTCATCACTCACACCACTCGATGGCTCAATGACGTCATCACTCACACCACTCGATGGTTCGATGACGTCATCACTCACACCACTCGATGGTTTGATGACGTCATCACTCACACCACTCGATGGCTCAATGACGTCATCACTCACACCACTCGATGGTTCGATGACGTCATCACTCACACCACTCGATGGTTTGATGACGTCATCACTCACACCACTCGATGGCTCAATGACGTCATCACTCACACCACTCGATGGTTCGATGACGTCATCACTCACACCACTCGATGGTTTGATGACGTCATCACTCACACCACTCGATGGCTCAATGACGTCATCACTCACACCACTCGATGGTTCGATGACGTCATCACTCACACCACTCGATGGTTTGATGACGTCATCACTCACACCACTCGATGGCTCAATGACGTCATCACTCACACCACTCGATGGTTCGATGACGTCATCACTAAACCACTCGATGGTCTGATGACGTCATCATTTGAAGGTGTGATGACGTCATCTTTTAAACCACTTGATGGTTTGATGACGTCATCTTTTAAACCACTCGATGGTCTGATGACGTCATCTTTTGAAGGTGTGATGACGTCAAAATACTCGAAACTGGTGTAATAGTTACACGATTTTTCTGCATTATCTGAATCACATGTCACAAAACTTGTGACGTCATCATCATTGAATCTATCATCGTATGGCTTGGAATCACTTGTGACGTCATCAACGCCACTTCTGGGGCACATAACAAAATTCTACAAATCAATTCAATTATCACCAATGACAACCATTTTTTATTTTCCTACTTTTTTCTTTCGTGGTTTGCCACCCATAAGTATGACGTCATCACCACTCAGCATGCTGACGTCATCACAACTTAAATCAGCTAAATTATCTTCAATACGTTTACTTTCGATGACGTCATTTTCATCTGGATATGACATCATCACTCCATTCTCTGTACAAGTCATCCAGGAAGTCTGTGACGTCATTGATGTCGCGCATTTTATGTCTGGCGAGTTTGTGGAGCCGAGAGAGATCATTTCTTCCATTATCTGATGAACGAAATTAAGATCTTCTCGATAATGATGACGTAAATCCTCATATCCGATCATGACGTCATCAAGTGACGTATTACTGTCGTCATGACCAGATATCAGATATCTCGAAATTTTCTTTCGAAGCCAATCAACATAAGGACCTATAACAGAATGATGACGCCATCAATCGCTGATGTGACGTCATCAATCACTGATGTGACGTCATCAATCACTGATGTGACGTCATCAATCACTGATGTGACGTCATCATTTACCTTTAAATTGTTCATGATTTTTCCACCAGTCAGCTTCGAACGCGTCATCACAACGAACTTCTGTGACGTCATTCAAACATTCTTTCGCTAATCTTCGCGTGTTTCCGCCCGCTGCTTCAACTACTTCTCCGTATCGAACTAATCGCGCGACACTCAATCTATTAATTCATCGATGACCTCACTAATTGATCACTGATGACGTCATCACCACCTTATTATCTTATTGATCTTCAACAGCAAATATTTGCTCTTTGAAGCGCTTTTCAAAGATTCCCACAAATCTGTTTGGACAGTCGACTTGTTGATGACGTCATAAAGAAACAACTTGAGCGTCTTGCGGAGCTTGTTAATTGGAGTCTTCTCAACTCCTCGAAGTGAATCCTAAATCAAATATCTGATGACGTCATCACATCGAGACTTTGTTCTTCTTACAGATAAATGTTGAAGAAAATCTGCTGCTGTATGTTGCTCATCTAAATCTAGTTGCCATGGCAACACAACAACTTCGCGACAGTCTACAACTGCTCCGGCCATATTTTGCTGCGACCAAAATAGTGAGAAATTTGTAAAAATTTTAAACTTTGAAAAACCTGAATAAATTCGACGATTTTTATCAAAACATTTCTCCAGTTGCTTCGCTCTTGCCAGTCTGCAACAAATTCATCAATTAGTGACGTCATATGCGCGTTATGACGTCATCACCAGTTGCAAAGGGCTGATCAACAATTTGTCGAAAATCTAAATCAGAAATAATTCCTGAATCGCGAATTGGGATCACTTCAAAAGAACAGATGACGTCACTAAATCGTATTCGATGTCGCGATGCAAACCTTCATTTGACATCTTGTACAGTGACGTCATCATCGCGTGATAATGAGCAAGTCTTATGGCATGATCCGAAGGAGGAGCCTGATCTTCTGGAAGAGCCAACATCAACATCCGGACACACTCCACTCCAATCTCTATAATCTTCCGATAAAATCGATGATCTACAAACAGTGATGACGTCACACATTTGGTGTCATGATGACGTCACACATTTGATGTCATGATGACGTCACACATTTGATGTCATGATGACGTCATTACCTTGACAGGCTCGATGATCTGCTTGATTGCCAACTGGTCGCCATTTAAAAGGAATCACTCGCGGTCGTTCGACTCCCGTGCTGATGACGTCATCATCGCCTAGAAAGCTTAAAGCTGCACACGTCTGATGACGTCATATCACAGTTGATGACGTTCGAAAATAAGATCTTGAAATACCTGACAAGTTTTTTGATGTTGAGTAAGTGCTGTTGACGTAGTATTAGCGATAAAACATTTCATCTTAGTGACGTCATCGATGCATTGTTGCGTCATGTTGATGATGACGTCATACTGTGACCAGAAGTCGAGTGGTAGTGGTGATTTTTTCGAGAAGTTTTGTGGTTTGTTACAACCAAATCCAATCAAATGAAGTATTGGATTTATTTGAGACTTTTTCAGATGACAACAATCATTTGTGACGTCATAATCATCACACGTCATCATACTTCCGGTTGGAGATCCGCCTCGATGACAACGATGATTTTCTAAACAATCAAATTGTTGTCACGTGATTTATGAATCGAAATAAACCTTTGTGACGTGTTAATCCCATCAATTCGTAAATCACGTGTTGTTGGCATCTATTAACGATGACGTCATCATCGAGATTTGGAACGTCGATCGCGGTTACCAAGGAGGTTTCTGATCGATCTTCTGGCTTTCCATAAATTTTCAGAGCTTTTCGATAACATTTCACTAATTTCAGTGGAAGAAAATGATATTCGTCCGGTGGATCTTCACAAGACCCAACTTGATATTTACAATTTGAAGAAGAACAATAAACAGATCTGAAAATAGAAGATTTTCAAACAGATCTGAAAATAGAAGATTTTCAAACAGATCTGAAAATAGAAGATTTTCAAACAGATCTCAAAATAGAAGATTTTCAAACAGATCTGAAAATAGAAGATTTTCAAACAGATCTGAAAATAGAAGATTTTCAAACAGATCTGAAAATAGAAGATTTTCAAACAAATCTGAAAATAGAAGATTTTCAAACAGATCTGAAAATAGAAGATTTTCAAACAGATCTGAAAATAGAAGATTTTCAAACAGATCTCAAAATAGAAGATTTTCAAACAGATCTGAAAATAGAAGATTTTCAAACAGATCTGAAAATAGAAGATTTTCAAACAGATCTGAAAATAGAAGATTTTCAAACAAATCTGAAAATAGAAGATCTGAAGATTTCAAGAAAGATTTTTCTAATTTTTCAATTTAAATTTTTTTTTCACTTTTTTTCAACTTTTTCATTTTTTTCTGATTTTTTTTCAACTTCGATTTCTTCTGGTTTACAACAAATAAATTTCGGCAACTGTAAAACACGTCATTAGTTGATGACGTCATCAGTTGATGATGTCATCACTTTATCAATGTTACAATTCCCTGCGAGTAACTTAGTGACGTCATCTTGTGCAAAAGTCTCATTCCTTCGCCTTATCGGAATATTTCGAAGTCTAGCTGCTTTTATGACGTCATCAAGAAAATCTCTGACGTCAGAATCGCTATCAATCGTTCCACAACTCTCATGCGATTCTTCTAAATCTAAATCCGACATTTTGTTGTCGAAAAGATGACGGTTGCTAGGAAACCACTGACGTAACAGCGGCGAGAATTGTTTCTACAAAATTCGAAAACAACTTTAATGACGTCATTAATGACGTAATCACATACGAACTTTCGCTTTCTTCTGTAATTGTCCAATTGTGTCGTCATAAACGCCATGAAATGCTCGCGGAAGTTCGCCTTTCGACCAATTTGTTCCTTTTGGCATCAACCAATCACAACACTCTCTAGTTTCTTCAAAATTTGTTGAGTTACTGACGTCATCTCTGACGTCACATCTGATGTCAAAGTCGTCTTTAGAGCTTGTTGAATCTGTAATCAATGACGTCACTATCTTACATCATACTGATGACGTCACCTGTATCACGTGGTCTGCTGGGTTTGAGGAGATAGCGAACGATAGCGCGCGGTTTATCGCCTTCAACTGTGACGTCACCATCAAATTCTTCACAGAAATCTTCCCACAAATTTTCAGTCGGTAAATCGATCTCACTTCCGCTATCATGATCTGCATCCCAGAGATCAGCTCCTCCTCCATAAAATTCTCTCCTGATCTTCTTCTTCTTCAAAACTTTCTCAATTTTTTCTTCTTTTTTCTTCTTCTTTTTTTCTTCTTTTTTTTTCGGATATATTTTTTGGACTTTTTTTATCTTGGGTCGACCTTCACAATCACAATATGGAGGCAACGCTTCGCCACCATGACAACCAGTGACGTCATCAGCTTCTTGCTGTCCATACATTTTCACAACTCTTTCATTTTTCTTTAAATTTTCTTTCCTTTTTAAGAAATTAATTTTTTCGAATCTGTCGATGCAATTGAGTTGACAACCAGCTGATGGGTGAATGACGTCACACTGATCCGTTTCATCGATGTATTGAACTGATGACGTCATATTTCCTTCTTCGTGATAGCGATTACCGCTAGTGACGTCATCAACGCGATTATACAAGTTAGAAGTATTTTGAGTCGAAGCATTAAAACTATTCGCTTTTTGTAATCGTCGATGTGATGACGTCATCATATAATTGTCTTCAAATCGATTTGCAATGACGTCATCAGCGTCGTATGACGTCACATCACTGATTGATGATGATGGAGTAGGAAGGGGAGTCTCTGAGTCACTATTTTCAATGACGTCATCACTATTTTCAATGACATCATCAATCTTCCTCACTCCACAACTGGGATGAAGTGTGACGTCATCAGAATCGTCATGTTGGTCACGTGGTGATGTCCGTTGTATTTCATCATGCAACATGATGACGTCATCTTTCTTCAAATTCATTTTCATTTTTCCAACTTTCAAAGTGACATCATGACCACGATCTCTGACGTCATCAAGCTCGCATGGCCCGTGTTGATCAGAGTTGATGACGTCATCACTTTTCTGGAAGCTGCTGATTGGTTTTCGACGTCGATAAACCGCGACACGTTTCGGGTCAGCACATATGTGACTTAAATCAGGAATTCGTCGCGAAAACGAAGTCGGAAACGGTTCGATGCATTTCAAAGAATCACTGATGACGTCATTGATCGCGTTGTTCTTCTTTTTGACATCAGCAGTGCTTGTGATGACGTCATTGATTTGACTTGCAATTGAACAAACCCGACACGGTCCATGGCACTTGCTAGGTTCACTTGTGACGTCATCAGTAGACGCTAGAGGTTGATGACGCGATTGATGACGCGATTGATGACGTGGTCCCATCCATTTTGGTCTCACTTTTAACTTTCTGCCCCATTTACTGACAATATCTTTCAAATCTTCCAAATCCTTTCCAGCTGAAATTTGCGGAAGTTGTTTCCTGCAAATGATGACGTTAAACACGATGACGTCATACAAACGATGACGTCACACAAACACGATGACGTCATACACACGCGACAACTCAACTCACCGTGGCTGAAATCCGAGAAAAAATTGTTGATAATCTTTTGATTGAAGAAAGAATTCATTGAAACCTTCGATAATATCAACTTCACAACTAACATCTCGTATACATGGCACGTGGAAGTGACGACATGTCGCGTTGTGAGTGACGTCATCATTATTTTTTGGTTGATTATCATAAATAAGAACTCGTTGACGTTCATCAATTGGAATCCATTTCACTTCGGGGGAATTACCGACAATGACGTCACAAGTGATGTCAGAATCACTTGCAGTCCATTTAAACTTGCTGCTGACGTCATCATCACACGATTTCACTGACGTCATTTCACTATCGTCATGACAATCAGATTTGGTTTCTTTATTACTGTTTCCATGACAACAAAAAACTGTTGTCTTGAAGAACTCTGTTTCCGCTTGACTTCGTTTCGCGCGTTTCAGCAGCTTTCGATCTGCAAGTGATGACGTCATACATAGAAGTGATGACGTCATCGTTACCTTGTTGTTCAGTTTCAGGAAGTATTTGTGATCCTTGCAAAACAGCAATCATATGATCACTAACTTGTAACATCGAACTCGAAACTGCGTTCATACTCAGAATCACGTGACTTAAGTTACGACTGATCATCTAGATGACGTCATCATTAAAACGAAACAAATAGTGACGTCATACTTGAACATAAGGTTCCATCTCGTCATAGATAGCGTTTCGAGCAGTTCTCGCAACCGCGTGTGCTCTTTTACCATCATATTGAAGATCAGATATTAGATTAACTCCTGAATTTGTTGAATCAAATTCACAAACCAATTGACACATCACCTGGTCATCATTTCAAGGTACAAAGTGTCATGTGAATATGCAAATTACCTGGTAACCACGTGGTTTGTGTAGTTTAATTGCTCGATAAATTTTTAACAGAATTTTTCTTCCTTCTTTTCCACTTTGACCCAAAGCTCGATGATACGAATTGAAAATTTCTAATCCTTCGTTTTGTGATAAAATAAATTTCATGAAAATTTTCAGCAACTGATTTCCTGTTTAATAATTTTTCATTCATAAATTTCCATCAAATAATTTTAATCTAACCATAACAATTAGATGCAGTTTGTAACAACAAATCGACGAGAAGTTCAAAACCTCCTGTGACGTCATTATCGCTCATAGAAATGAAGAAATTTGATAAACATTGAAAATCATGATTAAGTAATTTCAAATCTTGAGAACACTTAAAAGATAAATGATTAAAATTTGAAAATTTGTTGAAAATATTTAACTTGTTTCGATAATTTCAAACGTTTCATTCTTTGAAACCATTTTTTTGTTCTTTTCAACTCATTTTCAAGACATTTCTTCATCTGAAGTTCTTCGGTTGCTTCTTTATCTAAAAATGTTGTTTGTTTTTCAGTTTGTTTTTCAGTTTGTTGATTTTTACAACAAGTTTACATTTTGGACAATTATTTTTTGGATTTGTCTTCACGAAAGATTTCTTGCAATTTATCAAATTGAACTTTTCCTGATCAACATCAATTCAAAAAGACGTGATGACGTCATCACTTCCTTACTTGAACCCGCTCGGCGTTTTCACCTTGAATCCGTAATCTTGTAGTAAATTCTTTCACGATATCTCTCCAAGTCTCACTACGTCTTCCAGTTAACAAAATTCTTTTTAAAATCTACAAACTTCAAATTGAATTTATGCAAATGAGATGATGACGTCATCGACTTTTCGCGAATCTGGTGATTCTTCAAAAGTTGTGAAACTTTGACAGAAAATGATAAAAGCTTCTTGACTCTCGAATAGTTGTCCGTAAAGTTCACAAAGAAATCCTGAGAGTTCACCATCCTCCAACATTTCGTCATAAGTATCCGCGAGACGTCTCGCGTATTCCTCAAACATCAACATCGAGAAGATCTGAAAGATCAGGAAGTTGAAGATCAGATCTGGAGCAGATCTTTTCATTTACTCTTTCTCGTGGAATTGGTTCTCGAATATTTTTCTCTAATTGTCGCATGACTTCGAAATTATGTGACGTCATATGATTCTTATCTGTCAATCACACACTGTGTTCTCCATTGATGACGTCATCACCACATGCTACCTTCGTATTGACGAATTTTGAGGGAATCGAGTCCCAGATCGCGCGCTGATGTTTCGAGCTTGTACATATCACGTGGTGGCGCTGATCGCTTCTCGTGTTGCGTCATCAGATATACGTCATCAGGAACTCCTCGTTTCGACCAGCTGAAATTCTTCATCACTACATCATAGTAGACCATACTGACCTAACACCAAAGGTCATTAAAGGTCAAATAAGTGAGGTTACTAAAGGTCAAATGAGTTGAGACGAAGTGAGGTTACTAAAGGTCAAATGAGTTGAAACGAAGTGAGGTTACTAAAGGTCAAATGAGTTGAGATGAAGTGAGGTTACTAAAGGTCAACTTACAAGTTCACTTTCTTCTGGAGATAGATTCTTTGCAGCAAATGGAATTTCAATTTTATCAACTTTTGGAAGATCTTTCAAAATCGACTTCCACTTTTTATCTAAAAGAAATAAACTTTCAGTTGATAGCTTCCGGTGACTGTTGATTGAAACTCAACCAAATCCGGTAAGCTGTTCCTCAGAATCAACCGGAACCGGATGTTGAAGAGGTTTTCGACCAGATCTGTGAATATCAGATGTGACGTCATCAATTTGATGATAGGAACAAACCTGAGTTTGTTGAAATCTTTTACTGGCATCGATTCGACGATTTGAAAATCATTTGATTCAATTTCATCAAAATTTAAACTTCCAATTGACAATTCACTATCAACTTTCCATAACGAAAGTGGCTTCACACATAAATGGCCCAGTGGTACTGTCACTTCTTCTACTTCACTGACGTCATCATCAACAACTTCAGCCAACTCAAAGCGAGCTTCTTTAACGCTGATGACGTCATCATCGCGCGACATTTCAAGAAACTTTCCAATTTGATCTGATGAATTTTCACTCAAAGATTTTTCTTTTTCATCTAATTCTTTTCCAGGAAGGAAATATCCTTCATCAAATCACGTGTTACAAGTGATGACGTCATCAACAATCACTTACTATGACGTGGACCAAACACGAAGTGACGTAACAATCCTTTACAACTATGATGACGTTGATGACGACTATAGTTTAAACTCAACAAGTAGTTTCGTCTTCGGGGATTCCCAGATTTCAACCAATCCCAAAAGACCTTCTTGTCTCCCAGAATCTCTTCTTCAGTTGGCGGGATTTTAACGATCTCCGATTTCTTCGACATCCGGGACCCTGCTGACGGCGCGATTACGATGATGGCGTCATCTGCTTTTCTTTCATCGCGCTTAACTGGATGATAACTTTGTTTTAATTTCCGAGCGCGATCTGTAAACAGTGATGACGTCACGATCGGTATGATGACGTCACTGTGGTAACCTTGATACCAGCCGATATCTTCTCGGATGACTTCTGGGTGACGTTTACAAATTCGAAGTAGAAATTCGATGAGATAAATTGGAAGAGAACTTCCGATCGCGGCGTACGTTGCCATGACAACCGCGCTAAAATTTGAAGTGAAGTGATTGATCAGCAAACAATTAAGGACACATAATAGCGCTTGTGACGTCATACAGCTGACGCGGTCTTCGCGTCGCAAAACTGAATATTTAAGAGGCGAAAAAATTGTTGAAGTCCAAAGATTCAAATCTACAATAAACGGTGATGACGTCACAAGATGATGACGTCACAGACAGCATACCAGTGAATGCACAGGAGGTCCAACTCGAGATTAATCGAAAATCATCGATGACGTCATAAACAGGAATTAATTTGAGTTTTTTGACTTCTCCATAAATTTCAATCCAATTATTAAAGGGAAAGTACCAGCTCTAAAAAACATCGATGACGTCATAACTGAAAATGTGACGAAAAACTGACTTTCGGATTATGTTTATTTGATGACGTCATATGTTGAACTCGTATCGATGATAGAAACCATCGCTTATGACGTAAATTTGAACTGAATAGCAACGTAAGCGATTGTATGTTGCCAAGGTGCTTTTGACACGGAATAATCACAAGATGGGAATTCCCCTCAGATAATCGCGAGTCAACTTCAGGATTGATGAGGAACATTCGGGAGTTGCCATCACAACCTGTGACGTCATCCATCAAATTGATGACGTCATTGAACATTAACGATGTTACCATGTAATTGAAGAAAGATATCGCCTTCATAACCAGCCCATGGGCGACAACCAATTAAAATATTGACTTTATACCACACGTGGTTGGTATCCATGACAACCGGCAAACGGACAAAATGTTTCTAAAAATTTCACTGAATTTTTTTAAAGATTTTTTTTTTAAGAATTTTTACCCAAAAATTTGTTCTTCTTTTAATGACAAGACAGAAATAGATGATTAACCAAACAATAAAGATTAATGACGTCACACCGATGACGTAAGCACGCGTAACCAGCGGTAACAGCGATTTTTCACAGAATCCTAAATCACCTTCCCAAACTCCATCAATTGAACATTCAAAAGTAGAATCATCTTGAAGTGTAAATCCTTCATTACAAACCGCGAAACATCGCGATTCGGTACATATGACGTCACCATTTTCAACTTCTCGACCGTGATCACCACAATCAAACGATCGAAAAATTCCTGATTTAATTTTCGAAATAATCTCATTTTTTTCTTCATATTTTATTCTCGAGCATTTTGGAGGTTTTGTTGACCAGAATCCGAGCGTCAATTTCCCGCAGATTGTTTGACTTTTTCCGATCAACTTCCAACCAATCGGACATCGAAAATTACAGATGCTTCCATGGCGATCACCATCACTACATTCACGTATCACTTTGACGTCATCATTTCGATAGCGACACGTTATTTCTAGAATAAAATGACGTCACATGTGACCACAGTGATGACGTCATCAAACAAACTTTCACAGAACGGATTTTTTCCACCAATCATTTCAAAGTGCAGTGAAGCGGAACAAATAGCGGATTCCGAACCACGAAGTTGAAAACCGCGATAACATCGAAACGAGCATAATGATCCAAATCTGTTGCCATCGCTACAACTTACAAAACCATTTTGTAATTCGGCCAATTTGTTGCATTTCAAAATTTCTGCAAATTTTCGTTTTTTAACTTTTTTTTTTTAATACTTTGATGAAAATTTTACCTTGAGAAGTTATTATGTCATCATCGTGTTTGTAAGCAATCGTGACGTCACCAATGACGACCAAAGAAAATATAAAAGCGAAAAATCTCATTAAAAATTTGCAATTTAACCAAAAAATACAAATTGATTCATAAAATAAAAGCTAACTTCAAAATTGAATCCTAAAAAAGCTGACTTCAAAATTGAATTCTAAAAAAGCTGACTTCAAAATTGAATCCTAAAGAAGCTGACTTCAAAATTGAATCCTAAAAAAGCTGACTTCAAAATTGAATCCTAAAAAAGCTGACTTCAAAATTGAATCCTAAAGAAGCTGACTTTAAAATTGAATCCTAAAAAAGCTGACTTCAAAATTGAATCCTAAAGAAGCTGACTTCAAAATTGAATCCTAAAAAAGCTGACTTCAAAATTGAATCCTAAAAAAGCTGACTTCAAAATTGAATCCTAAAGAAGCTGACTTCAAAATTGAATTCTAAAAAAGCTGACTTCAAAATTGAATCCTAAAAAAGCTGACTTCAAAATTGAATCCTAAAAAAGCTGACTTCAAAATTGAATTCTAAAAAAGCTGACTTCAAAATTGAATCCTAAAAAAGCTGACTTCAAAATTGAATCCTAAAAAAGCTGACTTCAAAATTGAATCCTAAAAAAGCTGACTTTAAAATTGGATCCTAAAAAAAAAACTGCCTTTTTGGGTTTGCAGCCTCAGAAATAGATTTTGCTGAACTGCTTGTTTGTCACATGTCTACGAGCTACTTATGACGTCATAAATGTTTTGTCAACTTTATATATTTTCAAATACAATTTTTTAATTCGCAAAATAGTGAACGACTTATTACGCTAATAGCTGATAGCTTGCTTAAAATCACGTCAAAACTAATTCAATATCTTAATTACTTTTTGATCTAATTTGATAATTGCATTTTCTTAGTAAAATTTTAAAAAGATAAAATCATTAAAGGTATATATAAATGTTTTATTGTTTCTATTACTTCTTATACACGTTTTTATATTTCTTCTTAAAATTATCATCTAAATACAAATATTTTTATCATTACTTTCCAGCTAACAAACAATTTTAGTTTACGATTTAATGAAATTTTAAATGTTTACTTGATTCTAAAACACTGAAATAATTTATTTTTAAGTAAATCAAAAACAGCATAAGACTACCTTTAAAATATTTATAAACTTATATTGTTATCTATACTTTCAGCATCTTATGCAAACCAAGCCAGAGTAGACACTACAGAAGAAAGATAAAGTTCAAAACAGTTCCACTGTTGCCTTGTCATTGCATCTAGCACACTTCTGTTGATAGTACTGCTGGCTGCATATTTTGGTAGTGGCTTTTGTCTACTCACTATCATGCTTTAAATCACAATAATTTCACTTTTATACTTTCTCTTCTGACAATTCTTTTTGCATTTGCTTTGTTTTATTGAATCTTTAGACTTCGAAATACTAACAGTATATAAAAAAAAATTAATAGTTGTCTGGTGAAAAATTAAGTAGTATTTCTAAATTTTTCAAACTAAACGGAAAAATTCTTAATTATTTTTTAATAAAAAAATCAGCCGTAACATTCTTTCTACTAATATACAGTTTTTAAAATCAAAGCTTTTTAAAAAAGTCTCTAAATACATGATGTATTAAAAACTTAACTTTTATTTTTACCAATATTTTTAATCCTAACTAGAATTTCTAATAATTTGTTTTGCATTTTATTTTCATTTATACTTTTTAAATTGAGCTTTTCTTAAAAAATTATTTTTTTAACTATAAATTAGTAATTGTGAAAAACGAACATCAAAAACTTAGTTCATTTATTTCAACAAATTTTTGACACATTTTAAAATTAAAAAGATTAAAATTAAATAAACAATTATCATTTTTATATTTTCATAAAATTTATTTAAATTTTATTTTTTCTGTTCAGAAAATTATTACTTTTTATAAATTAATTGTAAAGTTTATTCTTTTCTGTTTCTTTAAGCAAATCAATAAATATTTTTGATAAAAATTAAGAAATTTTGTAATAAATTAATATTTTAAACATAAAACTTTTCAATTTTTTAATTTAAAAATTAATAAATATTTTACTGAAATATGTAGATTGAAAAAAAGTTTATTTAAATATAATTTAAAATTATCAGTTTTCAAATAAAAATATTTATCAATATGAATTATTAGTATTTTAATTAATAAAAAAAACAATTTATTGATAAATATATATATATATACAGAATTAATATTTTATAATTATTCTGTTGTTTTATTTTAGATGAAATATTACTGAAATCAAAAACTTGAATTGTTTCAAAATGCCAGCAGTTTGTGACAAAGTAATTGATGATATTGAAGATATTCTTGATGAAGATTTTCAAAGAAAACCAAAAAAATCTGTTATAATTCATCCAAGAGAAAAAAAAGGAAAATTTGTTAAAAATAAAAATGAAAAAATTAATCATTCTTTAGGGTAAGTTTAAAATTTATTCTTTTTAATAAAATATTTCAAACAAGAAAAATTGGA
Source organism: Pegea sp. RAD2-039 (assembly GCA_034620365.1). Lineage (NCBI taxonomy): Eukaryota > Metazoa > Chordata > Thaliacea > Salpida > Salpidae > Pegea > Pegea sp. RAD2-039. The sequence goes on along the minus strand of JAQGEQ010000137.1, from coordinate 442,881 downwards.
AAAAATTTATATTTAGTTGTAATTAAATAAATCCATCTTAATATAATTTATATATTTATATTAAATAATTAATATAAATAATAAAAAGTTATTTTTGTGGAAATATTTATGGGTTGAATATTTTAAAAATGTTGATTTTCTAAAAATCAATTTATTTTTGAATTTTTAATTTTTTTTGTCAAATTTGAAATTTTGAAAAACTAATTCCTTAAAAAAGAAACTAATTTTCTATTTCTGTCTTTTCTTCTTATAATTTTCTATTTACTTTCCATCTGCAACTTTTCATACTATAAAAAGAAATACAAATTTCAAATAATTTTGAAATGATTTGATTTATAAAAATGAACTAAAAAAGATTTTTCCAAAAACTCATCTTTCAAAGACACTTAAAATATAAAAATAAAAATCTTTGGATTTCTTTGATAACAATAGATGAAAAGACTAATTAGAGATAGATTAGATCATCAGTGAGTCTAATAGATCATTGTGGAAAACTCAGATGACTTTTCAAAGTATCTTTTAAGTCTTTAAGAAGATCTGGAAGTTTTCAAAATCTTCAAATTCCACGAATTACTTGAAAATTAAACTTTTGTTCAAATAAGTTGAAAGATTTTCAAGATCAAGTGATCTCAGATCAACTGATGCAGATCAACTGATCTCAGATCAACTGATGCAGATCAAGTGATCTCAGATCAACTGATGCAGATCAACTGATCTCAGATCAACTGATGCAGATCAACTGATGCAGATCAACTGATCTCAGATCAACTGATGCAGATCAACTGATCTCAGATCAACTGATGCAGATCAACTGATGCAGATCAACTGATCTCAGATCAACTGATGCAGATCAACTGATCTCAGATCAACTGATGCAGATCAACTGATGCAGATCAACTGATGCAGATCAAGTGATCTCAGATTGTGGAAATAAATGATTCAGATATTTTTTAAATTCCAGAAATGCTCCGGCAACTGAAACAATCTTCGTAAAGACTTGGGGTTGTACTCACAACACTTCAGATTCAGAATATATGGCTGGTCAACTTGCTTCTCATGGTTACACCATCACAGGTATGACGTCATCACCAATGACGTCATCACTCATTTGTTGTTCACAGAAACACCAGAAGAAGCAGATCTGTGGTTGTTGAACAGCTGTACTGTAAAAAATCCCGCGGAAGATCACTTCCGCAACATGATTGAGTCAGTTGATGACGTCATCATCTCGCGTTTTCGTCATCATCGATTTGTTGTTTAGAAAAGGCAAAAAAGCGAAGAAGGAGATTGTGTTGGCTGGATGCGTGTCTCAAGGTGCCCCTAATCAATCTTACCTCCAAGGACTGTCAATTGTTGGCGTTCAGCAAATCGATCGCGTCGTCGAAGTCGTCGAAGAAACGCTGAAAGGTTACAACTGAGTATGACGTCATCATCATCATCAATGACGTCATCATTAAACAGGAAATTCGGTGCGATTGTTGAATCAGAAGAAGATTGAAGGAAGAAAAGCCGGAGGAAGTTCTCTTTCTCTTCCGAAGATCAGAAGAAATCCTCTCATTGAAATCATCAGCATCAACACTGGGTTAGTGACGTCATCACACGCTAGTGACGTCATCACACACTAGTGACGTCATCACACGCTAGTGACGTCATCACACACTAGTGACGTCATCACACACTAGTGACGTCATCACACACTAGTGACGTCATCACACACTAGTGACGTCATCACATACTAGTGACGTCATCACATACTAGTGACGTCATCACACACTGGTGACGTCATCACACACTAGTGACGTCATCACATACTAGTGACGTCATCACACACTAGTGACGTCATCACATACTAGTGACGTCATCACACACTAATGACGTCATCACACACTAATGACGTCATCATCAACAGATGTTTGAACGCTTGTACTTATTGCAAGACGAGACACGCGCGCGGAGTTTTAGGAAGTTATCCAGTCAAAGAAATTGTTGATAGAGCTCGCGAGTCATTTGCAGGTGCCCCAGACGCCCCAAAACTTCTAGAATCTTCATTTGATTGATTTTCAGATGGAGTTGTCGAGTTGTGGTTAACAAGTGAAGATACTGGTGCTTATGGGAAAGATATTGGATCATCTTTATCTGAACTTCTTGATGAAATTGTTCAAGTTATTCCAGATGGTTGTATGATGAGATTAGGAATGACTAATCCTCCTTACATCCTGGATCAACTTGACGACATCTCGCGTATATTACGTCATCCACGTGTTTATGCGTTCCTACATATTCCTGTACAAGCGGGAAGTAATCGAACCTTATATGAGATGAGGAGAGAATATTCAGTTGAAGATTTTTGTCGTGTTGTCGACGTCATACGTCATCAAGTTCCTGGTGTTTCCATAGTAACCGATATCATCTGTGGGTTTCCTTCTGAACAACCTGAGGTTTGTTTGTCACGTCATCAGTGACGTCATCTATGACGTCATCATTTGTAGGATTTTGAAGAAACGTTGAAGCTTTGCGCTAAATATCAATTTCCGAGTCTTTTTATCAATCAGTTTTTTCCAAGACCCGGAACCCCGGCTGCTAGAATGCAACAGATAGATCGACAGGAAGTTAGTGACGTCATCAAAGCGCTGATGACGTCATCAAAGTGTTTTTATAGATTAAACGAAGAACAAAGAAATTATCAGAACTCTTTCATACATATCAACCTTATAAGGATCAATTAGGTTTGATCCAAAATGTCCTCGTGACGGAAAAGGCCCACGATGGGGTCAATTTGGTTGGTCACAACAAATTCTATCATCAAGTTATCATTCCATTTGAAGATGATTTGATGGGAAGATATTTTCGAGTAAAGATCACTGAAGCTGGTGAGATGATCTTTATTCTGATCTTCTTCTAATTTGTGTCTTCAGGAAAATTCTTTCTGAGAGGCGAACGTTTGAAAGATGAAGAAACTTTTTCTCCTTCTCAAAAATCTTCTGGAAGAAAAGTAATTTGAAGAAATTTTCATCAAAGAATTAATTTTGATTTTTTTCAGGAGAATTTTATTGAAAGTAAACAACGATATGATTGGTGGAATCAATTTCTGATTCTCGCGGTTCTTTCCTTTGCAATTCTCTTTAAGATTTTATTTAAATGAAAAAAACTTTCTTCAAAAGAATCAATTTGTGAAAAAAATTAAAAATTTCAAAACTGGTTTCAGACGAAATAATAATTTGAATAAAATTATTTATTTTAATTTTATTTTTTATTAAAATGAAAGATGACAGAACTGCAAAAAAATAATTCAAAAAATTTAAAATTCAAATAAAAAAAAAATAATTCTAAGTTTTAATGAAACAGTTTAAAAAGTTTTCGTTTAAATCAAATAAATAAGAAATTCAAAAATTTTGAGGAACAAAAAGGTTTTATTTCTATAAATTTTTCTGATTTATTACAATAAATACGAAGGAGGGTGCCTGAAGAGAGCATCTCTTGCTAACACACATTCTCACAAATAATATCTATTAAGTTGGAAATATAAAAAGTAAAAGATGTACTACATGACCTTTCAGTAGTCCTCAAAACATATAACAGTGAATAATTACATAGAATGTTAATAATATAAAAATTCACAGTTTAGAAATGACAATTGTGGCAATATCATAACGCTTCAACTTCTGCTTGAACAACACGAGTGATTCTGACATGACAATGTCTGATGGCAGCTGGTTTCATGTAATAACTGTGCGGTATGAGAAAAAATCAGTCTGACCAATGTACCAGGTGGTATGGGCTTATTAAGATGTAATGTGTGTCGTCTGAGCTGATATAACTTGAGGGAAGGACTAATGGAAAAGAAATCATCAAAATGAAAGTCAATTAAATTGTGGATAATTTTGAAAATAAGAATTAAATTGTATTTAATCCGTTGAATTTCCAAAGTATCTAAATTGAAGAAGCTGAGACGATGTTTATAACCAGAGATCTGATCTGTGGCGTTGGAAACTGATGATTTTAAAGAAGAAATAGCCTTAAGATACCATATTGACCCATATTTCAAGAGCTATCATCTCAGAGACATTTGTGAGAATGTCGGAGTAGGAAAGAGAAGTAAAAATTGCCAAATATGAAAATCAGAAAATAAAAAAAGGTTTTTGGTAACTTCAAAATGATTAAATTTCATAAAATTCATTTTGTTGTCGACTTTCAGCTGCAAATCAATAAGATTTGAATGTTTTTAAAATTTAAAAAAATTGAAGATTAGTTTCAATTAAAAAAGATTTAATTGTTAAGATTTCAAACTAAGTTTTTATTTTCTGAAAGTTCAATTTTTTGCTACAATTTTTGAAGAATTTAAAATTTTTGAAAATTATCTAAATTTTTCGAAAACATTTTTTCTAAATAAAAATAAGAATTAAAATTCTTTATTTTCTGTAAAAATTTTTTAACTTATTTTTCTGATGACGTAATTTCTAATTTGCATAATTCAAATGAAAGACTTATTTGAAGATAAAATTTGAAAAATGTTTCTACCTCGAGGCCAACTTTCAAACCAACAAATTTCTTTTGTTGCAAATTTCAGGATTTTTTCAAAATTTTATTTTTATAAAAAGTTTTTTTTCTTCAATTTTAAGGTTTCAAATATTTTTTATTAAAATGTTTTTTTTTTGGTTAAACTTTGTTGCTATGATAATGATGACGTCATCGTCGGCAAGCAGTTGCAGTAGTAATGAAAAAATTAATCGTTTCTATGGTGATATGACGTTGTACGAAGATGCAGTTACTCAATCAGTGAAAAGTACTTAGAAGCATTTTGTGATGTTAGTTTGACGTCATCAGTTGCAGATGACGTCACAGCCAACTGCACAGCGCTTCACGTCTATCACGTGATACGTCACGGAGCTAGAAACGACGAAACCTCAGTGGAAATGAAAATTCGAATTTCGCGTTTTTTGCTTCGAATCAACGAAACAGGACTCGCGACTCAATGCACTGATGACGTCATTGTGTGTTACGTCATCATCATACTAAGAAATTAATGACGTCATAATTTATCACAGAAGTTACGTAATTGGTCGCCGATGACGTCATCATCTAAATCGACATCGAATTATGGATTGGACGAAATTCAGAATTTAATGATTCGATTTTATATTCGATTTCCGAATATTTATCCCGATAACGCGAATCCTGCAGATTACAAGTTTGTGACGTCATCGGATTTGATAAGTGCTGATGACGTCATCGTCGCTATAGATTCGTTAGCTCAAGTGACAAAGCTGCAGTGGCTTCGATGAAGGTGACGTCATTATATTTATTCTTATCTGGCAAACGACCTCAATTATCTAAAGTTGAAGATGACGTCAGCTATTTCAAGGTGATGACGTCATTATCTGCTGACGTCATTTTCTCTCCTAATTTCTGTTTTTCAGATTTTACTAAAAAATTCTGATTTTTTCAGCAATTTTGTTGAAAATTGTCCAAAATTTTCAACAAATTTTTCACAAAATTCAAATTTCCGTCGATTTTTAAAAGGTTGGAAACAAAAGTGAAAAAAAATAAAATAAAAAAGTTTTTTACAAAATTCAGGAAAACAAATGAAAAAAATGATCAAGAATGTTAAACGTCGCTACGGAATCGCGCTTAATGATGACGTCATCGACGATATGTTATTACTTTATGACGTATACAATTTCGGTTGTCGTCATCATCACCACCAGCAACGTCAAGCTTCAGCGATTTGCAAATTATTCACCAAACGACAAATGAAAAGTTGGTGACGAAATAATGACGTCATGATGACGTAATAACCGCTAAAAAGCTTTACAGTTTGCTTCAACACTGGAATTAGCTGAGAAGTTCCGCTTTAATGACGTAGCGAAGCAGATGAGTTGTGAACTTGCAAAATCGGTTGTCACGGCAACAAGAGATGCTGCAAACGAGACCGCTAGTGGGCGCTCGTCACTTCGATCACATTTTGTATTTGGTGATCAGCTGACTGTGATGTCATTAGCTGCTAATATGGGTCTTTATCAAGATAGGGGCGATAAACGTTTGAAATGGGGCGAACGCCGTTTCTTCCCTCTTCACCACATTCTACCTTCTGCTGCTAATCTCGCTTTTATTTTATTTGATTGTGGTACAAGTGGCCAGCAGGTGGCAGTGTTGTGGAACGAGAAGTTGGTGCCCTCATGTCATCATCATCTCTTGTGTCCCTTACAAACTTTTATTGATCTTCATCAACGTTTTATAATCGGTTCTGATACTGAATGTAACATGACAAATATTTGTGACAACTAACTCGCTATCGACTTTCTTTTATTTGATGTCACACAACAACGCTACACCTCGTAGCACCCAATGTTGAGGCTTACGAGTTGTCTTCAACCACAAAGGTGTGATGTATTTCAGATCAGTTCGACATGGCTTCTTGTAAACTGGGCAATCGTATAAGGCGGGGTCTTTGGGAGCAGTTGAGTTGATGGCAAAGATGTGGATGACCGGCATTTGAACAAAAAGAATTTTGGATTGTGACTCGACCAGCTTAGAACCGCGCCGATCCCAGCTAGCTCCATCGAGATACAAACCGTACACGTAAACTCCTTCCTATCAACGACATCATCTCTTCGTAGATAAATTTGAATAAATTTGTAAATTTGATTTATTACTTGAGGCGGAGTACTGATGTCTTCTTTAAAAGATTTTAAAACATCATTATGAAGTGTCACCGAGTCCAACGCCCAACCCTTGTGCATCCGGGTCACTTCCTGTCTCATAGCAGTCAAAAATCCTAAAGATGAAGATCAAAAGATGAGGATCAGTTAGATGAAGATCAAAAGATGAGGATCAAAAGATGAGGAATAGTTAGATGAAGATCAAAAGATGAAGATCAAAAAATGAGGATCAAAAAATGAGGATCAAAAAATGAGGATCAAAAGATGAAGATCAGTTAGATGAAGATCAAAAGATGAGGATCAAAAGATGAAGATCAAAAGATGAGGAATAGTTAGATGAAGATCAAAAGATGAGGATCAGTTAGATGAGGATCAAAAGATGAGGATTAGTTAGATGAAGATCAAAAGATGAAGATCAAAAGATGAAGATCAGTTAGATGAAGATCAAAAGATGAGGATCAGTTAGATGAGGATCAAAAGATGAGGATTAGTTAGATGAGGATTAGTTAGATGAAGATCAGTTAGATGAAGATCAAAAGATGAGGATCAAAAGATGAAGATCAAAAGATGAAGATCAGTTAGATGAAGATCAAAAGATGAGGATCAGTTAGATGAGGATCAAAAGATGAGGATTAGTTAGATGAGGATCAAAAGATGAAGATTAGTTAGATGAAGATCAAAAGATGAAGATCAAAAGATGAAGATCAGTTAGATGAAGATCAAAAGATGAGAATCAGTTAGATGAAGATCAAAAGATGAGGATTAGTTAGATGAAGATCAAAAGATGAAGATCAAAAGATGAAGATCAGTTAGATGAAGATCAAAAGATGAGGATCAGTTAGATGAGGATCAAAAGATGAGGATTAGTTAGATGAGGATCAAAAGATGAAGATCAAAAGATGAGGATCAAAAGATGAAGATCAAAAGATGAAGATCAGTTAGATGAAGATCAAAAGATGAGGATCAGTTAGATGAGGATCAAAAGATGAGGATCAGTTAGATAAAGATCAAAAGATGAGGATCAGTTAGATGAGGATCAAAAGATGAAGATTAGTTAGATGAAGATCAAAAGATGAGGATTAGTTAGATGAAGATCAAAAGATGAAGATCAAAAGATGAGGATCAGTTAGATGAAGATCAAAAGATGAAGATCAAAAGATGAGGAATAGTTAGATGAAGATCAAAAGATGAAGATCAAAAGATGAAGATCAGTTAGATGAAGATCAAAAGATGAGGATCAGTTAGATGAGGATCAAAAGATGAGGATTAGTTAGATGAAGATCAAAAGATGAAGATCAAAAGATGAGGATCAGTTAGATGAAGATCAAAAGATGAGGATCAAAAGATGATGATCAAAAGATGAAGATCAGTTAGATGAAGATCAAAAGATGAGGATCAGTTAGATGAGGATCAAAAGATGAGGATCAGTTAGATAAAGATCAAAAGATGAGGATCAGTTAGATGAGGATCAAAAGATGAAGATTAGTTAGATGAAGATCAAAAGATGAGGATTAGTTAGATGAAGATCAAAAGATGAAGATCAAAAGATGAGGATCAGTTAGATGAAGATCAAAAGATGAAGATCAAAAGATGAGGAATAGTTAGATGAAGATCAAAAGATGAAGATCAAAAGATGAAGATCAGTTAGATGAAGATCAAAAGATGAGGATCAGTTAGATGAGGATCAAAAGATGAGGATTAGTTAGATGAAGATCAAAAGATGAAGATCAAAAGATGAGGATCAGTTAGATGAAGATCAAAAGATGAGGATCAAAAGATGATGATCAAAAGATGAGGATTAGTTAGATGAGGATCAAAAGATGAGGATTAGTTAGATGAGGATCAAAAGATGAAGATTAGTTAGATGAAGATCAAAAGATGAGGATCAAAAGATGATGATCAGTTAGATGAAGATCAGTTAGATGAGGATCAAAAGATGATGATTAGTTAGATGAGGATCAAAAGATGATGATTAGTTAGATGAGGATCAAAAGATGAGGATTAGTTAGATGAAGATCAAAAGATGAAGATCAAAAGATGAGGATCAGTTAGATGAAGATCAAAAGATGAAGATCAAAAGATGAGGAATAGTTAGATGAAGATCAAAAGATGAAGATCAAAAGATGAAGATCAGTTAGATGAAGATCAAAAGATGAGGATCAGTTAGATGAGGATCAAAAGATGAGGATTAGTTAGATGAAGATCAAAAGATGAAGATCAAAAGATGAGGATCAGTTAGATGAAGATCAAAAGATGAGGATCAAAAGATGATGATCAAAAGATGAGGATTAGTTAGATGAGGATCAAAAGATGAGGATTAGTTAGATGAGGATTCAAAAGATGAAGATTAGTTAGATGAAGATCAAAAGATGAGGATCAAAAGATGATGATCAGTTAGATGAAGATCAGTTAGATGAGGATCAAAAGATGATGATCAGTTAGATGAGGATTAGTGACTTCTCAATTGATTACCTTGACAATTGAAGAATCCAGTCATCCAGAAGCAAGTAGGTCTTGCTTCAAAAACCCAAGATGACAATTGAGTATTTCGTTCAATTAATTCAGTGAACCAAAAACCAATCGTGGAAGACTCCCATGAGTATTTCATCCATTCTTTTGGTACTTTTGCATCAAATAAACAATCTAAAGCATCTCTTAAATGCTACAAACATGAAATTGGTTAATTTTCTGCTTTCTGATTGGTTGATCTTAAACCTCGCTCATAATGATGGTTCCTTCAATAGCTAACATCAAATCGGAAAGAGTATATCGAACCAACGTGATTACTTTCTGCATCCTTTGAATCTCTTGACGAAGAAAGATGTTCAATGAGCTGAGTAATCCCATTTTAACGAGACGAGCTCGAACCTTTGAACAAAAATTTCCAACAAAAAATTAAACTTTTTCATGAAATTCACCTCAAAGTTGATGTAATCTGGAGGTAGCTTTGATAACATATCAGCAGCTTGTCGATGTACTACAGTCTCTCTTGTTTCATCTTGACCACTTCCAGAGTCTTTTGGTTGGATGCTGAGAATTGTATCTATAATTGAAGTTGCTGTATTTGCTTGATATGCGATATCAGCATTTTTATGAAGTCCAAAAACTTCTGGAGTATCAGTAGATGGCAACATCTCAATTGCATCCATGACCTGATTAGATGAAGATCAGGATCATGTAAAGATTGAAGTAATGATTCAAACCTCTTTGGTGGTTTTAAAAGTTGGAATTGAGTATTTGTTGTAAAAAACGAAAGAATCTTTCAACATTTGATCATTAAACCAATGACTTGCCAATGTATTTAACAATCTCTTATCATAATCATCAGTAACTCTTCCTCCATATTGTACTTCACCTGCGTCGACCAACCAATCAGCAACCATCTACCAACCAAACAACACCTACCAACCAATCAGCAACCATCTACCAACCAATCAACAACCATCTACCAACCAATCAACAACCATCTACCAACCAATCAACAACCATCTACCAACCAATCAACAACCATCTACCAACCAATCAACAACCATCTACCAACCAATCAGCAACCATCTACCAACCAATCAGCAACTAACCTATCATATATCTAACTGTGTTCCATTGAATCCCTTTCTTTGGATCAATATCATCTAGATGATTTTGAATAAATTGTACAGTTGCATAATGATCAGAAGTATTGAATTCATAAGGAATATTCCATCCAAGAGGTCCAAACTTACGTCTTTCCTAATCAACAGTTTGTAGAGCAGATAAGAGAGAAGCTGACAGTTTACCTGAACAACTGTATGAAGAAAGCCAACTGCATAAAGTAGAGGTTTCCATTGAGACATATTTGTAACTTCCAATTGATCTTGTGTAATGGATGCAAAAGTCCTCAATAGACCCGCTCTCACGCCTTGTGGAGGATCGTTTGTAAACTATATCAACATCAAGTCAGTCTGCATCACGAACAGATGACGTCATCACGTCTTACTTTGATGCTTGATTGTAGTAATTGAATGGGGAACTTGGGATGTTCTTCAGCAGTTATCCATAATCTGAATATTGGATTGACGTTGTCAGCTGATGTCACTGTCTCTAACAACTCATCCATAAAGTCGAGACCAAGATGACAGTTTTGAAAAAGTGCCCAGCCACCAGACTGCATCAAATCGGACAGCAAACGTCTGGCGTGGACGTCTTGACCCTGACCCATTGAAATAGCCCTGCATTCAATTCCTTTTTTTTTAGCAAGATTTGAGATTTGCTCTGTAGGATCTGCTCCTTGAGATAAGAAGCAAATCATCGGGATTTTAGTTGTACTTTCAGCGTGTAGTTCCTCTAAATTGAGGATTACAGGTTCCGCATATCTGCTCCCAAACTGATGTCAGATGGATGCAAGAGACTTCAGATAATTTACTTTTCTCCTAAAGATGTTGAGATGTATTTCTTGGCTTGAGGAAGAACTCGATCAGTACACCAAGATCTAATCAGTAGTAGTCGTCGGAACACATCTAAAGATGCGTTGTAACCATCCGGAATAATCTCTGATTCCGGAGCTTCTGTGTCATACCAATGTTTCCACTGCTTCTCGTTTCTTGGAATCTATTGAAGAAGTTGAAAGAAGGTGATGAGGATAGAGGAAAGAAAACCTGGTTGAGGATGTCTCGAAATTCAGGGAGTTTTTGGAGTTGAACAAGATTTAACCAGGTCAGATCTAAGATCCATTTACAAGGTTTTGGGACAACAGATTTGAGGTCAAGAGCTGCTCCTCCTTTAACAAAAGTTTGAAACTCTTTCTGACCAATTGATCCTAAAAAAGATGAAATGTTTGAAGTGAAGAAAAGATCTTTCTAAAAACCTTTCCGCAGATCAATCTTGAGAGCAAGGAGCAAAGTAAAAAGAAGTTTATGATGTTCAAACAGACCACGACATGTGTACCTGTAAACAATGACGTCATAAGCTTAAATACAGATGACGTCATCTTCGAATATTACCTGAAGATGATGTAAGTGAGACATTCAATGATATTGAAGATACGTTTGGAAGTAATTGGTGACTTTTGTGAAACTGCCATCGATTCGTCAAACAGAACAAGGAATTGATTCAATGACGTCTGATACATGACATTCACCATCGACATTTCGACTTTAACATTTTTATTGTTTAATTATCAACCAATCAGCAATCGACTTACCGATGAGGAAATAGAGATTTGAACCACGAACAGCAACTGATCGAAATTCTTCTCTGGCACTATTAATCTTGATTTCAGTGTCAGCAGCAACCGTCAACTTCTCGCTGACTTCATTAGCAGTTTCTTTAGTTGTTGCCAACATATCAATTAGAGATTCATCATCCACTAGTGAACCCTGCAGACGATTCGTTGATTATTCATCACTTCAACCACGTGACCATATCACTTCAACCACGTGACCACATCACTTCAACCACGTGACTACATCACTTCAACCACGTGACTACATCACTTCAACCACGTGACTACATCACTTCAACCACGTCACTACATCACTTCAACCACGTGACTACATCACTTCAACCACGTCACTACATCACTTCAACCACGTGACCACATCACTTCAACCACGTGACCACATCACTTCAACCACGTGACTACATCACTTCAACCACGTGACCATATCACTTCAACCACGTCACTACATCACTTCAACCACGTCACTACATCACTTCAACCACGTGACTACATCACTTCAACCACGTGACCACATCACTTCAACCACGTGACCACATCACTTCAACCACGTCACTACCATCACTTCAACCACGTCACTACATCACTTCAACCACGTGACTACATCACTTCAACCACGTGACTAATCACTTCAACCACGTGACCACATCACTTCAACCACGTGACTACATCACTTCAACCACGTGACGTCACTACATCACTTCAACCACGTGACCACATCACTTCAACCACGTGACTACATCACTTCAACCACGTGACCACATCACTTCAACCACGTGACCACATCACTCAACAACTTGACAACTAATCTTCTAATTCTTTGATTTTTCGTTTATATAAAGTCACTTCTTCCATCAATTTCATCTTTTCCGATTCCAATTCCTGCTTCTCTGTCAGGATCACTCGACCCAGCAATTGATCTTCTAAACCCTGGATTCAAACTCTCATATCAGATTCCGACTTACGATCAGTTGCTAATAGAAACCTGCATAGTAACTGTAAAATCGATGATGGCAGTTTTCGCGCTAACTTCCGGAGTATAAGAAGGATTTGGTAGCTTAGTGGTGATGTAGAGACGAAATCCTTTCATTACATCGACCTCTTTATCACCAACTTTCACCTTTTCGAATCAAATATTCAATTTATATTCATTTGAAGATGAAGATGCTGACCTTCAAGATACTTCCTGATTTGATAAAATTCTTCTCTAAGACATTATCTAGAACTGGATCAAGTTCTTCGTTAACATCTTGTATCAACAAAGGTCTGAAATTAAAGATTTAAAAAACTCTAAAGACTTTTACATCAAGATTAACCTTCCTTGGGATAAAGCATCTTCTAGAAAAGTTCGGAAATATTTGTGGTTCAGAGTTGTGGCAATCATATTGTTTTTTCTTTCCATATTATAGATCCAATTCTTGCCTTGCCCTTGTGGGTCGATTAGAAGTGGATATCTAGCTGCTTTGGTGACAATAATTCCATTTTGAACAGATAAATCATCACTTGGTAAACCTTGTAGGTTCCATTCACCTGTAACAACTTTTAGATGAAAATATTTGAAGAAATTGAAACAAACTGACCGATAGTTGGTGCATCTAGCAACATGTCAATCAAATTGATGTTTAGTGTAAAAGGAATATTTCTCAATATTAATTCTTTTTGCCACATATCATTCATCATATAAGTTCGGAAATCTTGATTAAAAGGTCCTGAATATGAAAGGAAACCGGTCGCCAATAAAACGTTGCCAACCAAAGATTGAATTTCAGATTTAAACTGTTTGCTTTGAGCAGTCCATCTGACTTTCTCTCCAGAAAGTCCTGATAAGAAATGAGATGTAGAAATTGAAGAAGAAGAAGTCTTTCTCTACCATCTATCAATTGAGTTGCTGCATCCATTCTTCTTCTGCATCTATCTGCATCATCAACTAATTCTTGCTTTTCTCTCATTGCATTATCAAATTTCGCTTGTACTAAATCCAACTCAGCTTGTTTCTCATCCAGTTCTGCTTGTGCTCTATAATATTCACATTTATCTTCAGTAACTTCAAAACGCTTCAAACTACTAACTGAGCCAAATCTTTTAAAGCCAATTGCAGTTTCGCTTCTTGTTTCGCCAAATTGACTTTCAGTGGCAAAACTTCTTTGTTTATTCCATAGAAAGAGACCATAGCTTTAGTCCAAGACAACAGTCCAGCCACGTTACCACAAACCTGTTCAACTTTCAAGTCAACCCTGTAACTTGATTACAAATAAAGTTGGGAACCTTTTTAGCGTTATCGAAGTTATAGTCGTCGGCATCGAAATAGATGTTGAGAAATTCGACAGTTTCAGCGTTGATTGAATCTTTGTCGAAATATTTCAAATTGGACATGAATCCGGTATTCGACATCAACTGAATTCAATTACAAGTTAGAACTTCACTACCTGCCACAACCTATCTACCTTCAATGAGTCAGACCAAGATGGTTTGATTAATCCAACTTTTTCGGGGTCAGCTTCAACTTTTACCATATTCTTTTGAAAGAGGAGCAAGACACAATCCATGATTCGCATGATCAGATGAGGAGGCTTTGCAAGTTTACGGACTGTCGAAATATCTTGAGCTTTGATAGTCTATCACAAGACAATTTCAAATCAGATGAAGATGAAGATCAGATGAGGATGAGGATCAGATGAAGATGAGGATCAGATGAAGATGAGGATCAGACGAAGATGAGGATCAGATGAAGATTAGATGAAGATAAAGATCAAATAAAGATCAGATGAAGATGAGGATCAGATGAAGATCAGATGAAGATTAAGATCAGATGAAGATAAAGATCAGATGAAGATGAAGATAAAGATCAGATGAAGATGAGGATCAGACGAAGATGAGGATCAGATGAAGATCAGATGAAGATAAAGATCAAATGAAGATCAGATGAAGATGAGGATCAGATGAAGATCAGATGAAGATAAAGATCAAATGAAGATCAGATGAAGATGAGGATCAGATGAAGATCAGATAAAGATTAAGATCAGATGAAGATAAAGATCAGATGAGGATCAGATGAAGATGAAGATCAGATGAGGATGAGGATGAGGATCAGATGAGGATGAGGATCAGACTTACATTAAGAGCTTCTTCAGCAGCTAACAAAGCAGGCTCAGCATCTTGGAGTTTTTCTTGAGCAATTGATTTCTCGATGGCGATTGTATCTACAATTCCTTGAGCTTTTTGTTTGACGACCAAAACTTCATTCTTTACTTGTTCAGCAGCAGTAGCTGATTCTGTTACTTCTTTCAATACCTGAAATTAAACAAAATATTGACAAATGTCTCATGAAACCTTCATCAGTGATTTACTTCATCTGCTTTTAGTGTTGCATATTCTAAACTTTTCTCTTTTGCAACTAATTCTTTTGACAACTCAGTAACTGACTGGCCAGCTTCGAATAATTTCTTTAAACCTTTTTACGATTTCATTTCAGTTGAAGAACGAAGCTAGAACTTTCTAACAAACCTGTGTTCATTCTAGATGCTAAATCTGCAAGTTGTGAGTTTTTCTCCTCATAAATTTCCCTGTAACCAGTGAGGAACGACAAATAAGATTTAGGAGTGACGTGGGTCGTTCTTCGGTATCTAAGATGAAGAAAACATGAGAAAGTAAAAACGAAGATGGTTGGAAGAGGTACTTGTCGAAGTATTGCAAGCAAGTCTCAGCCACTCTGTCGTGGAACAAACCCATGGTTTCTATGAGTTGTTGCTTAACTTGAGGAGTGCAAACGATGTTGACTTTTGAGAGGAAATATTTGGAGACAGCGATGAGAGCATCACGAGGCCATCTAGTAAACCAATCCATAGTACAACCACTAAATAGTCCAGGAAATTTGAGAGCTCTATCTCGGAATTTTTCACCAACCGGTGAGAAGCACAAGACCACGTGTAAATTGTCACGTGCTCTTGAAATAAAATAGTTGTAGAGATTTTCATTTGTCGGAGGCAATTTTGGGAATTGCTTCTTCATAATAGGGATCAAATCTTGAGTGATCTCATCAATTTCATCTCTTGCAAACAAACCAGATACCTTTAAAAGATATCAATCAATCATCTCACTGCTGATTGGTTAGTACTAACCTCTCCAGAAGACAGAATGTTGTTGAGATACTCCAGAAACCCCTCCTCTTTAATATCATTATCAGTAAAAATAAAAGACATTCCCTTTCCAGCAGCACCAGCTCTTCGATATAAAAATTTCAAATCTTCCATCAAATTTGAGGCGTTATAAGATCTAAAAACAAATTGTTCAAACTGATGTAAGTCACAAAAAAGTGCAGAAACCTCGTCAAAGTGATCTGAAAACTTCCGTAACCAGCGATGAAAGATGCCAGTTTAGTGAGACTTTGTTTTCCTGATCCACCAACGCCCACAAGGATCGCGCTTCCACGTGGAGTTCGAATGATTCGAGAGATCTGTTCAAAAGTTTAAAATCAACAAAAGAACTGAAGTGAAATCAACTCACTTTGATCAAATGAGTCATAGCATCTTTGAAGAACACTAAATCCATCTTTGCTCCTCGTACAGTCTCATTATATTGATTCATAAACATCAGAAGACGATCAGTTAAGAAACTAAAAGAAGGGATCTACAAAAGAAGTGATGAAGATCAGAACAAGTGATGAGGAGTATTTACTGGCTCATAAATTTTAGGACTGTCATCTTCTGTTTCCTCTTCTTCTCCGGTATTTTCAGGAGCATCACGAAGGAAATCACAGAAGTAAGGATCAGTGTCTATCACGTGACTAGCTGATTCTTCACCAATTTCATCTCGAATGACTTCAATTAATTTATTTTCAAACCAATCTTTATCTTCATCACAAATAAATCTAAAGTAATCTCTGTGAATGGAAGTTGAAGATGAAGATGAGAAGAAACCTGTCAGAGATGACTCGAAGACATTCATGTTTGAAAAGATTTAAAACTTCTTTAGCTTCAGTTAATTCTTCTGCTTTAATATGAAGGATTCCTTGCCAAATACGAGAAAGATCTCGAAGGTTGAAGATGTAGTGAAACTTTGAAGGAGTAGCCAACATCTTTACCTTCAAACCAGTTTAATTTGACGACAAATACTTCAACATGAATTGATGTCAATTACTTTTGTAGCTTGCCACAGTAATCTGGTAGCTGGTATCAACTTTGAAATAATTTCAATAATTTTGCTGCTGAATTTTCTTTCAGGACAAAAATAACCCAAACCAATTACACCTGAAGATAAAGCAACAAATGTCATGTTTGTCTCACATCAAATCATCTGAAATTACCAAAAATTTTATCGATAGAAACATCAGATGGTAAAGTACAATTAAAAACATTAAATTGTCGTTTCAATCGCTGTGGAATATCATTTCGACCTCCTCCAGGGTGAATCATTGCTGCTATAAACTGAACATCAACAATACTTGTAAAATCTCCAGGTTTTTCCAAAGAGTACATTCCTTTCATCTCCATCATTTGTCTCACGATCTCATTAGTGATCTGCATGACGTCATTTAATGATGGTTGTGACGTGATCACGTGGTCACCTGATCGCCCCATTCATTGATAACTGGCATGTTAATATCATCGACAAATACTGTCATTTTTCGACCAGCTGGTGGGCCGTAAGTGCTGCCCATTCGTTTGTCCACATAACTTTCAATTGTTTGCTGATGAAAAGGAACAATTTAACCGACAAGCAGCTAGTGTAACAGGTCACGAACTTGAAACATAATTGGTTCAGTTGCTGAACTGAAATTAAAAGCTTTTGACATTGAATTCTCGTCTCCTTGTTCATTCAGGTAATCTTGGATGACAACAGTCTTGCCTGTTCCTTGTTCACCAGTCAACAGAACTGCCTGAATTCAAGTCATCAGGACGTGGTCAGTTTTAATAATCAATTGTTTACTTTTCCTTGTTTAGAAATGATATCAATCAGAAATTTTGTTCTGACATTATCAACATTTGGAACAAGAATAGAAGAATATTCAGGAACATAAGTTTTAGGATAATCAAACTCAATGACACGTTCAGACCAATGTTGCCAGGTTCCTGGGTAAATTACTTGTTAGAAGAGGTCTTTGAGATCAGAAAACTGAACCTGATATTTCAGGGACATATTCAAAGATCGTTTTTTCTCCTTCAATTTCAGGATAATCCAAACCACTTGAATGTTGAAGAAGAAACTCTTGCATTCGAAATCTAGAAAGATCGTTAGATAAAAGTCCTTAGATGAAGATGCAAGAACCTGTCAGAAAGTTCTAGTAAAGCACCAACACTCCACATAAGTGAAAAGATAAATAAATGTTCAATGTGTTTCTGGTAATTATTTCCAGCTTCATCTTTAGCTGGAATCATTCCTCCCAATATGTTGATAGCCTTTATTCAATCAGGAATAAATTTGGAGCAGTAGATGACGGATCAACTCACCTGACTGATGTAGTTACATTCAAGTAATTCCATCTTTGGAGTAAGATTATGAGATGCAAAGATGTATAAATCATCAAATACTGAATGAAACAAATCACGAATCACTTCAACTTCATAAGACTGTCTACTCAACAACCATCCCTGTAAACAAGATATTTGTAATTAAATCAAATAAATAGGATCACTGACATCAAGAATAGGTCGCCAATCTAAAGCTGATGAACTCATATAAACCATTCCATTTCTTGAAACTGTAGCAGGTGATGCATTGTCGATATTGTGAACCTAAAAGTTCAAAAAGATTTAAATTATGAAATCAACAATCAAGATAACTTCACCTCAAATAAAATTTTACAATTAGAAGCCATTGGGATTCGATCACCATTAGCTAATGTCAAAGTCTTGTTATCATCAAGTACTGAATTGAGATTTTCAATCCAAATTGCATCAACTGGACCATCAAGTACCAACCAAATGTTTTCACCTTTTATATTTGTTCAGTTATAAACTAGTGTTGAGTACAACAATTGAAACCTTTTTTAGTTTTATGCGTTCGACGCCATAATGTGCTAAAAATTCCATCTGTCCAATCATTAGTCGCTACATCTAATTTACCAAACATTTGAGGAGCAGTAATCGCTTTTGGATTCATTCTAACTTCCCTATTAACAGAATAATATGATAGTGAGCTGATATAAACATCACCAACTTATGAGGATTTCCACAAGTGGTCATCGCTTTCATGATCATATTTATACACATCGATTTTCCAGCACCACTTGGTCCTAAAACCATCATACCATGTCTGACTCGCTGAGTCTCAAACAATTGGATAACCTGAAAGGAAAATTTGATATTTTTGTAGATTGAGTCAAGAAAACCTTAAGATTCCAAGATGGGTGGTTTACTATTCCCATATCTGTCACGTGACTTTCTATAGCTTCTTGAAGGTCTACATAAGATGCACTATCGAGAACAATACCAGGAAAAAGATCACTGATCAAACTCAGAAAGAGAGGTTCATCTTCATCAACCTAAATTCAGCCAACAATCAACTATTAGCTGATTCATCAAAATTGATCTTACTAATTTCGATAAATTCATATCTCGAAGAACTCTCATCACAATAGTTGATTCGCTTTCATCAACTCGAGTTCTCTTTGCTGCTCCTAGTGTTCGTAAAACTGACAAAATATTCCTTAAACCGAAATCGTAGTGAACCTGCAAATGAAGATGTGAAGAAAGTCCCAGATGAGAAAGACGCAAATAAAATCCAAACAAATAATCATCCTTACCTGTTTTGTCAGTTGTTCTTCACATAACTTGTATAAAGTATAAAACTTCTGAGCTAGATGAATATTTTCAATGAAACCACTGCTAGCCAACTTCACTCGCATAATAATCTACAAAATCAGTCACAAGATGAAGCAATCAATCACAAGATGAAGCAATCAATCACCAGATGAAGCAATCAATCACCAGATGAAGCAATCAATCACCAGATGAAGCAATCAATCACCAGATGAAGCAATCAATCACCAGATGAAGCAATCAATCACCAGATGAAGCAATCAATCACCAGATGAAGCAATCAATCACCAGATGAAGCAATCAATCACCAGATGAAGCAATCAATCACCAGATGAAGCAATCAATCACCAGATGAAGCAATCAATCACCAGATGAAGCAATCAATCACAAGATGAAGCAATCAATCACCAGATGAAGCAATCAATCACCAGATGAAGCAATCAATCACCAGATGAAGCAATCAATCACCAGATGAAGCAATCAATCACCAGATGAAGCAATCAATCACCAAATGAAGCAATCAATCACCAAATGAAGCAATCAATCACCAGATGAAGCAATCAATCACCAGATGAAGCAATCAATCACCAGATGAAGCAATCAATCACAAGATGAAGCAATCAATCACAAGATGAAGCAATCAATCACAAGATGAAGCAATCAATCACCAAATGAAGCAATCAATCACCAGATGAAGCAATCAATCACAAGATGAAGCAATCAATCACCAGATGAAGCAATCAATCACCAGATGAAGAAATCAATCACCAGATGAAGCAATCAATCACCAGATGAAGCAATCAATCACCAGATGAAGCAATCAATCACCAAATGAAGCAATCAATCACCAAATGAAGCAATCAATCACCAGATGAAGCAATCAATCACCAAATGAAGCAATCAATCACCAAATGAAGCAATCAATCACCAGATGAAGCAATCAATCACCAAATGAAGCAATCAATCACCAGATGAAGCAATCAATCACCAAATGAAGCAATCAATCACCAAATGAAGCAATCAATCACAAGATGAAGCAATCAATCACCAAATGAAGCAATCAATCACCAAATGAAGCAATCAATCACAGGATGAAGCAATCAATCACAAGATGAAGCAATCAATCACCAGATGAAGTAATCAATCACCAAATGAAGCAATCAATCACCAGATGAAGCAATCAATCACCAGATGAAGCAATCAATCACCAGATGAAGCAATCAATCACAAGATGAAGCAATCAATCACCAGATGAAGCAATCAATCACCAGATGAAGCAATCAATCACAAGATGAAGCAATCAATCACCAGATGAAGCAATCAATCACCAGATGAAGCAATCAATCACTTACTTGTCTATCAGGAACCATCATAGCTACAGTTCTGAACTGAACTTTTAAATTTTCTGGTAGTTCCTGTCTGCCAGCGTAACCAGGATTCTACAAAAGTGATCTTCATCATCTTCTGATCCTTATAAAAACTGATTAACTCACCATAGTAATAAAGATACCAAATTCAGGATTTAATGTCACATTATCACCATCAGTAAATATAAAAGATGTCTTTCTTTCTTTTTTAGCGATTAGAACGATGTAAATCTGTTGAGCTGCTACTGATAGAACAGGTAAATCGATTCGATTGAATTCATCGAAACAACCCCAAGAACCAGACTGCGCTAAACCTACAAACCACTTTCTTCATCAGAAGAATTCTAAAATATAAAAAGTTGTAGGGTACCTTTGTAGATACGACCTAATCCCCGGAAATCCATTTGGTCAGAGCAATTAAAGACCACGACATACTTGCCAAGAGCTTTGCCCATATCTTTAGTGGTCTCAGTTTTACCTGTACCAGCTGGACCAGCAGGGGCACCCCCCATACTCATACCTAGAGCTTGAGCAAGTGTGATGTAGCATCTGTTGATGAAAGCATGAGAGAGACAGGTAGATGAGATAGAAGGAGAGACCTGTCTGTCAGTGGAGTGATTACTAATCGATCTGTACATCCAAGGAATTCATTTTGATAAATAAAATGGACATCTGTGATACTGACATGACATTTATCTGTGTCATGATTGAAATAAAAACGAGATTGTTTCAACCATTCAAAATCATTCACAGTTTTCACATGCATTCGGACCTATAAGATCTCTATTTAATTATTTGTGTCTTCATCTGATCCTCATCACTTACTAAATCGTTAAAGATGTCTCTTTGATGTACATGGATAGTGATTAGTGTCTCAAACTTGACTCGATCAAATTTACTTAAATTTTTGGTGGTTTCACTGATCAACTGGTTGAGAAGAAGCAGGAAACGTTGGTTTGTATTCTGCATAATCTTCTTATCAAATCTTGCATGTGAAAGAGCGTCCTCCGAGTCTTTTGTCCAAAACATTTGAAGAGCCAACAAACCGATCTGATGACGTCACAAGTAGTTCGCGATCACAACGAAGAAAAGAAGACTAACTTGTGCTGGTGCTCCTTCGACAAAATTTTGAATTTCAAATCCATTTTCTGATATTAAATAAGCAGCTTCACGAATAATATGATGAAGAGACATTTGTTGTTCTTTTAATAATTCACCAAGCCATAATTCGACATTTCCTTTTGCCATTACAGGCTTCTTCAACTGTTTCAACGATTTCAATGAACTTTTCATCAAACTTTCCATATTTTTTTACTCACTTCAATAGTTTCACCTTCTTTTGAAACAACTGACAGAATTTTATCATAATCTTTTTCATGAAACTCGACTTGATTGACATTTTCAAACACTCCCAATAAATGATTCTACAATTACAAAAACTCTTTATCAATTCACTAACCAATCAGAGACTCACTTGAATTGAATGTGAATCACTAGCTTGTCCTAAGATCTCTAAAAGAGCAGGATCTGATACAAAAAAGAATCTTGGAAAAATCAATCGTTTCTGTTCCAGATATCTACAAGTAAACAAAAAATAGAGAAAAGCAAGGGTCCAATTAGGGGCACTAGTACCCTGTCAGGGACTTTTGACACTGTTCTAATTGTTCCAACAGATGAGGAAGTAATTGAGCAAGCGTTTCATCTCCAACACAACATTGAACTACATTCTTAGTCTCATGTGCCCTAGTCATCATTCGGACCCATGAGTGGTCGATATTAGAGAACCGTTTCGCTTCCTTTGATCAATCTACATCAGATCAAGATCTAATAGAAGAACACAAACCTTTGGCATCTGTTTTGCAATGTCCCCTCCGACAAATACAGCTTCTAAATAAACCCATAAGTTTTGAACTATCAACCAATTTTCTAAAATATAAAAATGAGATAAAAGACGAGTTTGAGATGATTGAATTGTAACCGATTATATCGTTGGTATTTGATAACTTGTGGATCCACATTTGAATAGTTGATTTAAATGGAGTGTTATATCTGTTCAAATTACAATTTAGAAACTAATTTTTTAACTAAAACTATCTATCACCTGTTTCCTAGCAATGAACTTAATATCATCAAGCTATCTTCTAACAAAGCAATTAGTTCAAGGGTGTCTCCTCCTTTCAAAAGTAATTCTCCTACAAACCACAACATTCAAGGAACTACAAATCGTCGTTAAAGTTCGTAAACCTCTTGATTTGAAATTTGCGAATGATAACGAATGAGTATTCCATTCATCGATAACTGTGTTCAATTTCGCTTCGATTTCTCGCTCTTTCACGGCACTTATGCAAATATCTTCGATGTCATCTTTGTGTTGTAACAAAGGAGCACTCATAATATTCCTCAACATAAAATTATCACTTTCTGTTCATCAAGTCAATTTTCAATCATCTTTATCAGATCTTTTATCTGATTCCACTCACCAACGTCAAACGAGTGTTTAGTAAGTGTTGCAATCCGATCCCAATGTCTTAACTTCATAGCTGGATTAGCCATCAACTCAAGTAATGGACAAGCTTGATTGAAATCATCAATCTTATCTTTCAACTCGTTGTAAGCAGGCCATTCTTTTAAACCTTTTGGTAACTTACGACATCTACAACAAACATCAACAACAAAAGTACTTGACAAGCTGAATAATTTCACCTGTTTTGAAAGTCGAGTAATTCTTGGTTGATTTTTTCGATGTTGACATCAGCCCAGGCAATATCAAAGTATCCGTTGACAGATTTCATCACCTGGTTATATAATCCGTACAACTTCTGTAGGAGGCGGAGTTCTCTTTTGACGCGAGCTAGGTTTGGATATTCACTGATCTGTAAACCAAAAAGTTCCTCGCCATCGTTGTACATTTGATATTTTCTCCACAAGTCATTGAACCTTTAATTAAAAGGATTTTTTTGTGAAAATTTCAATCTGTGGAAGAACTTACTCGCTCTGGAAGATCTGTAATCGATCACTAGCTTCTTGAGGAGTTATTCCTTGGATCATAGGACCAGTAGTATCATAAGAATCCTGAAAGACTCCTACATCCTCATAAAATTCATCAACTTTTTCAACAAGATCTTTTCGGTAACCCGGTTGAACTTCAATCAAGTAATCTTGAACCTAAAGACACAAACGTTCATCTAGCAGATCAGTAGCTGGAAGCTAGTCTTTAAACCTCGTTGACTTGAGCAAGTAACTTGTCCCAATCATATCGGAGTGTATCCACTTTATTCATTTCATCTGAATCAATATCAATTTCGAATTTCTGCAACAAACCATAAGCTTCCTCGATAGGACCTGATAAAGAAGATGTAAGAAAATGGTGAAGATGTAGAGAAGATCCAGAAACCTAGTAGGAAGTCGAATGTTGTGAAGTTGAGTTTTATTTGATCTAAAGACTTCATAGCCTCTCGAATATCATCAAGATCTTTGATTGGACGAGACAGTCTTTTAGAATATTCCGAAACAAAGTCACTAATTTCATCTGATTTCTTTTTATATTCAGTATTGAGACATTTACAAAGATTCATCTGAATATAAATTGATCGATCAAATATTCTCTGATTCTCTAATCGCAACCTTCCAAGCTTTTGCTTCACTGATGATAGACATCTTCACGTTTCTAGTTGACAACAACAGAGGACCAACAACAGCTGAGTTAGGAATTGATTCAATTTCTGTGATGATATCTTCATATTTAAGAATCTCTGTTTTGAAATCTGATAGCAAAGGTTCTTTTGTCATAAATCTAGAAAGATGGAAATAATGAGGAGATAGAAGATGTGATGATGATGAACTAACTCATTCATGGCTTGTTCTCGATCTGTTTCCCAAATGAATCGATATTGATAAAAGTGTGAGAGTTCATTTTGAATCGGTTTTCGAATACTATTCATCGAGCTAGCCAACATCATCGCCATTTTGTTGACATCTTTGTGTTCTGCGACCGTCTACAACCAACCAACTGGTCAACAAACAACCAATCACAACCAGCCACTAAACAAACCTTATGAAGATTGAGAGATAACATCACTTTCGAAGCTCGCGATCTCCTATCACTAACCGCTGTGCTACTTCGAATACTTTTCCTCATAGAAACCCGAATTCGTGACGAATCACCAACAGCTTTACCTCCTAACAAATCTTTCCAAGTATTAACTCCTCGACTGACATCAATGATTGATCTACAAGCACTAATTGAAGGAAGACAAGAGACACAAAACTCTATCACCTTGCACAATCATTAATTAAAGTTTGTAGTTCTTCAATTGAAGGTCGAACTTCAATATTAGGAATTGCTAATTCAATATCAGTTTCCAACAACGGAATTGAAGTACTTTTTTGAGCTCGTTCAGAACCTGCTGGATGCATGCTACTATATGGAGACTTGGTGTAGAAGACTCTACAAGAAGACATGATTATTGATGAGGATGAGAAAAGGGATTGAATCCAACCTCTTTTTCAACTTATCTAGTGAGTTTTTGATTCCTTTAACGATCGCCTCATAAGTTTTATTTTTGAAATATTCATTTAATTCGTTGTATTCTACTAATAGTTGAGAATCGTCGTTGAAATCTGATCCTACTATCTTGAGATTAGCCTCTCCATTCTCATCATCATCATGATGACGCCTAAACAAGATTACAATAAATCGGATAAGGAAGATACAAAGAAGACATACGCAGTGATGTCTGGATGTCCAGAGATCTTGCACAACATTCTTAATAAATCGCTGACGGCATTTTCAACATACAGACTCTTCTGGTTGAGAAAAATCTTCATCAAGTTGGTGTGATCTTTCACTCTAATCAAAATAAAGTGGTTGAAGATGAAAAGAGAAGTGGAAATAGGAGTAAACCTGGCCAGGAAAACGCTCGATGAATAAGTACTATCGTTCTCGATTCCAATCGAAGTACAGTTTATGATTTCGTTTAAAATTTTATCAATTCGAATTTCTTTCAAATCCACTAAATTTTGAACATTTGATTTCAATTTGTACAAATTCCTCTCAACCATAGTAAAAAAATTCTGGAGACAAAAACAAAATCAGATGAAGGAGCAAGATCAGATAAAGGAGCAAGATCAGATGAAGGAGCAAGATCAGACGAAGGAGCAAGATCAGACGAAGAAGCAAGATCAGATGAAGGTGCAAGATCAGATGAAGGAGCAAGATCAGATGAAGAAGCAAGATCAAATGAAGAAACAAGATTAGATGAAGGAGCAAGATCAGATGAAGGAGCAAGATCAGATGAAGAAACAAGATTAGATGAAGGAGCAAGATCAGATGAAGGAGCAAGATCAGATGAAGGAGCAAGATCAGATGAAGGAGCAAGATCAAATGAAGGAGCAAGATCAGATGAAGGAGCAAGATCAGATGAAGCTGACTTGGTTATTGAGAGAGCTCCACGTAGCAAATATCATTCCATGAGAGATTGATTTGTCGACCTCCTTCAGATGCGGTTTCATCATTGAAAAGAAGACACGCGGAATATTCTTTTTCAACTTGTTATACTCACTAAGGAGGATACTGAGTCGGGTCTAGGAAGAAAAGCGGACTTCAGAAGAGTTCTCAACAATCATAAACCAGCTGACTTTATAGTTTAAAAGCAATTCGCTTCTACGCATCAAGTCAACAGCAGTTTTAGGGATTTCTAAATCAATTTTCTTCATACATGTAGCTTCACGTATCATCTCACAGATTTGTGGATCAAAATTAATGAGGATCTCACTAGTATCTGGATGTCTTACTAATAAAGTGGCCTGAATTCAAATAATTAAAATTGAATATTTAGTGATGAAGACGGAATCACTTGAAGGCAGTTCTTGATGTTTGATGTTTCTCTACACCAAGCTCGATAATATAAGATCTCAAATTCCATTAAAATTTTCCCAACTTTATTATAATTCCGACAAATTTGAGTTCCTTCTTTACTCTATTAAAATATCAATTTAAAGATAAGTTGAAAGAAGAAGATGAAACCTTTAAGATGTCGGGTGAGTTTTTCTGAAATATCGTCATAGGTTCATGTATACGACGAAATAGTTGTCTGGCCCACATAATCTTGCCACAGATCGGGGGCATATCACGTGACACTGGTGGTTCTTCACTTAATCTTTGGTACATCCGTTTGATATTTTCAACTTCTTTGCCATATGTCTTGAGTATTTGCGAGTATTTGTCGGCAACCACATCCTTGTAAAGAATAAAAAGATGAGGATCAGAAAAAAGAGATCTTTAACAAACCTTCATGCAAGGGATGTTAAATGACTCAAATTTTTTGAGAAGATTAAGCGCTTGTGATGAAGATTGAAGTTTTTGAAATGAACCATCGATAAAAACACGAAGTTTATCTTCCAACTCAAAAATTTGATCTTTAAACTGTTCATAATCGTTGTCGAAATCCACTCTCCTATATTTGATATGATTTTCATTCTATTCATTTACAACTTATCTATCTACAACTTATCTATCTACAACTTATTTATCTACAACCTATCTATCTACAAGTTACTTATCTACAACTTATCTATCTACAAGTTATTTATCTACAACTTATCTATCTACAACTTATCTATCTACAACTTATCTATCTACAAGTTAT
Organism: Pegea sp. RAD2-039; assembly: GCA_034620365.1. Classification (NCBI taxonomy): domain Eukaryota; kingdom Metazoa; phylum Chordata; class Thaliacea; order Salpida; family Salpidae; genus Pegea; species Pegea sp. RAD2-039. Next base: position 415,236 of record JAQGEQ010000137.1, on the reverse strand, counting down.
TTATCTACAACTTATCTATCTACAACTTATCTATCTACAACTTATCTATCTACAACCTATTTATCTACAACTTATCTATCTACAAGTTATCTATCTACAACTTATCTATCTACAACTTATCTATCTACAACTTATTTATCTACAACTTATTTATCTACAACTTATCTATCTACAAGTTATTTATCTACAACTTATCTATCTACAAGTTATCTATCTACAACTTATTTATCTACAACCTATTTATCTACAACTTATCTATCTACAAGTTATTTATCTACAACCTATTTATCTACAACTTATCTATCTACAACTTATTTATCTACAACTTATCTATCTACAAGTTATTTATCTACAACTTATCTATCTACAACTTATCTATCTACAAGTTATTTATCTACAACTTATCTATCTACAACTTATCTATCTACAACTTATTTATCTACAACCTATTTATCTACAACTTATCTATCTACAAGTTATTTATCTACAACTTATTTATCTACAACCTATTTATCTACAACTTATCTATCTACAACTTATTTATCTACAACTTATCTATCTACAACCTATTTATCTACAACTTATCTATCTACAACTTATCTATCTACAAGTTATTTATCTACAACTTATCTATCTACAACTTATCTATCTACAAGTTATTTATCTACAACTTATCTATCTACAACTTATCTATCTACAACTTATCTATCTACAACCTATTTATCTACAACTTATCTATCTACAAGTTACTTATCTATCTACAAGTTATTTATCTACAAGTTATTCATCTACAACTTATCTATCTACAAGTTATTTATCTACAACTTATCTATCTACAACTTATCTATCTACAACTTATCTATCTACAACCTATTTATCTACAACTTATCTATCTACAACTTATTTATCTACAACTTATCTATCTACAACTTATCTATCTACAACCTATTTATCTACAACTTATCTATCTACAAGTTATCTATCTACAACTTATCTATCTACAACTTATCTATCTACAACTTATCTATCTACAACCTATTTATCTACAACTTATCTATCTACAAGTTATTTATCTACAACTTATCTATCTACAACTTATCTATCTACAACTTATTTATCTACAAATTATCTATCTACAACTTATTTATCTACAAATTCATGTAATTATATCTCAAACCTGAAATCTAGAATATCATATGGTTTCTTTCTTGTTTGTAAAATGGAATTGTTTAATTTCGAAGCTAAAACTTCAATTCCTTCGATTTTAGAAGTCATTAAAACTGAATAAACTTCGATAGTATCCATCAAGTTGGAAATCTTTAGAAGCAAATCATCAACTAATCACTCAAATCATTTGTAACTTACCTTTGAAAGACGTTTACAGAAAGTATCAAACTTGCCAAAGATGTACATTTCAGAAAAATCTGAGTTCCGTTCATGCTTTCCATTGATAGATTCAAACTTCATCTGATGGAAACCATTTTTGTATTCTTTATACAAATTCATACAATCCTGAAAAGAAAACGTTTCAGTCAAGCAAAGAACATCTTACAAGAGTTCTTCATTACTAGTATCTTCTTTTTCACAACTTCGGTGTTTTGATCCCAGATTCTTTTCTTTTTATTATCAGTTAGATATCTCCGGCAACCACTAACCATTTGGTTAGTCAGCTGATAAAAGACAAAGCTGAAAATACTCTATCATCAACCAGTAGTTATAGATACCTTTATAAACAGTGACGTCATCCTTTGTGACGTATTATAGTAGCGAGAAACATCGTGAATCATGCCAATGATGTTGATTAATGAAGGAATAATCTCAACCATTCCTTTCTGAAGTTCAATCGATTAATTTAAAGATAAGAGAAGTTAGAAGCTTACTGGATCAGAATTATATAATTTTGTGCATTTCTTTTCAAGTGAGTATAAATACTTGACATTATCTTTTGCCTCATTTGCATGATCTGTAACTTGAACGTCCATATCTTTCCACGACTATCACACAAATGAGTATTTTTTTCAACCTCTAACCTATTTCTTACCCGAATCACTTTAGATTTAGCAGCATTTAAAGTATTAATAGCAACACGGCATCTAGTGGTCTTCATGTGCTCCAAAAGTGAATTAAATTTGGTCATTAGAAACCTCCAATGTTCTAACTCAGCTAGTGGACCAGTATCATCTGCTTCTTTTCTCATCTGTTCACTTTCAGCTAACACCTAAAACCAAGATAGACCAGCCTACTACTGCTGCTACTGATCGGTTGCTTCTTTATTTACTTGTTCTATTTGCTTCCTCCAACCAGTGACCAGTTGTTCGATTTTATTAACTAATTCAAGATTTTTTGAAGCTTGTGTGCAATCGTAAGCTGATCTTATAGAGCTAAGATCAACTTTTATTACATCTTTCAACTCAACAGCACCTTCTACATTCGTTTGAGCACCTTCAACACAAATTCAAACTTTTTAAAATCCACAAATTATTGAGATGATTTCTCACTTTCAAGATAGTTGACAAAACTTTCAAAATTTTGTAGAAATTCATTTTCATCAATTTTGCCCTGAATAGAATTGATAAAAGGCCCCCAATCATCATAGGAATAAAACCAGGGTAAGTGAACAGTAGTGAGCAGATATTTAAAAGCAGGTAACAAACCACCATGCTTATCAACATCAATTGAACCAAAATTAATGTCCTTAAAAATAGTTGATTAAGAAATCTTTGAATATTTTTCACTTTTAATTCTTACTTCACTCATAGTTTTATATATCAACGCTTTCTCTTTCTTCGGTTTAATGAAGAAGAGGACCTTCCCGGAAGTCACCTGATCGTTCCCATTAGTAACGAACACTTTCATGATAATTTCTTGCTTAAGTATAGGTCTTCCACTCTCTGAAACCAAACAGAATAACTCTCAACAAATGGTGGCACTAGAGAGTCACTCACCTAGCTTTGGAGATTCGCCTTTTTGGTAAAGTAGCAACAGAGTTCTTCTTCCTCCCGCGTTAATGAATGACGTCATCATGTTGATTTGCTACAAAACAAACGCGTCATTGAAATAATGAGAAGCTTTTTTTTAAGGTCGAAATTTTATTTTAAATCTATTTTGTCACTGAGAACTACTGAATATTTACTTCTGAAGAATCAAGAATGAAGTCTTCAACTTCATTAGGAGGCATCTGAAGATGCTGGGCAACTTGTAGGATAATTTCATGATGACACATAGTCAATTCATTCTTTCTATTTTCTCTTTCATCTCGATATCTTGCCTAACAACAATTGACTTTTTCATTTTTGTGCAAAACTTTTAATTTAGAAATTTTGTTTTTTGTAATTTAGTGACAGCTAAACCAATAAGACTCAAAAAAATCAGTTTTCCATTTGATAAAATTAAAGATTAAATAAAGCTAACATAAAGTTTTAAAAATTCTTTTATTCAACTTTTATACTTATAATATAACGTTGAATCATTTTACTGTCTCTGCCGTTGGAATATTTTGTTTACATTTTTTTGGTTCAATTTCAAATGATTTTTTAAAAACAAATATTTGTAAGTTTATTTTACTTACATAGTTGCTAAAATAAATCAATCAAATTAGCCGAACTTAATCAATTTTTTGAGAAAATAACAAAAAATATGAAACCTTTTAGTTTTAATGGAAAATAAAATGTAAATATAATCAATTAAATTATCTTTAATAGCAATTTTATTTAATTAAGTAATTAATCAACCTGTTTTTCTTTAAGAGTTTCTGACACATTGAAAACTCCTCCTGTATAAGTTTTGAAAGCTTTACCACCTTTGTCGGAAGTGAAAGTATTCCGACCTTTCGATAAACTCCACTTGTTTTCAGCCATAATCAAATTAATTTAAATTTCTTTTATATTTGGTAAAAATATGAATTTTATAGTTGTTTTGAAAAATACATTCTCCTTAATTAATAGAAATTTAATTTTGAAATGTTGTACCTAGACTTACAGATATTTTAGAATAAAGTAGAAAACAACAAAATTGTCATAGCAACTGTAAAAAACGTCTTCAGTTAATTTAAACTATTTCAATTATGTTTTATGATTATTAAGGTTAAAGTCACTATTATACAAATTAGAAAAAGTTTATTAGCCTAGCTCGTTTAAACCAGATCAGCATATAAAAAAACTATTCTTAAGCAACAAGATATTTATATCTCCGATTTCTTAAATTCCAATAATTTACAACCTGAACATAACTATTATATGTAAAAAGCGAACAGAACTTATACATCTCTCGCGAGCGTAATGACATTTTAAAATTACATTACTGTGAGATTAGTAGTTTCTAGTCGCTTATCACCGGCGAGCGTTAATGAGATCTACAAAAGTTGATAAGGAGACTTTTGGTTTGTTCGCGATATTTTTCTTGGATTTGTCAAAGAACAAGTACCATGTCAGTATTGCCTCGGAACTTGCACTGGATTAAAAAAAAAATTCCTTTCCTATCGAAGACACACCCCTATTCAGTAAAATATTTGCAAGAATTTTACCAGTGAAGAGTTATGTCTCTGTGGTTTTTAGCAGTCGGATTTGTCTCTTTTATTTGTGTATAGGGTGATGATCACTGCGTTACAAACAACGCTAGTTAACTTCCCTTTTTGCAAAACATTTTATCAGCCTATATTGGGTTTTGTATAGTGTTTAGCCGCTGTATCTCCACAAGTCGGCAGGTATTCTATCAATAGCAGCAGCTTTATCACACTTGAACTGGTTGATTATATTGGTAGTCTCTTAAATTGATGGATGTTCGCTGAAATCACTTGGCGCTATTGGTATACACAGTTGTTTTTCAGACATGGCGCTTAACGCTGAAGAATGATTGAAAATGTTTAAACGATAATGATAATATGAAGTTTCTATCATTCAGTGGTGTAAGACCATCAAAACTTTGTAGATTGTAGTTCTCAGCCTTAAACTACAGATCATTTATACAACTCTTTGATTCAAAAAGCTCATACTTAGTTTCGTTACAAAAAAATCTTTTAGAAAAAATGATAAACTTATTGATGGAAAATACAAAAGACATTCAAATATTTGCGTAATTGATACAAAATAATTTCATATGTGTTTAATAGAAGTTGATAGAAATTAGTATGAATCTAAAAATACATTAAAAATGAAATTTGTTTATCTCTTCTCATTTATCGAGTAAGTCACCACTTGCTTCTTAAGTAATCAATTATTAAGCCTAAGGTTTGTTGTAGAAGTAAAATCAATGATAAAGGTTGTAGAATATCGAAGCATACAAAATGTTTTGATATCAACTCTAATATCAATAAACTCTATTCCGATAATAACCACATTTGGCCGATAAAAAGAAATTTGAAAATAAAAACAATAAAGTAAAAATTATCGTTAATTTAGGATTTAATTTACATTTGCTTTCTAAAAGAAGCACCAAAGATTTTGTTGGCCATTAATTTTGTCAAACACTATTTTATAAACATAAGTTTTCACCGAAATTATTTCATAGATATGGCCACTAAAGTATAAATAGTAATATTTATAATTTCTAATGAGTTTATTATTTGTTTTAAGCTTTAGTATTTGCTTTTTATAGACTTAATTTTTTTATTATATGTAATTTCAACTAATATTTTAATGTTAAAATAGTTCATAAATTTTTATAAGATTTTATAAATCTATTATTTCATTTGATTTTCATAAAATAAATAAAGTTTGTTATTTTATGAAACTTATTTTATTGAGTAAGATAGATAAAATGCATTTTTTACATTTTGCCTCACGTTCAAGTTGTTGACTTAAATATTTAATGTTTTGTTGTCAAATAAATTAAATTTTTTTCTTGAAATAACTCTGTAGTTATCTAATATTTTTAGAATAGTTTTATTGTAGGAATTTAAAAAAATTTATAATTATATATAAAAATATAAGCATAATATTTATAAATTATAATTTCTTTTAATTTAAATTTTTTTTGCTATTTTCATTATTATTTATCATAATAAAATTTTTAGTAAATTAATACTTAATAAAATTTGCTTTTAAAATTATCATTTTATTATTTCTAAACTTTTATTTTTTTGTTTTATAGTTATTATAACATCATATAAATAACTAATTAAATATCAATAATTATAATTATTAATATTCAATAAATTTTTTCTCATTTATATTTAGAATAATAAATCGTTTTAATCAGCAATATGGTTAATCAAAATTCCTTTTCTATTTACTATAAATATTTTCCTTCTGAAAATTTGTTGCATAGTTCCTTAAAATACAATTTAAAAAAAAAGAATTTATTTGTGAGAATGTGTTTTAGCGAGAGATACTTTCTTTCGCGTTTATTGAAATTATTATCAAAGTTTATCTTAAAATTCTCAATTATTTTTATATATTTTTGAATTTAATATAAAGTACTTATAGATAAATGTTTATTAAAATTAGGATAATTTGCATATTTCTATCTTTATTCTGATGAATATTTTTTTAGTTTTTAATTAAATTATTGAAAATGAGTGAAAATAATGTTGATAATCGGTCAGGGGAATTCCCCTCACCAACATCTAGCAGTGGATCGAATCAAAGCAAACCACTAAATGAAGATGAAGTATATAATGGAATCAGGTGATGAAAAAAAACTGAAAAATTCTCTGTCAACATCATATTTTTATTTAGAGGACATGAAAGACACATTTTATTTCACTTCTTCTTGCTTTTTATGGCCAGTTTCTTTATTGGAGTCTTTATTATCCACTTAAGTCTTTGGATCAATGTAAGCAATTTTGAAATTGTCTAAATATTCAATTTTTATCGAATATCTCTTCTCAGGCAAATTACTTTTCAACTAATTCATATTCAAACAACCTACTTGCCACAGAAGTGGAAGTGATGACGTCATCATCTGTGACTTCATCAGAATATGAGGAGAAAGTAGTAGATGATATATTCAAAAATTGGTTTCAACCAATCAGGATTTCTCATTTGATTTGCGGCAATCAACTTGGCAACGTGACGTCATCATCAATCACTTCATCTAATTTTCAAATCATCTAACTCATATACACTTGATGACGTCATTACTCTTTCAATCAAATCCTATTTTCATCAATTTATGCAAATGTGTTGTCATGACAATTATCTTTGCACCTTTGATACGTCACAATATACGAGATGACGTCACACACTACTACGTCATCAACTCGTGCCTTTCATTCATGTTGTTTCGTCCAATCGATTTATGACGTCATCATAAGGCTTTCTTACTGTGCGCTTTTATCTTGATATTGTGACGTCACTTCATTTTCACGGTTTGTCACCATAGCAACCATCCATCAGCATTAGATCGATGACGAGTTACCGATGATGACGTCACCACTGTTGATGACGTAATAGTTTCTTTTTTCAGTTTTGCACAAATCTTTTTTTTTCGTCCAAAATTTTTCTGTAAATAAAAGAGAAAAATTAATTTTCAAATTTTCTTTCGTTTTTTTTTCAACATTTTTTAGAAAAGATGAAATTTTCAATTAAATTAAATTTTCAACATTTTTTCTTCCCACCAAACCTCTAGAAGACGTTTGTCATCTTCTCGTTCTCATTTCTTGAATACAACTTTTTCAAAATCTGTAAAATCTTTTAAATAATTTTTAATTTTATTAAAATTTTTAAATAAAAAAAATATTTTTGTAAATACATTTTATTAAAGATGAAAACTTCACTGGAAAAAGCTGTAAAGGTTTTATAGCGACATAAACAGTATAAAGCTACTTAACTGGTTCTGTAGTGTAGTTGGTTGTCACAACATTGAAATTTGTATTTTCATCAATGTTTAGTCAGAGTTAAATAAGTTAGAACTTAAAATAAAACCATCTAAAGTCTTCAGTGGTTCCGTAGTGTAGTGGTTATCACGTCTGCTTTACACGCAGAAGGTCCTGGGTTCGAGCCCCAGCGGAACCAATTTTTTTTATTTTAAAGTTAAACTTTATTTTATCAATATGAATAAACAGAAAAGTTTAATTTAAAACAAATTTTTAATTGAAACTTTTTATTTAATAACTGTGAATATTTTCATTTAACTTTTTAATGACTTAATTTTTACTCATAATTCTAAATCTTGATAAAATCAAAGTTTTTTAATATTTCAAGTTTATCAAATTTCATGAAATTTCTGTAATTATATATACAAATTGTAATCACTTATCATTTGAAAAGAGAATTGTCTGATGTTATTCTATAAGCTTGTATATATTTTTATTTCCAACAGGAAATGTGTTTTTGACAACAAACTGAAACTTCAACTCTTGTTCTTGCATCTTGTTTAGTATTCGTGTTTTTTGGAACTGATCGAGTATAAACAACCATTTTTTCGTGTCCACATTTTCTAGACTGACCGCGTTTTTGATGGTCACCGACTTGTCCTCAAGAACTGCCTTTCTTCTTTACTATCTTTACCTCGGCAGATAAATCCATTTTACTAGCTCATCGCTTTTTCCCAGGTTTCAGGTGCTTTGTTGTTATTTCAGAAGTGAACTTTTGTGCAAACAACCCAAATGTGTTAGTCTCAATATATAAGCTGGTTTGCTGTAATAGTTTTCTGATATAAACACTTATCCTGAAAATTACAAAATAAATGAAAAAATTGAATACTTTTATTGCTAAATAAAACTTTATTGCTTAAGCACTTAATCGTAACAAAGTTCACTTCCTGTTAATTCATTTTAAGAATGGTTTTATTTTATTCATTTTGAAAAACTTAAAAAAAAGAACTTGTTACTCCAGACTAATTTGAAAAATTTATAGATACACAAGTTTACCTCAACGAGTAAAAGTTTACATTAAAAAAATATCAGAATAATTTCTACTTTTCAAAATTTTATATTTGAATTGAATAAAAGTAAAGTATTTTGCCGCTGACGTAAATTTCTTGATCGTCACTATAATCTTTAGGATTATGATGAAGGATTATTTATTACAAAAAGGAACCTCAAGCAGAAGGACAACTGCCTACCACCCACATGGTAATGACCTGGTAGAGAGGTATAATGGAATAGTCTAGAGGGCGGTGAGGTGTACCTGGATGTACAGAGATCTATCAAAGATTAAGAAAAGGTGTTAAGAGCTTCCGGTCTTTGTTGTCAACATCAACAAACGAAACTCAAGATTCTTTAACTTCAGTCGAAGGACATCTCGAAGAACGCATCAAGTCGGGACCCTTGCAAAATTGTGTCCGCAGGAGCAAGAAGGATGAAGACGTTGAACTGCTGGAGGCTAACCCGACTATCCGGATGGTAGGGAAAGAGGTAGTCCCCGACGGGTTTCAACAAGGAGAACACAGATGACAACATCATGACTAGAGAGGAAGAAGATGAAGAAAGGAAAGAATTTCTAATGATGAAATGACCTTTGAGGGTTCGGATATCTTGAGTGGTGACGTCAGCCCGAAAAGTGGGAGAAACGGCGTCCATCTGGTCATTTAAAGAAGTTTCTCCCGCAGATACTACGGTTGGGACTAGGTGTCGTTAATGGCTATAAAGAGACCGGTCTTTACTGTTCGGCCCAGTTATTTGGGTCCGGAAAATGTGGTATAATATGAAATGTATAGGGACATGAAAAAAATCGAATCTGTTCAGGCAACATTTACAAGATTAGTATGCAGGAAACTTAATATTAAATACGATAGTTAAAATCATCGTCTCAGTTTCTTCAATTTAGATACTTTGGAAATTCGACGGATTAAATACGACTTAATTCTTATTTTTAAAATTATCCACAATTTAATTGACATTCAGTTTGATGATTTCTTTTCTATTAGTCCTTCCCTTAAGTTATATCAACTCAGACGACACACATTATCACCTATATCACCTGGTACATTGGTCAGACCAATTTTTTCTCATACCGCACAATTAGTACATGGAACCAGCTGCCATCAGACATTGTCATTTCAGAATCACTCGCGTTATTCAAGCAGAAGTTGAAGCGTTATAATATTACCAACATTGTCATTTATAAACTGTGATTTTTTATATTATTAACATTCTATGTAATTGTTCACTGTTATATGCTTTGAGGACTACTGAAATGTCATGTGTTACATCTTTTGCTTTCTATATTTTTGACTAAATAGATGTTATTTGTGAGAATGTGTGCTAGCGAGAGGTGCTCTTTTTAAGCCTTCTTCGCGTTTATTGCAATAAATAATAGTTAAGTATTTTGCCGCTGACTTAGATGTGTTCAACTTATCGTAGATAATGTGTATCCTTAATATACTTATCGGTGTATTAGTCGCCTTTTTATTTAAATTAATCGATAAATAACTAGCAATTGCTTGGTTTTATATAAGTTTTTAATATCAATTTTTTATATTCATAGAAGCACCATTGCACAAAATCAGTCATGCGTAAAACCTAGTTTTAAAATTTTATTTTTCTAGTTCCGTTTAATAGTGCGGCATTATTCTTCATTTATAAAAGTTGATTTTTATTTTCTTATTAATTAAATGTTTCTTCTTAGTTTTATTAATTTCTTATATTTGCATAACCAATTATTTTCTAATATTTTTATTTAGATTTTATTTTAAATGTAAAGTTGAAAGAAAATTTTACTTTTTCACTGATAACTAAATTTGACTCAAGTTACTTTTGACTCATTTTCATAACTTTTTATTTCTTTTAATGTATTTTTTCGTTTATTTTTTGGTATTTAAGAAATATTTAAAACATATTTAAATTTTTTTTATTTTATATATTCATGTTTTTATTTTCTAGATTATTTATTTAAAGGAAATATTTCAAATTTATTTATATTAGTTTATGATGTTTCAAAATATAAAAGTTTTATAAATTTCAATTTAATTTTTATTTAAACTTTCAGTTTAAAAAATTGATTTCTTTTTTTAATTTCTTAATTTTGAAGTTTATTTCTATTTTATAAATTTTTAAATTTATATAAATGTTTATAAATTTATAAAGATTATTTCAAAATTTTGAATTTTATGACTTTTGGATTTTTCATATTTTTAATTTTTATTATTATAAAAATAATTTTTTTGAAGCAATTTGTAAAATTGTTTAAATCATTTTTATAATTTTATTTTTGATAATTAATTTTTTTATCTTGTTTACTTTTACTTGATAATTATTTATTTATTTCAATAAATGCGAAGGAGGGTATCTACTTTTTACTACCTTTGTCTTTCAATCATTACATAATTTGTTTTATTATGTTTTCTGCAAAACTAATTTTTTATAAAGTTCTTTTTTATATGATTTTTTTAAAAACTGTTTTTTATTTATTTAGAATTTTTATAGAATTTTAAAAAGGTTATTTCAGACTTTTACAATGGCTGATACTTCCGAATTTTATTATTCTGACAAATACTTTGATGATGAATATGAATATAGGTGATCTTAACAACTCTCACTTACAACTTTCTTATCCTCTTCCTTTAGACATGTGATTATGCCGAAGGAGATGGCAGATCGCGCCCCAAAACGCCTTTTAACTGAGGACCAGTGGCGGAAACTTGGTGTTCAGCAAAGTAGAGGCTGGATTCATTATATGCTCCATCGCCCAGGTTCATTTCATATTTTTTATTATTTTTTTATTTATTTTTTCTTTCAGAACCTCATATCTTGCTATTCCGTCGTAAGTTGAAGTAGTTACTCCTGCCTGCCTGTCTGCTTGTAATGTTTTGATATTTTCAGTAATAAACCAATTTCATCTGTTTATAATTCTTTCTTTAAATCTTCAAAAAGCTTTTTTCTCAAATTATTCTCGATTTAGTTTTGAAATTTTGACAAAAGCAAACTTATAAATGAAATTTTTATCAAATTTTATTTGAAACTACAAAATATAGAAAAATATAGAATTTGATAATTAAGGTTTAGAGAACTTCTTCACATTTCGAACATTTTGCACCAATAATATGCAGTAATCAACAAGGTGCTAAACAGTTGTTTTTATTTAAACTTTTTCTTTCATATCTTATCAGTTACTAAATCTTTTCAAAAATTTTAAATTTAGTTTGCTAAGCAAAAAAATTTTCGCAAAACGTTCATCACCAAGATAGTTGATTTAATAGATATGAAAAAGAGCGATTTAGAGGAAAGATAAATGTTCTTTACTAGCTACCAATATGTCATTCCATAGTTCTAAACTACAGTTGCTGAAGATTAATGCTAAGCAAAATTTTTATCGTGGAAATTATAATGGCATCAACAAGTTTCTATCATATGCTGACTGGATTTCTGTTTCAACTCTTCCGAAGACATCATTACTATTTACTCAAGGTTTACTAACATCGTTAAAAAGTCAATCAAAAAATTCATAGCTTTTTATAGAGCCAACAAAAAAACACATTTGCCCAAATATTTGCTATTTTACTAAATATTTAGGGAAATTACAACATCTAAAAAATCTTTTATACAAACAAAGCAGACCCTTCTATCAAATCTCTGTACAAAGTTTTTTCATAGAATAATCATTTTATAGTCAGTTCCACCAATTTTAAAGAAAGCTATCATTACTCCAATTCATAAAAAGGGTCCCAGAAACACTGCACTTAACTACAGACCAGTTTTGCTGACTTCAGTTATCTGCAGAACTCAAGAGCATATCATTCACAATCATATGACCAGTCATTTGATGGAGCACCATCTAATATCTGATGTCCAGCATGGGTTTGTGAAACGAAGATCTTCACTGACACAACATCTCACTTTTCTTAATGAGCTTACAGCCCATTACGAAACTAACACTCCCTGTGACATCATATATCTCGGTTTTGCTAAAGTGTTTGATTCTGTCCCACACACTAGGCTCGTTACTGTATTGATAAACTTAAAAATCAACAGCTTTATCTTACAGTGGATGGCAGATTACGTATCAGGTAGAACCCAACAAACTCGTGTAGAAAGATCTTTATCTACTTCTAGTAAAATCACTAGTGGTGTTCCTCAGGGTTTTGTTCTGGGTCCCCTTCTCTTTTTAATTTTCATCTAAGACCTCATCAGAAGATTAGTAGCAGTAGATGATGTCAGTGTATTTGTGTATGCAGATGATATCAAGCTATTATCTTGTAATCCTTTAAAACTTCAAACTGCACTACACACTGTGGAAGACTGGTCTACGAATTGGCTGCTCAGAATCCAGCCCACAAAATCTTATAACTTTTTCCCATAAACCAGCTGCAAATTCCTTGAAATTCATTGAAATCTGCAAACTTGTCTCATTATGCATAATTAGTACTTGGAACCAGCTGCAATCAGACATTATTATGTCAGAATCACTCGCGTTGTTCAAGCAGAAGTTGAAGCGTCATAACATTGCCAACATTGTCATTTTTAAACTGTGATTTTTTCACTTTTTTATTCTTTGTAATTGTTCACTGTTATATGCTTTGGGGACTACTGAATTGCCATTTGTTACATCTTTTCTTTCTATATTTCTAACTTAATAGATATTACTTGTGAGAATGTGTGTTAGTGAGAGGTGCTTTCTTCAGGCACCCTCCTTCGCGTTCATTGCAATAAATTAAGATAAAAATAAATAAAAAATTCTTTAAGTCTGATTAACAATATTATTTTTTTCAAAATAATAGTAAAAAGCATAAAGTCACTGAAACACGAAGCTTATGAAAAGTATTGTGATTTGTTTACCTGTGTTGCAGCACGAAAGTAATTTAGCAACTAGTTAAATAAACCATAAATATTGGTTTGAATCTAATTCATATAAATAAAGCTAGTTAGGTATTCCTAGATTATTATTTGTAAAAAATTCAATCAATTAAAAGTTATTTAGGAATGTTTATATAACCACAATTGCTAGATACCAAAAAATAAAAGGAAATTTTCGGTTTCAAAATATAGTTTCATTTCTCCTATCTTATTTCTTTATTTTAAGTACGGCTTTGTTTTCATAAAAATAAACAAATGTTTGATTTGTGTTTTAAGACAAATTTTTAAATTAATTTTTTATAAAATTTATTTCTTTTATTTCTTTTGATTTATTTAATTTGGTAGCCTATTTGTACAAATATTGAATTTAAGTATTTTTTTATAATTTTTTTTTTAGCTTTTTAATTATATTGTTGATGACGCATTAAGTAACTGAAAATATTGAAAAGTATTTTTTATATTTTGTGTTTTTTATATTAGTTTTTTTATATAGAAATTTAAATTTGTTTTATCTGTTAAAGAAAGTTAAAAAAAGATATATTAAGTTTTATTTTTAATAAATTTCATTAAAATACTTTTTTTTGTATTTTTAACAAATTTTCTTTATAATTTGTTGTTTAAATTTTATATAAAAATGAATAATAAGTTTTAAGAAACTAAATAAATTTCTATTTAGAACTTTTATTTGAAATTATTTCCTTTATTTTTATTAATTTATATACTATTTATCAAATTTTATTTCTTTAGACAGAAACTTGATAAAAATTTGATTTTTTAAACAACAATTATGTCGAATTTGTTGAACAACTTTACAAATCCACTCAATACACCAATCATAGAATCATTTGTTGGATTCCAACTTAGTGATCTTCAAAACAAGAATCTTTTTGAAACTCAATTTAGTACTTTGTGGGTTGTGTTGGCTGTAATCTTTCTTCTTACGATTGGTTCTATGATCGGAATTGCATTTCTTCATTCAATTTGTACTTCTTGTTTCGGTAGCTCACCTAAAAGAGGAAATAATAAAGTTGAAGGTTTTGAGATGCAAGGAAAGATGTGATGACATCATCATGAAGCAATTGATGACGTCACTGAACTTTTTATTAATCATGTGTTTATATTTGCTCAAATCATGACGTCATCAAGTCTTGTAAAAAAACTATGACGTCATCGTTTCCTTCTAGATAATAACTAATCGCACTCACTTAATCATAATTTACATCTATGACGTCATTCTATCTGATACTTTCTATGACGTCATTTTATTTGTACTTTTTCTATGACGTCACTAATATCTTGTAATTAATAGAAAGCCTTCAACTTGAAGTAAATGTTTAAATCAATTCAACTATGTATTAAAAAGTGGTGATGACGTCATCACATCAAACGCGATACGTGAAACAATTTGTTTGTGAAGTTTTAGACTTCAGTTCACAATATGGAAGCGAAAACGCGCGAAGTTTTTCATATTCGATCACAAATATCATCGGTGAGCCAAAAATCTTCCCTAAATATGGAGACTTCACACAAGCTGCTGTCATGAGAACTTACGGTGATTGGTGGCGTTGTAAGAAGTACGTCATCGTGTGTGACGTCATCATGATTGTGACGTCATCACTGTGCAGACAACGACGATATCAAAGTGATGATTACATCGACGTGAGGTTTGAACGAGCCGTCTTTCCCTGGTCAATTGCCATCTACGAGACCTTTAACCCCGGAGGTCTGGTCCGCATCTTGGCTCTTTCTGAACCCGCCAGGTTTGTTTTATGATGACGTCATCGATGCATCGCGATTCGATCATTTTGTAGTGACGATGACTTGAGTGATCAATTTCCACTTCCTGGTGGTCGTTGGATTACTTTATGGGAAAGCGATGACGTCACGACCACTACACGAATGATGACGTCATCAAGAATGTTTGCACCTGTTTTAAAAGAAGCGAAATTTCAAAGTCGGATTTTACGTCTGGAGTTTCAACATTCACATCTCGAATATTACACAGAAATCGATGCCGTCGAATTAACCGGTTCGTGACGTCATCATCATCAAAGTGACGCTTTGATGACGTCATCTTGTTATTAGGGACACTTCAGTATTTTCATTCATCTTCAGTAGATCCTCCTAATCAGCTGATGACGTCATCATTTCTCACATGTGAAGTTGAATCTAGTGATGACGTCATCACTGAATACTTTTCCTGGTTGCCATGGGAACTGACGAATAAGATCTTCTCGTTTTTACCTCTTCCCGATCTTTTTAAATGTGCAAAAGTTTCGCGTTTCTTCCGCGATCACAGCTATGACGTCATCCATCTTTCACATCTCGATCTGCATCCTTATTGGCATCTCGCTGATAATTTCCTTCTCGAAGCACTCATCGCGCGCTTACCTATCGATGACGTCACCACCAATGACGTCAAATGGTTGAACGCTTCATGGTTGGGCGGTTGTGACGTCATCAGTGCTCATCATTTTTCGCGCTTTTTCGAACGTTGTCGATTAAGCGGCGTTTTACATCTGGATGTGACGTCATCACCTTGCTTCGATGACGCCGGCTTGCAAGCAACAACACGCGTGATGACGTCATTGCGCTATCTCAACGTTCAGTCATGTGACAAACTGACGTCACTGGGAATGAGGATGATTGGTCAATTACGTCATCTACGCTATCTCAACGTTTATCGAACCAAGGTGACGTCACAAACAGGTGACATATCAATGACGTCATTACTGTCGCTGTAGATCGATGACGCTGGAGTCAATTACGTCATCAGTAATAATCCAGATTTGGAAGAGTTAAATTTAGGAAGCTGTTTATGCATCACTGATTTTGACAGGTGATGACGTCATTAGTGAGGTAGTAGTGACGTAATCAGTTTCGAATGTAGAGTGTTTGAAGAATTAGGAGTTAAAAGTAGTCGATTAAAAAGCTTAGATGTTTGGAGAGCGCGAAGTCTGACGTCATTTGGATTACGCTATTTAGTGACAGGATGTCATCATCTTCAGCAACTTGATCTTGGCTGGTAAGTGACGTCATCATGTGAGTGACGTCATCGTGTGAGTGACGTCATCATCTACTGTAGGTGCGCAGGGTTAAGTAGCAACACGGGTTGTTTCATCAATCTAGTGACGTCATCACCTCGATTACGTAAACTCTTTTTAACTGCAAATCGAACACTATGTGATAATGACGTCATCAGTATTGCCGATCACTGTCCAAAACTCGAGTAAGTCGATGATGACGTCATCTACATGTCATCATGGTACTCATTTGCAGATTACTTGATATCTTAGGAACGCGATTGGTAACCAGGGCAACCGTCGAATATTTATTATCGCGATGTACTAAACTTCGATTTCTTGATCTTTCTTTCTGCTACTCGTTTTCTGATGACGTCATCGATGCATTACGCGCGCGCTTTCCTGACGTCAGTATCAAACGCAGTTTTCAATAACCTTCTCGTGTCTGTGACGTCATCAACGCTTTACTGTGTTTTTTAATTTATGCAAATAAACGAGCTGCCGGAAAACCGCAATTTTGTTTTTTTATGTTTTAATAATCGAAATGACGTCATCAGCAAACAGCGATTCCGCTTTTATCACAAAGATAATCAATAATTGATTTCGGCGTCATCAACTTTTCTGCATCAGCATCAGGAATAAATTGACCTGCAAACACAACTGATGACGTCACTGTCGTGGTGTGATGACGTCATACCAAATTCGTTTTCGATGGACATCATGATCTCGACGTGGTCCAAGCTGTCCAGGCCCAAGTCTTTCACAAAATGGGAGTCCTGGCTGACCTGAAAAGTCCAAATTTCACTCAAAGATGAAGATCAGTTAGATGAGGATGAGGATCAAAAGATGAAGATCACAGATGAGGATGAAGATCTTAATATGAACGAGGAGAAGATGAAAGAGCCTCAATTCAGCATCAATTGAAAGCAAATGAGGAACTTTTAAATTTAAAAAGTTTCAAGATGTAGTTAAGATTTGATTGAAAAGTTCAACTGGATTTTATTGAAGTTGTTGAATGAGAAGAACTCTACATCACATAAGATGAAGACTCTATACGGAGGATTTGAAGATCTTTAAAGATGAGGACTCTATACGGAGGATCCAAATATTTGTTGTCTCAAAAGATATTAGAATTTATTGTTGTCTATAAAAGTCAGTTGTTGTTGGTTTAGAGCTTGAAGGTTTATTTACAAATAGATGGAAGTATCTGTTAGTGACTTAAGTTGAAGACATAAACCTCTAAAGATTAAAGATTTAAAAACTTTGGCATCTTTGGTAAAGAATATAGAATTTGAAATCGTTGAAAAAAGTAGAAGATATATCAGAGAAGTTTTTGAAAATTGAACAACTTACTTTATTTTTATCAAGTTTATCATACAACAAAACGTTTTCCATGACACGTTGAGAAATATCTTCAACAGTGAGAGCGCTGTTTGTGAAGTTTCTATAAATATCCTTCTATAACAACAACAAACATAAAAACCAATTTTCAAGATTGTTAATTAACTAAACTTGTTGGTAGCTGGTAATTATTGGTGATTTAAACACAACCATTTGAGGTTTATTAACCAATTGAAAGAAATTATTTGAAACTTTTAATAAACTTCTTAATCTTGACATTTCGTAGCTTTTTTACAAAAAATTATTTTTTCTTAGAAATTAAATATCTTCAAAAAAATTATTTTAAAAATTTTAAATGAAAATTTTATTTTAAAAAATGAAAAGAAAAACAATTTATGAATTTTATCTGTAAAAAATACAAAAAAATTCTTTATCTGAATCATATTTTCAATATTTTGTTTACATCTCAAATGAAATAATCTAAATTTTAAATAATATAAATTAATGTAATACTTAAATTATATAAATTATTATAATTTATTTATAATATGCATTTAATATTTCATTTATTTAATTAACTAAATGACAATTTATTGTAGATTATTAACTTTTTAAATTAATTTTTTATGTAAATTAAGTTTTATATTTTGATTTTACAAATACTTAAACTAAACAAAGTTTTCTTTATAAAAGTTAATTAAATATATATAAATTAAACTTTCATCAAATCTAATAATAAACTAGAAGAATTAATATTATTATTAAAAAGAGATTTATTTTTAAAATATTCTCAAAAGCTTTTTGAAATAAATCTTTTAAACGAGAGCTTAACCCTACAGCTTCGTCCTTCATAATAAGGTGGAACAAAATGGCGTTTTACAATTATGATAAACAGAGTTCAATTAAATACCATTTTTATTGAATTAATTTAACTTTATCCGATAAGAACTAAAGAATAAATGATAAAAACTAAATACAAAACTTTAAAAAGAAGTTTAATAATTATTATTGTCATTTTTAAAGGTAAAACCTTTTACTAAACTAATAATGTCTTTGAGCAAAGCCAATACTTGAAATTTTTTAATTATTACCCACACAATTAAAAGTTCTGATATAATCCAGACAAGCACTAGTTAAATATGAACATTGATGTAATTTTATTGAAACTGAAATCTTATCAGATGTGCCAACGGGAACTTAGTTTTTGCATTTCCTAATACCTTCCAATGAAAACAACTATTTAAAATATTAAGCTTTCCAAATTATATAAATCTCCAAAAAATTCTGCTTATTTTCAAATTATATCCAATGAAACGTCGCCTTAGATTTGTTTAGAAAAGTTAGAAATGGAATTATATGTTTTGGTGATTTGTTGGTTGAATACTTCTATGAAATTATAACTCGCAAATATTTTACCGCACGCCTGTGGATCTCAAAGAATAGTTGAGTGGATATAAAAGTAGTTTTAGCGGCTCATGAAGTGATGGAAAAATTAAAAAGTAGTTAATTGTGAAGGTCAATAAATGATGTAATCACAAACTGATTGAACTCTTGATAGTGTTGATGAAATGAGTTTGCCTCCTAATAAGTTATCACCAACATATTTAATATCCTGCAAAAATCACTTCTTATAGGTTATAGAAACCTCAGTTGATCTTTCAAAGTTTCTTCTTAATTCTAATAATTTGCAACGGTTGAGGTAAAGAGATACTAATTTCAATCATCGAGCAAAAGAACTTTCAAGTTTGACTTTTTTGAATGATCAAATGTTAAATGATCCAAAAGTAAAGAGCAGATCTTACATCATTTTAGAGTCACAGAACAATCAGAAGCTTCAAGGTTTGAGTTTAGATATCTTGAAATATGATAAGATTGCAAAATTTTTTTGGTATCGGTGATAAAATCCAAAGAAGCTACCAGCTGAAGACTGAAGAAATTCTAAAGTCAAAATTTTCAATTTATTTTGCAACAAATTTGCTTTTAAATTAATTAATTTTCCGACTACTGCAAATATATCAACACAATCTTGAAATATCTAAAATTAATGTTTTTTCTATTTTACAATTAACACCTTTTAAAGTTAACATATTATTGTTTTATATTATTTAATAATATATAATAAAATAAATTTATTTACCCGATAAAACAAACATATGTTTTGAACGTTTTTATCTAAGATAGTAAATATTTGATTACATTTCAAGTCAATTCAAATCTTTATTAAAAATATTTCAGATAAAAAATAATTTGTAAAAATTTTTCTATTAAATAAAAAGTTTGTTTTTAAAAAGGATTTTAACTAAAGAGAGAAAAAAACGGATTTTTGTGTTAAAAGGTTAATATTTAGTTAGAAAAACTGTTTAATTATTTATTTCAATGACGCAAAAGCTGTTTTTACAAGATCAGTTATTTTCATTTTGATTTAAAAAGCTTTAGATTTGTAAAAGAAGAGAATTTATTAACAGATTTCTTTTCTTTCTTTTTTAGATAAACTTTCTTGCTACAAAAAGAGAGATTTCATTTCTATTTTAATGTGTACAAAATTTCAGTCTACTTTTTACAAGAATCACTTATAATTAATCACCTAGCAACCAATCTTCTTAGCAACCAATCTTCTTATCAAGAGATCTTCTTAGCAACCAATCTTCTTAGCAACCGATCTTCTTAGCAACCAAGCTTCTTAGCAACCAATCTTCTTAGCAACCAATCTTCTTAGCAACCGATCTTCTTAGCAACCAAGCTATTTTTCACAGTAATTTGAAAATATTTATTTTTTAATTTTTTAATTGAGTAATTTATAAAAAAAATTCGAATAAATCTAAATAAATTGCAAACATCTTCATCATCTTCATTTGCATAATCTAATTATTACCAATCTTCGCTTATAATGACGTCATCATCGCCATACGCTTAAAATCCATGAACATTTGATACAAGATGACATCAGTTTGAGAATCTCAATAAGATTCATGAAAAGATGAACAACATCTTAGCTTTCAAATATATAGAAAGTATGACGTAACACATCGAGAACTCACATGAAAGATAAGACTTTCTAACCACTTGTGGCGCTATAAAAGAAAAGGTTTTTTTTTAATGAAAAAAAAATCGATTTTTAAATAATTTGAAAAATGAAAGGTCTGCTTCTTTTTCAGCCAATATTTTTCATTTAACAAAAAGATTGTAAAAAGTCTGAAAAGTTATTTGTTATTATTTGTAGTAAATAGTAAGAAGACTATTTTTAAGGATAAAAAGGTGAGAAAGTCTCAATTTCTCGTGAAGCAAAATAATTGAATGAATTAAATTTCGTTGATTCAACAATTTGGCTTCCTGCGAAATAATCTTCTGTAAAATTTGTTTAATTAATGCGAAAGATAATAAACTAGCTAACTCACTTTTAATTTGATCTTCTTTTGATCTTCTTTTGATCTTCTTTTGATCTTCTTTTGATCTTCTTTTGATCTTCTTTTGATCTTCTTTTGATCTTCTTTTGATCTTCTTTTGATCTTCTTTTGATCTTCTTTTGATCTTCTTTTGATCTTCTTTTGATCTTCTTTTGATCTTCTTTTGTTCTTCTTTTGATCTTCTTTTGATCTTCTTTTGATCTTCTTTTGATCTTCTTTTGATCTTCTTCTGATCTTCTTTTGATCTTCTTTTGATCTTCTTTTGATCTTCTTTTGATCTTCTTCTAATCTTCTTCTAATCTTCTTCTAATCTTCTTCTAATCTTCTTCTAATCTTCTTCTAATCTTCTTCTAATCTTCTTCTAATCTTCTTCTAATCTTCTTCTAATCTTCTTCTAATCTTCTTCTAATCTTCTTCTAATCTTCTTCTAATCTTCTTCTAATCTTCTTCTAATCTTCTTCTAATCTTCTTCTAATCTTCTTCTAATCTTCTTCTAATCTTCTTCTAATCTTCTTCTAATCTTCTTCTAATCTTCTTCTAATCTTCTTCTAATCTTCTTCTAATCTTCTTCTAATCTTCTTCTAATCTTCTTCTAATCTTCTTCTAATCTTCTTCTAATCTTCTTCTAATCTTCTTCTAATCTTCTTCTAATCTTCTTCTAATCTTCTTCTAATCTTCTTCTAATCTTCTTCTAATCTTCTTCTAATCTTCTTCTAATCTTCTTCTAATCTTCTTCTAATCTTCTTCTAATCTTCTTCTAATCTTCTTCTAATCTTCTTCTAATCTTCTTCTAATCTTCTTCTAATCTTCTTCTAATCTTCTTCTAATCTTCTTCTAATCTTCTTCTAATCTTCTTCTAATCTTCTTCTAATCTTCTTCTAATCTTCTTCTAATCTTCTTCTAATCTTCTTCTAATCTTCTTCTAATCTTCTTCTAATCTTCTTCTAATCTTCTTCTAATCTTCTTCTAATCTTCTTCTAATCTTCTTCTAATCTTCTTCTAATCTTCTTCTAATCTTCTTCTAATCTTCTTCTAATCTTCTTCTAATCTTCTTCTAATCTTCTTCTAATCTTCTTCTAATCTTCTTCTAATCTTCTTCTAATCTTCTTCTAATCTTCTTCTAATCTTCTTCTAATCTTCTTCTAATCTTCTTCTAATCTTCTTTCTGATCTTTTTCTGATCTTCTTCTCATCTTCTTCTCATCTTCTTCTGATCTTCTTCTGATCTTCTTCTCATCTTCTTCTCATCTTCTTCTAATCTTCTTCTAATCTTCTTCTAATCTTTTTCTAAACTTCTTCTAATCTTCTTCTAATCTTCTTCTAATCTTCTTCTAATCTTTTTCTAAACTTCTTCTAATCTTCTTCTAATCTTCTTCTAATCTTCTTCTGATCTTCCTGTAATCTTCTTCTAATCTTCTTCTAATCTTCTTCTAATCTTCTTCTAATCTTCTTCTAATCTTCTTCTAATCTTCTTCTAATCTTCTTCTAATCTTCTTCTAATCTTCTTCTAATCTTCTTCTAATCTTCTTCTAATCTTCTTCTAATCTTCTTCTAATCTTCTTCTAATCTTCTTCTAATCTTCTTCTAATCTTCTTCTAATCTTCTTCTAATCTTCTTCTAATCTTCTTCTAATCTTCTTCTAATCTTCTTCTAATCTTCTTCTAATCTTCTTCTAATCTTCTTCTAATCTTCTTCTAATCTTCTTCTAATCTTCTTCTAATCTTCTTCTAATCTTCTTCTAATCTTCTTCTAATCTTCTTCTAATCTTCTTCTAATCTTCTTCTAATCTTCTTCTAATCTTCTTCTAATCTTCTTCTAATCTTCTTCTAATCTTCTTCTAATCTTCTTCTAATCTTCTTCTAATCTTCTTCTAATCTTCTTCTAATCTTCTTCTAATCTTCTTCTAATCTGCTTCTAATCTTCTTCTAATCTTCTTCTAATCTTCTTCTAATCTTCTTCTAATCTTCTTCTAATCTTCTTCTAATCTTCTTCTAATCTTCTTCTCATCTTCTTTTGATGTTCTTAAGATGACGCGTGAAGCTCAACACTCTGCATGGGGAGTTGGAACTTTTTCCGATTTTGAAGAACAAAACATCTCGTCGGCGGCAAATAGCAAAGTAATTTCCGGCCAGTTCCCGAAACTTCTCTGATCTAACATCAACTCAGTTCTTGAAGCGTATCTACGTCATCTGTTCTTTCATCTCTTTCGTGTCACTCAGTTTCAACACCCCTCAAACATTCCAAGTCCTTCCTTCTTCTCAAATCATCACAATAGTCATTGACGTCATCACAGCATCTGCTCTCTCAATCGAAGCGGTGATCAAATACCGACGCGCGCGTTGCAAGGTGATGACGTCATTGCTTACTACGTCATCATCACGATGTTTTTAGACGCAGAATCCATGTCAATCGATGAACAAATGGTTGGTGTTTGATATGTCGATGTTGATCCTCATCTGGATGTCAATCTCGCTGCAAACCGCCGAGATCTTCCACTATTCTCCTCCGCTTTCATTGATCCTTCTATCGCGCGTCCTTCGTGCGCTCATCATGCTTCGCGTCTTTCGATATTGTCTTCGCTTCCAATTCGAAAGTGGAAGACTTGCCACTATTCTCATGTAAGTTTCAATGACGTCATTTGTGCATACGTCACAAGTGATGATGACGTCACATATGATGATGACGTCACATGTGATGATGATGACGTCACATGTGATGATGATGACGTCACATGTGATGATGACGTCACATGTGATGATAATGACGTCACAAGTGATGGCGTCACATGTGATGATGACGTCACAAGTGATGATGATGACGTCACAAGTGATGATGACGTCACAAGTGATGATGACGTAACAAGTGATGATGACGTCACAAGTGATGATGATGACGTCACAAGTGATGATGACGACGTCACAAGTGATGATGACGTAACAAGTGATGATGACGTCACATGTGATGATGACGTCACAAGTGATGATGACGTCACATGTGATGATGATGACGTCACATGTGATGATGACGACGTCACATATGATGATGATGATGACGTCACATGTGATGATGACGTCACATATGATGATGATGACGTCACATATGATGATGACGTCACATATGATGATGATGACGTCACATGTGATGATGACGTCACGCGTATATTTAGCAGGAGAGCTGGACAACAAATTGGCGGAGTAACGATCTTTCTACTTTTCTTTCTGCTTCTTTATGGACTTCTCGGCGTTCAATTATTTGGCGACAATCAATTTCATTGCGTCAGAAACGACACAAATCCCAAGTGAGCTCCGATTCTATTCCTCTGATCCTATTCCTCCGATCCTATTCCTCTGATCTCCATCCTCTGATCCTATTCCTCTGATCTCCATCCTCTGATCTCATTCCTCTGATCTCATTCCTCCGATCTCATTCCTCTGATCCTATTCCTCTGATCTCATTCCTCTGATCTCCATCCTCTGATCCTATTCCTCTGATCTCATTCCTCTGATCTCCATCCTCTGATCCTATTCCTCTGATCTCATTCCTCTGATCCTATTCTTCTGATCTCATTCCTCTGATCTCATTCCTCCGATCCTATTCCTCTGATCCTATTCCTCTGATCTCATTCCTCTGATCTCCATCCTCTGATCCTATTCCTCTGATCTCATTCCTCTGATCTCATTCCTCTGATCCTATTCCTCTGATCTCCATCCTCCGATCTCATTTCTCTGATCTCCATCCTCTGATCCTATTCCTCTGATCTCATTCCTCTGATCTCCATCCTCTGATCCTATTCCTCTGATCTCATTCCTCATTCCTCTGATCTCCATCCTCCGATCCTATTCCTCTGATCTCATTCCTCTGATCCTATTCCTCTGATCTCATTCCTCTGATCTCCATCCTCTGATCCTATTCCTCTGATCTCATTCCTCTGATCTCCATCCTCCGATCCTATTCCTCTGATCTCATTCCTCCGATCCTATTCCTCTGATCTCATTCCTCTGATCCTATTCCTCTGATCTCCATCCTCTGATCTCCATCCTCTGATCCTATTCCTCTGATCTCATTCCTCTGATCTCATTCCTCTGATCCTATTCCTCTGATCTCCATCCTCCGATCCTATTCCTCTGATCCTATTCCTCTGATCCTATTCCTCTGATCTCCATCCTCTGATCTCCATCCTCTGATCCTATTCCTCTGATCTCATTCCTCTGATCTCCATCCTCTGATCCTATTCCTCCGATCCTATTCCTCCTATCTCATTCCTCTGATCCTATTCCTCTGATCCCATTCCTCCGATCCTATTCCTCTGATCTCCATCCTCTGATCTCCATCCTCTGATCCTATTCCTCTGATCTCCATCCTCTGATCTCATTCCTCTGATCCTATTCCTCCGATCCTATTCCTCTGATCTCATTCCTCTGATCTCCATCCTCTGATCCTATTCCTCTGATCTCATTCCTCTGATCTCCATCCTCTGATCCTATTCCTCTGATCTCATTCCTCTGATCTCCATCCTCCGATCCTATTCCTCTGATCTCATTCCTCTGATCCTATTCCTCTGATCCCATTCCTCTGATCCTATTCCTCTGATCTCCATCCTCTGATCTCCATCCTCTGATCCTATTCCTCTGATCTCCATCCTCTGATCTCATTCCTCTGATCCTATTCCTCTGATCTCATTCCTCTGATCTCATTCCTCTGATCTCATTCCACTGATCTCATTCCTATGATCTCACTCTTACATCTCGTTTCTTACATCTCGTTTCTTACATCTCGTTTCTACATCTCGTTTGCTTCCGTAGAAATGTGACTTGGATGGATCTGGCAATTCCTGATCTTCATTGTTCTCATGCAGACACATCTATGTGTCCCCAAAACTTTGTATGTCTCGCCCTTGACTTGACAACTAAACAACGTGGCTTCAGTGGCTGCTTCGATAACATCGGTCAGTTGCTAAGCAACTTGATGACGTCATTTGACATGTAACAACTCGTAGCATTGAGTATCAAGACAGTATATGAAGCAGCAAGTCAGGAAGGTTGGGTTTTTATGATGTATCGATCAATTGATAGTTACAGTCAGTGGAGTGCTTACCTCTACTTTGTCACCTTAATCTTTTTTCTTGCTTGGTCTGTCAAGGTTTGTAAATCACTCAATGACGTCATCTTCTTTACTGATTATCATCAGAACGTCTTCATCGCGGTTGTCATAGAAACATTCGCTGAAATTCGCGTTCAACTTCATAATTCTTGGGGTGGTAACTCTCATAGGTCTGAATCGAAAAATGCGGATCAGGTGACGTCACTAACACCATGCATCGATCTTAACTGATGACGTCACAGAACCGGATGTCGATCTTTTCATATCGGATCAATCATTTGACGAAGATGAAGTTGATTTCGGAAAATGTTTTAGGAAATTCCTGGCAGTTAGTTGATGTAGAAGATAAAAGACAAATCGGTGGCTTGATGGAAGCGGGAAGGTGTGACGTCATCTCTGTGTTGATGTGTGACATCATCTACGATGTTGATGTGTGACGTCATCTCTGTGTTGATGTGTGACATCATCTACGATGTTGATGTGTGACATCATCTACGATGTTGATGTGTGACGTCATCTCTGTGTTGATGTGTGACGTCATCTCTGTGTTGATGTGTGACGTCATCTCTGTGTTGATGTGTGACGTCATCTCTGTGTTGATGTGTGACGTCATCTACGATGTTGATGTGTGACGTCATCTGTTGCAGATTCCATCTGTTTATGTTGGTGATAATTTTGTTGAACATTTCAATTTTATCGATGCAAATTGGAGTGAAACATTCAGATCATCATCTTAATCCTTCTTGGGACTTTTATGATTGGGCTGAAGTGAGTTCTATCACAATTACTTCGATGACGTCATCATGACGCGTGTTGCAGGTGATCTTTACATGTATCTTTGATATTGAAGCTTTTATTAAGATGATATCACTTCATCCAAAGCGTTATTTCAAACGGAATATCTGCAAATATGAATTCTTCTTAGCAACTGTAACCACCTTCAACTCGATTCATCATCTTTCAGTTCTTCGTTCAATCCCAGCACTTCGAATTGTTCGTCTCGCTAAATTATCTCCTACTCTTGAAAGCTTCGTTTACAAGGTACATGACAGAGATGACGTCATCGACGCTAATCGCGATGATTATAGATCTTTGGACCAGCCCGAAAGATTGGTTTGTTGATTGCTTTCACCTTCAGTGTGTTGATTCTGATGTCGACTGTGAGCCTTCAACTTTTCTGTCATCTCAAATCTACAAATGGATTAAAAGGAGGCGTCATCTTCGATACTTTTCCTCGCGTGCGTTTCTTCACTCGTTGATGACGTCATCATGTATTAATGTGTTGATGACGTCATCAGGCGTTTATGTCGATGTTTCAAGTGATGACGCAAGAAGGTTGGATTGACGTCATGCAAACAGCGATGAACTTCGATTCAAACCCGATTTATCGCGTCGCGGTAATTCCCCTTTCCTATTGATGAAGTTTTGATGACGTTTTGATGACGTATTGACGACGTATTGACGACGTATTGACTGCTAGGTGGCGCTGTACTTCATTTTGTATCATCTTTTCGTCACAACTGTCCTCATCAGTCTCTTCGTCGCGGTGATTCTCGACAACCTTGAACTCGATGAGTGTTTGAAGGTAAATCAAAACTCCTCACAACCACTTACTTACATGTGACGTCATCAGCGCGCGAAGCAACTCAAAGTTAGCGAACATCGAGGTGAAAGTTCCCAACCACTTCGACTTCGTGTCTTCCAGAAGTTTCCGTAAGTATCTTCATCTACCTAGCAACCAAATACGACTTGTTGTTGCCTAGCAACCGACCTGAAATGGTCAGCATCTCGCGATTACCAAGCGACTTTGTAGTCCCGAAGCTTCGAGACACATTTCTTCATCAATTCGTTACTTCTGATCACGTGTCTTCACCTGAAACCGCGTCATCACATCTGAAACGTCACAACGACTCTAAATTACTCTCAGTAAGTTGTGACGTCATCAACAACTACTGATGACGTCATACACGTGTAGATGACGTCAGCAGATCCAGTAGCAGGCGTGTTTTCGATTCATGCAAATTTTCATCGAGCTAATTTACAACGATTCGACTTTTTATCGATCGATCACGCTTACCACAAACTGTCCAGCTCTTCTAGGGGTCCTTCGCCCCATTTATCCTTCCTCACTTCTTGGTTCCGTCGACCAGCCGCTGGATTCCGTCTCAGATCAATCTCGAAGAAAAGAAGACTTCAAATCATCTTTTTTCAACAAACTCGTGGCTCAAACTGTAAACTTCTCGCGTCTGCAACGCCACTGATGACGTCATCGGATGAGAAAGTCGGTTGTGATGACGTCATCGATGTTGCATTGACGTAATTTGAATTGCAGATAAAAGGAAAAAGTTCAAATTTGATTCACGCGTTGCTGTGTGACGTCATGACGGCGAATAGAAAGCTGGCTGAAGGTCACGTGACAAGCAAGCGGTCGACGTCATCTTCACACATGAGTGCACAACGCGCGCTCGATTTACCGCGAAGAACAATTAACGATGGAATTAAAGATCAAACAATGGATAGTCTTCCAACCGAGGTACGTCGTCACTGATGACGTCACTACTACTACTGATGACGTCATTACTACTACTGATGACGTCACTACTACTACTGATGACGTCACTACTACTACTGATGACGTCACTACTATTACTACTGATGACGTCACTACTACTACTGATGACGTCACTACTATTACTACTGATGACGTCACTACTATTACTACTGATGACGTCACTACTACTATTACTGATGACGTCACTACTACTACTGATGACGTCACTATTACTACTGATGACGTCACTACTACTGA
Source organism: Pegea sp. RAD2-039 (assembly GCA_034620365.1). NCBI lineage: Eukaryota > Metazoa > Chordata > Thaliacea > Salpida > Salpidae > Pegea > Pegea sp. RAD2-039. The sequence goes on along the minus strand of JAQGEQ010000137.1, from coordinate 385,888 downwards.
TGACGTCACTACTACTGATGACGTCACTACTACTACTGATGACGTCACTACTACTACTGATGACGTCACTTGCAGGTGACGTTGTATAGTCGAAATGTAGATCAGCATTTGGTGGATTTCAAAGAAATTCACCTGCGACGTCAACAAACAATTATGAAACGACAACGACAAGAACAAGAACTTCGAGAAAATCATCCATTATTTGATACTCCTCTCTTCATTGTCAAACGCGACAGCAAATTTCGCAAGTATGACGTCATCACTTCGATAACACAATGACGTTGATGATGACGTCACAGGTTTTGTCAAACGCTAGTGTACGCGCAATATGGTAAAGATGATGAGAATGTTTGTGGAGGATCAAGTTCAACTTCTTTTCAAGTTTTGAAGTTTGAGATCTTCTCATCTGACTTCTTCTAATTTCAAAATTTTTCAGTACCATGTTGGGACTGGTCCCTTATCTGGATTGGGTCATGATCCTCATCACTGTTGCATCTTGTTCAGCTATGATGGGTGAATCAATAACTACTAATATTTGTGAATCTCCCGTGCTTCTGACGTCAGAATACATCTTTGTTTTCGCGATGGCTTGCGAATTAACATTAAAAGTAAATTTGTGAAGATTCTAAAATCTTTTAGAGTTTCAATCTCTATTTAGGTCCTCGCAAATGGATTCTTTTTCACCCCAAAAGCAACTTTTAAAGACTTAGGAGGAATAATTGATGCAGCTATCTTTACAGTGTCCTTGACATTCATCTTCAAACTTAATTGTCCTCTGACAGGACATCAAGTTCTTCATCGGCATCCAAGTCAAACTCTGATGACTTTAAGGTGCATTCGACCCTTGAAAATATTTCGCCTCGTTCCTCAAATTCGAAACGTCGTTGTTGAGATGTTTCGCGGTTTTAAAGAAATTGTCATGGTAACCAAGTGATGAAGTCACTACTTTGATGACGTATCTTCATCTGTAGGTCTCGATCTTATTAGTAGCTTTATTATTCGTCTTCGCGATTATCGGCGTGCAGATTTACGGCGGACGTCTCGCTGCTTGCAACGATCTGAGTGTGACGTCACAAGACCAATGTTTCGGGGCTTTTTATCAGAAAGTTTGGATCAGTAACAGCCTTCAGTTACCTGATGATGAAAGTGTTCCAAGTAACGATGACATCATCATATGATGACGTCACTTAATTGATGACGTCATCAATTGAAAAGGTTTTCTAGTGCCTCGTGTCTGGAGTAATCCGCGAAACTTTGATTTCGATTCGATTGGGGCGGCGATGTTAGCTTTATTTGAAGTTTTATCGCTGAAAGGTTGGGTTGAAGTTCGAGACACAATCGTCACTAGGATGGGCGCGGTATTTGTAGTGATGACGTCATCAGTGTCGTCATCAACGCGTGTCATCTACAGGTTCACGCGCTTTATATCCACGTGTTCGTCTTCATCGGATGTATGATTGGATTGACTTTATTCATCGGTAGATTTGATGATTTGATTGACAACTACATCATCTCACTTCCACAGGAGTCGTAATCGCGAATTACAATGAAGGTAAAGGAGCTGCTCTTCTAACAGTTGATCAGCGAAGATGGGAAGATCTAAAAAGTCGCTTAAAGATCGCTCAACCTCTTCATCTACCTCCAAGGTGCTTATGACGTCATCATGTATCATCTGCTGATGACGTCATCATGTATCATCTGCTGATGACGTCATCATGTATCATATACTGATGACGTCATCTTACAGACCATCTGGAAATGGAATTCGAGCTCGTCTATATGACGTAGCAGAAGATGAAAAGTTCAAGAACTTGATCGCGATCTGTGTTCTTCTTCAATCTGTTCTTCTCTCCGTCAAGGTGCTTATGACGTCATCACTTCACGAAGTGATATGATGTTGTAGTGGGATGAACGTGATGATTGGATGATGTGGGTTTCATCTTGCTTCACTTTCATCTTCATCTCTGAACTCCTCATCAAATGTATCGGGATGACTTTCATCGGAATGTTGTGTAGTTGGCGTAATCGCTACGATTTAGTCGTCACGCTTCTTGACGTCACGTGGATCTTCTTCTGGTTGGCTAATTCACCTCCGAGCGAAATCTCCACTTCTGTCGTCACTTCCGGTTGGATTCTCGTCGCTCTTCGCTTCGTCAGCATTTGTGGAAAGCACGTGAGTAAACACTCGAAGCAATGACGTCATCACCATGTATGACGTCACAGGCGACTTTGAAGATGTTGATGATGACAGTCGCTGTCAGCGTTTATCGTTCTTTCTTCATCGTTGCAGCGATGTTTCTCTTGTTGCTAGGATACGCGTACGCAGGTGTAGTTCTCTTCGGCAGGGTCAAGTAAGTGACGTCATCAAGTCGATATGACGTCATCATCAACTCTATGACGTCAGATTTGGTGAAAACATCGATGGACATGCGAATTTTCGAACTGTACCAATCGCGATTACAGTTTTATTTCGAATCGTTACTGGTGAAGACTGGAACAAGATTATGCACGATTGCATGGTGACGTCATCGTTTCCTTGACAATGACGTCATTTGTTAGTTACAGATCTTACCTCCTCGTTGTACATATTCAGAAAATTACTGGCAAAGTGATTGTGGAAATGTAAAAGCCGCTGTCATCTACTTTTGTAGTTTTTATATCATCATTGCTTACATTATGCTCAATCTACTAGTTGGTACGTCATCTGAATGACGTCATACGAATGACGTCATCATTGTTTACAGCGATTATTGTGGAGAATTTTTCTTTATTTTATACTTTGGATGAGGATATCTTGTTCAGTTACAACGATCTTCATCTTTTCCAAGTCACATGGAATATGGTTGATGTGAAAAGAAAAGGGATTATCAACGTCAAACATGTAAGCAAAAAGTGTCCACGTGTCCCAGGACATCACCTCATATCTGTCCCACTGTCCAATTGAGACCATTTTCCGTCCACCTTGCTTGTCCACATTTTTCAAATTGAAAAATTCGTTAAAATTGAAATTTGAAATCGTCAACAGGTCAAAAAAGTCCTTTGTTTATTAAAAGGAGGTTTAGAAATTGATGCAGAGCGCGATCGCTTGTTGTTACGTCATATGTGCCGCGAGATGGAGAGAGTAGGAAAGAGGGGTGGAGGTACAAGCAGCAAATCAAATAATATCACGGCAAATCACAAAACTAATTCTTCTAATGATCAAGAAGCTCTTTACGTCACATTTCACGATGTGCTGACGTAAGTAGTGGTGATGACGTCATCAAGTGAATAGTGACGTCATCAAATCGAGTGTTTCAGGATGACAGCTTATCGAAGCGTTGATATTCGAAAGAGTCTTCAACTTGAAGAGTTGCTGATGAGAGCAAAGTTAGAATCTGAAATCGAAGAGGAAGTCGCGAAGCAAACGATTCGCGTTTGGATGACGAAATGTTTACGTAGAAGAAGAGAAGCAACAAAAGCGGTCTTTTCTTCTCGAAAAATTCCCCAAAACGAAAACTTGTTTGTTGACAGGGTCAAGAACAACTTTATCATCATCAACCGGAAGCTCCATACGTCGGTGATGACGTCACACTTACATCTGTGTGCCGGAAATCACTTTCAACACGTCATAGCACCGGAACAATCACAAGTTCATCTCAACTCTTCTTAACCGGAAATGAAACGCGACAACCTCTCGATTCTTCTTCTTCTGTCAAACTCTTACTCTCTACTGCCTCTAGTGGTGACAACATGAGCGCGCGACCCATCCATCTCACATCACCAACTATATGTGATGACGTCATCGATCATGATGAAGACGACGACGATGCGCTGACGTCATCTTTAATCGCTTCTTTTCGAACGCGACAATTATCTTCTGATTGCGCAATCTCACTTCCGTTACCATTGCAACTAAACGCGATGACGTCACCACCTGCAAGTAGCGATTGTTATCAAATGTCGAATGCCGAAAAGCTCGAAGTTTCGCGACTCGCTACTTGCGTCACAATCGAACGATGGTGGAACGTGATTAGTAGCTGCGATGACGAGTCCTTGTGATGACGTCATCGGTAGCTGTGACGTCATCGGTGTTTTCACTTTTTGTATATTTTTCGATGAAAATTGAAAATTTTGAAAAAAATTAAAAAATTAATTTTTATAAAAAATATTTTTTTATTCAATTTTATTGTTTACTGATTATAATAATTATATAATTTCTAAATTAAATTAACGTTTTCATATTTACTAATATAATTAAATTATTTATTAATTTCTTTATTTTTTAGCTTTTTAAGTATTTACAAATTCTAATTAAATAAAAATTTGAATATTTTGTAGTTTTTTTTGTTTCAGAAAAATTTAATTAATTTTTTGTTAAAAAATTTTTTGAATTTAGAAACAGTTTCGACTGAAAAATATAAAAATAGAAATTCTAGTTGTAAATTAAGAAGAAATTGTTGATTCGTATTTTCAATAATTCTCTGATTTGCTTCTTTCAATTTTATGTCCAACAAATTCAAATATTCTATTGAAATTTATTAAAATAATTTCCCTGAAATTAACAGCTTCAATTTTCTAATTTCAAATTTCATAAACTTTTTAAAACACCAAATTTTTTGTTTGCAATTTTTCTGATGCTATTATATTATTGATTATTCGTGATATTTACATTTAAACTTCCACTTTTTAATATCAGATTATTTGAAAACGAGAAGTTTGTTGTTCTGCAAGCTTTCCACTTTTCCTCGTCGGTTGAATTTCCGCCAGTTGGCGCTACTTGATGTTATCTGGAATCCAAAAAATATAAACTTTTTATTCCATCTTGGCAAAAGACCATTTTTGAAATACTTTTGAAGAGTTTAGATAACATGTTGCTCTTTTAATCCCTTTTTCGAACTTCCCAGACTCGTTGTGACATCGGAAAGTTGTTTGATTTCATCAGAAACTAGTTGGGGGTCATTGAGATGATACTTGAGATAAGACAGACATCTTCTGATGCTTCTGACTTCGCGATAAAAACGCTGATTTGGAAAAGTAGTTAAGATGAAAGTTGGATTGAGTTTGTTGTTTCCATCAAATCTTCAACAAGATCAATTCAATCATCGTGACGTCATTGGACTCGCGTGGAGCAGCGATTGATTTGGAAGTTGAATCGCGTTCATGAATGACGTCACGATTTTTCGTTGGAATTGTTGTTTAAATGAAACAAATTAATTTTAAATTTTTATTAAATTATTTCAATTCTTTGAAATCCAAATATTTGAATTTATTGAAGTGTAAAAAAAATTTTTTTTTAATTTATTTGTTCGAAATATTTGTATTTTCAAAACTTCAAAAGTAAATAAATCGTTAAAAAAGATAAAAGATTAAATTTTTTTTACAAATTCTAAATTATTTTCCTTTTAAACATAAAAAATAAATAATTTTTTTAAATTAATTGAAATAAAAAAGATTAAATTAAAAAAGTTTCAAAATTTTGAAATTAAATAAAAAATATTTCCTGCATTTTTGTGATTGATATTTTTAAGTAGCTTCGAGAAGAAAACATCAAAAAATAGATGAAGATTTAATAAATCCGAGTTTGAAGAAAATCAATTGATTGAAGACTTTTTTGAAACTTCAAAAAGTTGTTTTTGTTTTGAAAAGTAACTTCCGGTTAATCCGGTAAACTTCCGGTTTATAGAAATCCAATGTTTTGACCAAAATATTTATTTCTTTTCAAATTTGTGATTTGAAGAAAATATTTCAGAGAAAAACAACGAACCGCGGATGACCACGTGACTAAAAAATTTAGGAATTCGTGAAAAATAAAATTTTTCCAAAAAACTTCGAAAAAGCTGGAACTTCTCGCTTCAGTTACAACAACCGAAGCTCTTCTGTAAATAAAAACGCGAGACTAACTATATTGATGACGTCATGATGACGTCACTAAGTGAGCAAAGACTTTTTTTGATAAATTTAATCTTCTGATATGAGCATCAAAACAACTGAAAGCGATTGGCTAGCATCTGCGCGAGCTCTTTTCCGTTCCGCATCAATAATCTTCTTTTTTTCTTCTTTGAATAAAATCTGAAGGTAAAATAAGCAAAAGTACATTTTGAAAACAGACAGACAGACGAGAAGATGAGCAAATTGTGGATCACTCTTTCTGTCATCTTTATTTTTCAAACAATTGATGTTGAAGGTCAGAAGATTTTATTCAAAAGATTTTTTTTAATTTCTTTTTTATTTTCAGCAATTAAATGCATGCAACCATCAGATGCTAGATGGTTACGACCATCTACACTGGTTCCAGACCAATGGTTTTCGAATTCTTGGCATACAGGACCATATTTGACCATCGGTTGCTGCATTCAGATCTTATTTCTGTTACTAACCAACAACGTCAAATAGGTGACGCCGTAGAAGGAGCTGACCCTCCAAGGAATCAAGTTTCATTCACCAATGAAGGAGAAAGAATTTGGTGGTTGCAAGATTTCAGTGGTGATGGTGGTTACTATCTTCTAAATATCAACCAAACCAAGTAATTAAGTGATGTAGTTGATGACGTAGTTCGTGATGTAGTTGATGATGTAGTTGATGATGTAGTTGATGAAGTAGTTGATGAAGTAGTTCATGAAGTAGTTGATGATAAAGTTGATGATGTAGTTGATGATGTAGTTGATGATGTAGTTGATGATGTAGTTGATGAAGTAGTTGATGATGTAGTTCATGATGTAGTTGACGATGTAGTTGATGATGTAGTTGATGATGTAGTTGACGATGTAGTTGATGATGTAGTTGATGAAGTAGATGATGAAGTAGTTGATGAAGTAGTTGATTATGTAGTTGATGATGTAGTTGTTGATGTAGTTGATGAAGTAGTTGATGAAGTAGTTGATGAAATAGTTGATGAAGTAGTTGATGATAAAGTTGATGATGTAGTTGATGATAAAGTTGATGATGTAGTTGATGATGTAGTTGATGATGTAGTTGATGATGTAGTTGATGAAGTAGTTGATGAAGTAGATGATGAAGTAGTTGATGATGTAGTTGATGATGTAGTTGATGATGTAGTTGATGATGTAGTTGATGATGTAGTCGATGATGTAGTTGATGATGTAGTTGATGATGTAGTTGATGAAGTAGTTGATGAAGTAGTTGATGAAGTAGTTGATGAAGTAGATGATGAAGTAGTTGATGATGTAGTTGATGATGTAGTTGATGATGTAGTTGATGATGTAGTTGATGAAGTAGTTGATGATGTAGTTAATGATGTAGTTGATGATGTAGTTGATGATGTAGTTGACGATGTAGTTGATGATGTAGTTGATGAAGTAGATGATGAAGTAGTTGATGAAGTAGATGATGAAGTAGTTGATGATGTAGTTGATGATGTAGTTGATGAAGTAGTTGATGATGTAGTTGATGATGTAGTTGATGATGTAGTTGATGATGTAGTTGATGATGTAGTTGATGATGTAGTTGATGAAGTAGTTGATGAAGTAGTCGATGAAATAGTTGATGAAGTAGTTGATGATGTAGTTGATGATGTAGTTGATGATGTAGTTGATGATGTAGTTGATGATGTAGTTGATGAAGTAGTTGATGAAGTAGTTGATGATAAAGTTGATGATGTAGTTGATGATGTAGTTGATGATGTAGTTGATGATGTAGTTGATGAAGTAGTTGATGAAGTAGTTGATGATTTAGTTGATGATGTAGTTGAGGAAGTAGTTGATGATGTAGTTGATGACGTAGTTGATGACGTAGTTGATGATGTAGTTGATGATGTAGTTGATGATGTAGTTGACGATGTAGTTGATGAAGTAGTTGATGATGTAGTTGATGATGTAGTTGATGATGTAGTTGATGATGTAGTTGATGAAGTAGTTGATGATGTAGTTGATGATAAAGTTAATGATGTAGTTGACGATGTAGTTGATGATGTAGTTGATGATGTAGTTGATGATGTAGTTGATGATGTAGTTGATGATGTAGTTGATGAAGTAGTTGATGATGTAGTTGATGATGTAGTTGATGAAGTAGTTGATGAAGTAGTTGATGATGTAGTTGATGAAGTAGTCGATGAAGTAGTTGATGATGTAGTTGATGAAGTAGTTGATGATGTAGTTGATGATGTAGTTGATGATGTAGTTGATGATGTAGTTGATGATGTAGTTGATGAAGTAGTTGATGATGTAGTTGATGATGTAGTTGATGATGTAGTTGATGAAGTAGTTGATGATGTAGTTGATGATGTTAATGATGTAGTTGACGATGTAGTTGATGATGTAGTTGATGATGTAGTTGATGATGTAGTTGATGATGTAGTTGATGATGTAGTTGATGATGTAGTTGATGAAGTAGTTGATGATGTAGTTGATGATGTAGTTGATGAAGTAGTTGATGATGTAGTTGATGAAGTAGTTGATGAAGTAGTTGATGTAGTTGTAGTTGATGAAGTAGTTGATGATGTAGTTGATGATGTAGTTGATGATGTAGTTGATGATGTAGTTGATGATGTAGTTGATGAAGTAGTTGATGATGTAGTTGATGATGTAGTTGATGATGTAGTTGATGATGTAGTTGATGATGTAGTTGATGATGTAGTTGATGATGTAGTTGATGATGTAGTTGATGAAGTAGTTGATGATAAAGTTGATGATGTAGTTGATGAAGTAGTTGATGAAGTAGTCGATGACGTAGTTGATGATGTAGTTGATGATGTAGTTGATGAAGTAGTTGATGAAGTAGTTGATGATGTAGTTGATGAAGTAGTCGATGATGTAGTTGATGATGTAGTTGATGAAGTGTGATGATGTAGTGATGATGTAGTTGATGAAGTGTAGTTGATGATGTAGTTGATGATGTAGTTGATGATGTAGTTGATGATGTAGTTGATGAGTGTTGATGATGTGATGATGATGTAGTTGATGATGTAGTTGATGAAGTAGTTGATGATAAAGTTGATGATGTAGTTGATGAAGTAGTTGATGAAGTAGTCGATGACGTAGTTGATGATGTAGTTGATGACGTAGTTGATGACGTAGTTGATGACGTAGTTGATGACGTAGTTATGACGTAACAATTGCAGATTGTTATGTACACATCGTTTAAATGGAATTCGAATCTCTTGGTTTGACTCAACAGTTGTAACTCGAGGTGAAGACTGGTGTAAATGGAACATCGAAATCTCTTTAGATGATCCTTCAGTTTTTCAAATTAAGAGCAATGTCTTTGTTCAAGAGGTCAGCTTCGCGACTATATCACGTCACATAGTGATGACGTCATTATCAGGAAATTGCGATTGGTTACGTGTATTTTGACGAAACTGGAATCTATTTCGATTATGAACAACGATCGCGGAATTATCCGCTTCATTCGATCGAACAAGGACAAACTTTCTGGACTTGGCGAAAAATCGACGAATCGCAGCGTAATTATGACGTCATTGAGGAGGAATGTGTCCTCGGTGAGATCAATTTCTTGTGACTCTTCTTTTTTACTCAAAATGACGTCATAAGGTGACTCGGGTCTTCCAAAGTTTCTTGAAGATTATGACGATTACAACGACGATGAGGGAGTAAATACGCGCGGCGTTGCTGGACGCAGAAAAAAGAAGAAAACTTATCTTCGATCTTCAGGTGATGTTTGTGAGCTTGTGACGTCATCACGCATGACGTAATCGACGAGTAGATCGCTTTATGACGTGTTCGAACAATTGGTTTCTGTTTGGTGGTAAATGTTACAAACTTCTTTCGAAAATTCTGATGACGAAAAATCAAGCCAACAAAGTCTGTCGCTTCTATCAAGCTGAAGTCTTCCTTCCTGAGTAAGTCTCCTTCTTCAGCAAGATCACTCAATCATCGTGACGTCATAGGACTCGCGTGGAACAGCGATTTATCTGGAGATTGAATCGCGCTCATGGAAGACGTCGCGCTTTTTATTGGTTGGGAGTCGAAAACAAAGATGACGTCATGAGACGCGATGATAACGGTAAAGAAATTGGATTTAGCAAATGGGTCCAATCACGTAGTTTGTAAGTTGATGATGACGTCATTGTGACGTAATTGATTCGTGATTTTCGAACAGTTCACAAGATAACTGTGCTGTTTGGAAAAGAAGCTGGTATCGTGCTAACTGTGCCGCTATTTACAATACCATTTGCACTAAACGTAAGATCTTATTCTGATCTTCTTCTGATCTTCTTCTGATCTTCTTCTGATCTTCTTCTGATCTTCTTCTGATCTTCTTCTGATCTTCTTCTGATCTTCTTCTGATCTTCTTCTGATCTTCTTCTGATCTTCTTCTGATCTTCTTCTGATCTTCTTCTAATCTTCTTCTGATCTTCTTCTGATCTTCTTCTGATCTTCTTCTGATCTTTTTCTGATCTTCTTCTGATCTTCTTCTGATCTTCTTCTGATCTTCTTCTGATCTTCTTCTGATCTTCTTCTGATCTTCTTCTGATCTTTTTCTGATCTTCTTCTGATCTTCTTCTGATCTTTTTCTGATCTTCTTCTGATCTTCTTCTGATCTTCTTCTGATCTTCTTCTGATCTTCTTCTGATCTTCTTCTGATCTTCTTCTGATCTTCTTCTGATCTTCTTCTGATCTTCTTCTGATCTTCTTCTGATCTTCTTCTGATCTTCTTCTGATCTTCTTCTGATCTTCTTCTGATCTTCTTCTGATCTTCTTCTGATCTTCTTCTGATCTTCTTCTGATCTTCTTAGCTGCTGTTCAGAAGATAGAGGGAAGCTGTGGGAAGATACCAGTATCTGGAGCTGATGTAAGCTGAACTTCTAACTTTGTAATTTCCTGGAAGTCTTGTTTACTCCTCTGTAGGACGTGATGGTCGGTGCCTCGAAAAAGAAGGACGCAGAAGGTCGAATCGTGAACGGTAATACAGCTGAATACGGCCAGTTTCCATGGCAGGTACGTCATCATCACAACACTGCTGTGACGTCATCATTGACGTCATGTTTAAGGTGGGAATCAGATTCAAGGAACCGTTGACGATAAAAGGCGAGGAAGTTTTCCACAACTGCGGAGGTTCCTTGATTGATAAATGCTGGGTTGTTTCTGCTGCTCACTGCTTCCAAGGAAGGTTTGTTGTAACCTTGATGACGTCACATTGTCGATGACGTCATCATTTGTAGTATGAAGGAAGAGTTTGAGATAGTTGTTGGAGATTCAAATAATGAAGTTGATGACGGAACAGAACAGAGATTTGATATTGACAAATTAATCATTCACGAAAACTACGAATCGATTCCCTCGCCTGTCAACGACATCGCGCTAATCAAACTACGTCAGAAAGACGGTTCTTGTGCTAAGTACGTCATCATATGTCTATGACGTCATTAGTGTATCATTGGTTTCAGACTAGGTGAAGTTGCTCAGCCAATATGTCTTCCTGATGAAGATTTTGTTGAAAAAACTGGAGAAATGTGTCAAGTCAGTGGTTGGGGTCAAACTAACTCAAGTTTGGGGCAAAGCTGTAAACGATGACGTCATCCATCGCGTGTTTCTAACCTCTAATTACAGCGGCAGCTGAGAATCTCATGTGGACTACCCTTCCAATGATGAAAGATAAATATTGTGCTTCGCGATACAACACGAAGCGAATTTCATATTTCAAAGAAAACGCGATGTTCTGTGCTGGTTTGAAACAAGGGGGTCGCGACTCGTGTGTTGGTGATAGTGGCGGTCCTTACGCGTGTCGAAATCCTAATGGTCGTTACGTCCTCACTGGAATCGTTAGTTTCGGTGAGATGACGTCATCAGTGTTTTCACGAAGATTCACGATGTTTTTGGTTGCAGGTCGTGGTTGTGCTCGTCGTAAGTTTCCGGGAGTTTACACGCGCGTCAGAACCTATGTCCCCTGGATTCTGACCAAAGTCAGACAGTTCGGTGACGCCGTTGTCATTAACAACTAATCGCTCGTATTGATGACGTCATCGTATCGAATTACGAATAAAATTTGAAATTGAAATGTGTTTTGTTGATATCCGCTAAATGGCGTTTTTATTTGCTGAGTTTCGAAATTTTTACGACGATCGCGACCAGGTGTGATGACGTCACAAGGGTTCAACGAACTGAGAAATTCTTTTGATGGAAACATCATAAACGCGTTTCCTTTGAAGTTCTTTCTTCGTTTTGTAAACAAATCGCGTTTAAAAAAGTCGCGTTTTCTACGTTGATTTCAAATTTGAATTTTTATTTCGAACATCAAAATGGAGAATCTTTTGGGTAAGTGGGAAGTTGAACGAAGTGAAAACTACGAAGCGTTTCTAAAAGCGAGCGGTAAGTGACGTCATATACGCGCGATGTGACGTCATCAACGTTGAATGTAGGAATGGGTGCTTTGAAACGTGGGATTGTTGTGAAGTTGAAAGGAAGTTTAGAGATGTCCTTGGAGAACGACCCAACAAGGGTCCGAGTTGTCGCTGTAAATGGACCAAAGACCAAGTCCCGGGACCTCATCCTCGGTGAAGAGTTTGAAGAAGAAGGAATTGAAGGAGGAAAGATCAAAGTAAGTCGTTGTTGCTGCTGATGACGTAGTTGCTGATGACGTAGTTGCTGATGACGTAGTTGCTGATGACGTAGTTGCTGATAACGTAGTTGCTGATGACGTAGTTGTTGATGACGTGGTTGCTGATGACGTAGTTGCTGATAACGCGATTGCTGATGACGTAGTTGCTGATGACGTAGTTGTTGATGACGTGATTGTGGTACTCGTTTTGTAATTCGCAAAACTTTGAATTTAAATCCGGAGTTGGAGCCTCAAAACCAGTCACTTGATGCCGTGGCTCCTGTGACGTCATCAATCGTTCCTTGTTGGCATGGAGAGTTGAATCCTGCTTCATTAGCAACAACTACATCATTGATGACGTCAGAAACTGAATCTATCTGTTTAACATAAAAGTTTAAAATAAGAAGTTATTTGATGGTGGCTGATATGGATGATGATGACGTCAATGATGACGTCAGAAAGAACTTTTCCACTTCACTGCGTTTATTCTGTTTAGATTTCTGTAAAACACCCAGCAAAGCTGTTGTAGTTGTAATGACGTAGTTGTTGATGACGTAGTTGCTGATTATAAAGTTGCTGATGACGTAATTGTTACTTATGTAGGGTTCCTGGAATATGGAAGGTTCTAAAATGGTCGGAAAATTTGTTGGCGAAAAAGGAAAAAAATTCAAATTTATTCGAGAAGTTGAAAGTGGGCAATTAGTTCAAGTAAATTATCAAATTAATCTAAAGAATCTTTGAAAGACTTCTTTTCAAATTTACAGACGATGCAAGTCGGTGACGTCATCGCTAGAAGATTTTATAATAAGAAATAAGTTTGAAAATAAATAAACTGAAAAATCAACTTATCTGTGTTCTTTTTGTTTGTTTTGAATTTTATCAGATTTTGTGGTCAACTAGAATTGAAAGCTTCAAAAAGTTTGAAGAAATTTATCTGTTTTTATAAATAATTATCTGGTAGAAAAATAAAATAAAAACCAAAGAGTTTTTAAAGAATAAAAAAAATCCATTTCGAAACGAATTAAATTAATGAAATATTTTATTTATCATTTTTACTTTTGATTAATTTTGCAATTATTGAAATTTAAAAAAGAATTAATATTTCCAAAATTTTTTTATCTCAACTTCGCTCTTTAGTTTCAAAATAAAATGACTTCATTACTTGCTAATTACCAGAAATTTACAAAAATCACAAACTCACTAGTGACATCTAACGGTTGCTTTTGAAATTGTTTTCTAAAAACTTAATTAAGTTTAAGAATATAGATGTTAAAAACACACTCTTTTTGTTGAAAAAACTACAAAAAAAGAAGTTTTTAGTCAGTTATTTTTATCGTCTAAATGTCAGTTAATAAAATGATTGTTTTTATTTGAAAAACGCCTACTAGTGAGACAAGAAAAGCCATACTAATGTTAAAAACAAAGCAAACACAGTGAAATGCAAAAAAGCTGCCAGTTTTTAGGGTTTATTCCTTTTTTAAGCTGTTTTTTCTCTATAATGATCTATTTTTAGCTTAATAAAATCACAGCGAATAAGTTTTGAGTAAATTACTGCGGAAATGACGTCATTTTCGACGCATTATTTATTTGTTACATTATTATTATTTGTTTTTATTATTTATTATTATTTTATAAAGGTTACATTTATTTGTGTTTTAATAAACAGCTTTTCAGAGATTCATTTCAAAATTAATAAAAATTTGTTAATAAAAATTTGAACACAAATTAATATTTTCAAGAAAAAGTGCTTCAAAAAATACTTGAGTAAATCTGTAAGTAGTTACGGAAGCAGTAAGTTTAGTGGGTCCGGTGTTTCTTTATTGTTCTGTTGAGTTCAGTCAACAAACCTTTGGTTAAAAGAATACAATTTACAATCATTTTTTTACTAAACCAGTAAATTTTAAATCGTTTTTTTCTTCTGTTTTATTTTTGTTAAATAAATAATAAAAAGAAAAAATCACAGAAAAAATTTTAAGTAGATTTTTTATTTAGTTTCTCACATTAAACGGATATTAGTTAGAAAATTTTCTTTTTCGGTTAGCTGGCTTCAATTTTAGTCAAGTAAAATTATTTTCATTTTTTTTTATGATATTATTTAATTTTAATAAAATTTACAAAATTTCAGAATTCTAAATATTCATAATTTCGAAATAAATTATTCCGATGATAAAAAATAAATTGTTTTATTGTTTTGTCATTTCTTTTGGATTTATTTTTTTCTTAATTTATTCAAAAAAATCTTCTCGAACAAATATAGGTGATTTTGTTAATTTTTATTTTTTGAATCACTTGGAAATAATTTTTTATTCCAAAATGCTAAAACTTAAGATTTATTTTACTATTTTATAGTCTCAAATGCAGCTTGCTTTGTTAGAAAAGTTTGGAATATAAAGTTGAAAAAAATAAACAATTTCCTAATTTCAATTTCAGAAAATGAACAATTGAAAGTTGAGGACAATACTGAAATTTCAAAGTTGACAAATTTGAGGGAAAAATTTCATTTTTATTTACAACCAACAAAAGTTCTCGAACGTTTAAACAAACCATTCTGTGGAGTTGATGCTAGTAAGTGAGAAAAGCAATCAGTTTAAAAATCTACATTTTACTCAAAGATTTCAATTTATAGAAGTTAGTAAAAACTTGGTACTGGTTCATTTGATTAAAAGTTCAATAAAAAACGTGGAAAGAAGAAATGCAATTCGTTTGAGCTGGTCTAAAATTCGAGAGTTTCAAGGACATAGACAAGAGGTTGTATTTATAGTAGGTAGGACAGAAAGAGATGATATTCAGTTGAAAATAGAAGAAGAAAGCTCCCAACACGGAGATCTCTTACAATTCAATCTCTATGACAACAAGGAGTAAGATCTTCTCAGCAGCATCTTTCACTCATTGATAATAATTCTGTTGTCATTAGGACCGTTCCACTCAAAGTCTTATCTGGCATGCAATGGGCTTCTGAATATCTACAATTTAATTGGTTATACTCTTCGTGTGATGATGACGTCATTATCAATACCTTCAACATCTTCACATACCTCAAACTCTTTTCCCATTCCAACTACATCACACCTTCCAATGACGTCATCAGCCCACCTCGTTACGAGGACTTCCCGATCATTTGTTTCTATAGTTACCAACCACGTGACATCCCATCGAGAGATCCTTCAAGTAAATGGTTTATTTCTCAAGACCTTTATCCACACCCTTACTGGCCACCTCATTGCCGCGGTGGTCTTTACGTCATCCCAGTCAGTATGACGTCACAGTTGTACGACGTTTCGCGTCGAACACTCTTCTTGCATCTTGACGATGTTTGGATCACTGGATTGATGAGGAGGATGTTGGGCGCGGGCGATACAAACATTGTTGTAAGTCTTTATCACTATTATCGCGGTGATGACGTCATACTTTTGGTTTAGGCGGCGCCTTTTTCAACTCGTAGTGATCAGGAGCTGATGACGTCATCAACGAAAGATCTAAAAGACGAGATGTTGATTCATCTTTGGGGAAATATTGCCGGAAATCCTGTTGACGTCACAAACAT
Organism: Pegea sp. RAD2-039; assembly: GCA_034620365.1. Lineage (NCBI taxonomy): Eukaryota > Metazoa > Chordata > Thaliacea > Salpida > Salpidae > Pegea > Pegea sp. RAD2-039. The sequence goes on along the minus strand of JAQGEQ010000137.1, from coordinate 369,852 downwards.
GCTTCTAGAGAAATGGAATTCGCTGACTTCGAAAAAGTCTTTTTGCTACTACTGAAAAATCTAAAAATTTTCAAGAAGTCTTTAGAAGAAGATTTTGAACTTTTCTGTAATTAAATAAAGTTAATTGAAAATGTTCAATCACAAGCTGAAATGTTTCTATATTTTCGTTTGATTGTTTTGATTTAACTGGTTTCTTGGTGACAAAATCTTTTGTGTTTTTATTTCAACTTCACTAAAATAATCCATTTTTCTTCAGATTTTTTTTGTTGTGTATTTACTCTCTTAAATCTATATCCTATTGCTTTCAGCCTTTTCACCACAAGTCGCACTTAGTTGAGAAAAGGTTTTTTCGCACTCGATAGGTGGCGTTATACAGCAGAAGGCACTTTCAACTGTAAGACGATCGAACAACTGGCGATTATTTGGTTTAAATATTTAGTTTACTTCGTCGTCAAGACAATTTGTGGGTTTACACAAAGTTGAATGATTTTGCAAAGATTTTGGAAACATAATTGCGCCTTTTAAAGTCAGATGATAGAGTAATGCCAAGGTCTAGGACCGAAGATACTCGTTGAATAATAAATCTATTGATGGAGTATTGGTTCAGGGAATTTGCAGTTGGTTTACGAGAAAAAGTTTTTGTTCAGACTTTGTGGGCTGGATTCTGAGCTGCCAATTCGTAGACCAGTTTTCTATAGTGTGTAGTGCAGTTTGAAGTTTTGAAGGATTACAAGATAATAGCTTGATATCATCTGCATACACAAACACTCTGACATCATCTACTGCTACTAATCTTCTGATGAGGTCTTCAATGAAAATTAAAAAGAGAAGGGGACCCAGAACAGAACCCTGAGGAACACCACTAGTGATTTGACTAGGAGTAGATAAAGAATTAAATCTTAGCAACAGTTAAGATAGTTTTGCTACATCTAGTATACATTTGAATAATTGTAATTATTTTCACTGTAAAAAATGAATTAGCTTTAAGCCGAAGGTGCTGTCTATAGACCCAAATAGTCCGTCGGCAACCATTTAGTGACGTCACTGGACAAAACCTTTTTCCATTTCATTAGTGTGCCGAATGAGAATGATGAGATGAAAATCTGTTGTCATGGAAGCCTCGGTGGTTGGAAAAGGAACTTCCTTAAAACTTATAAGAAGGTTGTGTTTGAGTTAGGAGGTCCAAACGAGGATTTAGTGGTAGACAACAAAGATGAAACAAACACGAAATTGTTGAGTGTCTTAGATGTGGGCAGATTGAGTCATCTAAGAAAAATAAGGAAAGAAATAAGAGAAGAGGCGACGACTGAGACTTGAACTGAGTATTTGTGAGCTTAATGAAAGAGTTTCCGGAAGTTCTAGTTATTATGACGTGGAAGAAGGAAAAGCAGAAGAAGAGTTCCTATCTGAAGAACAGACAAGATTGTTTACTGGATCTAATCAGGGATCAATAAGGAGCTTTCTTGCTGCGAGTAAGAGCAAGACGGAAGCAATCACAAACGGATATGAGGCGTTTCCTGAATAATAACAAATCTATAAAAGTTGTTGCAACCACGACGGAAGTGAAGATAGTAGAAGCGTGGTTAAATCTATGGTGACGCGAGAACTTCCTGTTTTTTTATTGTTGCATGTCGAGTTGTTCTTTTATTCAGTAGTCACGTTTTTCGTGGAATAGCTTTTATTTGGTTTACTATCTGCGATAGATAATTAAATTTATTAGATAATAAGTATAAGTAAAAATTTTTAATTTCTTTGAAAGCTAAATATTAAAATATATTTTCTAAATATTAAAACTTTTAATGAATATTTCTGAAACCTTAAAAACATTAAAATAAGATTATTTAAATCAGAAATTAATTTGTTTTCAATTTAATACTTTTTCTTCGTCGACTTTTAATCTTTTATTTGATTCTGTTAAATGCTAGTAATATGATAGAATGAAAATAGAGTTGTGGCATTTACTTAGAAATTAAATTTCAAATCAGATATTCAATCAATTAAATTAGAGTTTATCAACTTTATCAAAGTGTTAAAATGCAGATGGCGACTAAAAAAAGAGATTATCTTAGATTTAGAAGTAAAACTTCCCAGACATCAATTTGGAAAAAAATGGATTTAAGATTTGTTTGTTTCAACTTTCTGATCAACATTTTTTTGAAGAACTAACAAGCTGGGTCAATAAACCTCCAAAAGTCACAAGTGTTGTTACCCACAATAGTAAAAGACCAAAATAGTCCCATGAACCACAATACCGTCTGCTAATGACGTCATCAATCTATAATCAAGAGTGACGAGAAAAAGTTCATAAAAAACCGGATAGAAGGACTTTGTTAGTCTTCTTGTTGATAACACTTCTAAGAAATCTAATTTCAGAGTTGGAGTGCACCACCTAGTGAAGTCCTTGCACCACTAGCATCAGTCCTTCTGTTCCACTGCACACCTTGTTGGAGTGGAAATAGGGAACCTGCTGCATGGGCAACAACTGCATTCAAGTCAGTACAACATTGAAACCAAATGTTCAAAGATACAAAGAATATTAAGATATGATAAATCAATAAGATTAATTAGTTGCAATATAAAGAAGGAAATAAATTGATCATTTTCCTAGCAAACTGAAAAGGAATTATTTAAACAGATTAGTTTTTGAAATTGCTTCAAATCAAACTTTTAAAAAAAGTTTTTCAAATTCAGGTTTATTGAAACGCAATATATGCCATTTTTCACTTTCAGTGACATTGATAGCACCTTTTCTTGTATAAATTTCAATCGCATTTACATTCCAATCAGCACAATGTAAAGATAATACATTACAGCCTCTCTCCTTTCCATGTTTTGTTACAGATTTCAATAATCTTGAACCAATTCCAATATTTCTAAAACTATCTTTAACATATAAATCTTCTAAATGAACACCTTTACCATGAGCAAATGAATAATTGTAAACAAAGAACGCGAACCCAATAACTTCTTTAGTTGATTCTACTTCAGCAAGAAAACAAATGAAAGTTGGATCTTTTCCAAAACCATCTCTTTCTAGCATAGACACTGTCAGTTCTACATGTTCTGAATAGTCTTGAAAAGCTGCAAGCTCTTTAATTAAATTGACAATCACACTGCAATCTTCTTTCATAGATTTTCGAATGATTATATCTTCAGCCATAATTAAAATAAAGTTACAGATACAAACTCATAAGCTTCATAAATATAAGGAAAAATTTAGTTGTTAAAAAACTAACAGAAAATATTGGATATAAAAAAATATTAAATTTAAAGTAAAAAGAAACTTTTGAAAATTTTTAGTATAATATATTATATAATAACATGAATATAATAATTAAATATTATGATATATAACATCAACCATTTACAGATTTGTAAATAAATAATTTATTTTTTTATAATTTGTTGACTTTCAACACCATCAAAAATTTTGATAAAAGTTTATTTTTCACTTTTTTGTCTTTTAAAAGATTCTAATTTCAAATTTTTTTCAACTTTTAGCTGCATTCAACAATGATTTTGCTGATTAAATAAAAATAAATAAAAATATAACTAAAAATTATTATAAATTTTTTTAAACTTTTAGATTAAGAATTAAATTCAAAAAGTCAAATGATAAAAAATTTTCAAAAATTGTAAAAATATTTTATAATTATTGATTTTCAGGTAGGTAGGTTCTTGTTAATTGAAAAATATCATTTATCTGCGGGTTCACAGACTTATACAAACAAATCTATTTAAAGTGAATAAGAATGTGTCACGAACGGTTATTAAAAACTAAGAAATATAAAAGGTAGGAAATATTTGATGGCAGCAAAGATTTGGTTAAGATGGATAGTTTTGCGGGTGATATCAAGCAGTGAAAATAAGTAAGAAAAGAGATTAAGAAAAACTCTACGCTTAATTTAGCTTTAAAACTGTTTGTAGTATTTCCTAGTATTTTTAAACAAACGAACTTTTTTATTTCTAGAGCCTTGAGCTTAATTGGAATTACTTGATACTTACGTTCACTTTGTACTACGGCGTCAACTAGAAAGCACATTTTCTTGGTTTCATCTTTTAGAATCACAGTTGCTTCCCAAGTATTTGGCTACTTTCATGGCGTTGAAGGTATTCTGTTTCTGCTGTTATCTAAACCCTGATATGACTTCTACTTTAGTTTTTGAATCAGTCGTTTTGAGTTATAACCAAACTATCAAGTAACTTTTACTAAACATCTAACACTAAGAATTAGAATTTAAATTCAATGATCATAAACTTAATTAAATCCACGAAAATTAATTTAACAAGTTTTCAAGAAATATTAAATTGTCACTCATGAAGCAGTTTGCAAATCTTCTAAATATTTTCTACAACTGATAAAAATCCTCAATTAATTGATCATCTTATATTTATCGCAATTAAATCATAACTCTTGGATTTTATAAATAAGATGAAAATTAAAAGCCTCTGCCCACTTTTATGATTGAAAAGAAATCTCAAGAAACAAGTTTAGTGATAATAATTCTATAAAACAACTCTCAATGTAAAAGGCAACAGTAAGTTGCAATGAACACTAAACGGTCAGCACACGGCTTACTAATAAGCGCTTATATGAAACTTGAAGCATATTTACATATGCGGTAAAATATTCTCACTTAAACTACAACAGCATCAAATATTTAGTTTCAAAATGAGACTAACGCTTTTATTGTTAAAATATTATTTCAAAATTATTTTAATAAGCTAAAAATGTTCACAAATTAAAAACTCAAATTTTATTAAAATGTTACAAGTAGATGAAGAAGCCATTTTCGTTGATGACTGAAAATGTGAAAGTGTTATTGTCTGAAAATCCTATAATTCTAGTTTATGCTTGAAATCGTGCTTTCCAATTATAGAGGAAACATCAGTTAATAAACCAATCCGATCAAACATACCAAAAACCATACACATCTATATCAAATAAATAAAATATTGCTTAGGTATTTACCAAATTAAATTAACATTTTTTAAACTTAATAAACTAGTGTTTCCATAAAGTTATCGACTTTCTATTTATTGAATTAGTTTCAACTTACATTTTCTCGAACGATTTCTTTTATGGAATCCGAATACATGTGAATATCGAATGTAATAACTTCAACTGAAAGATATGAAATTGTTATTCTATTTTGATAGATTTTCAACTCTCCAAGTTTTGAGCGACAAAAAAATGGTTCGATCTAAAAATTCAAGGATTTTTAGGATTAAATATAAATTTGCTGAAAATAGAGTCATGATAAAACATAAAGAGATTGATTATAAGATATAATTTTAAATACTAACTTTACGAGAAGGATTCTTTGTGTATTTGAAGTGGATTTCTACTGAAGCATCGACTACAGTGAAGTTAATTACATCTTTTGCTGTGAGAGGAAATTTATAGAACCTTGTTCTAATAACAAAAAACTTTTTATCAAAATTAAAATTTTAAATTTTTTATTTTAAGTAAAAACTCAAAGTGTTTTTCGTAGATTGTTAAATAAATATCAAATACTTTACTTTGCATTTACTTTTGTATCTACTGCGATAGAAATATCTATAGAGAATTCTCTGATTGAAATGATAGAATGCTGAAGCCCAGAATAAAGAACAGCTTCACTCGAATTATACTTTCCAAGAGATATCCTACTCAAAAACCAAACTTTTTTTAATCTAAGTTTTAGAATTTCTAATAAAGTAAAGTTGCCTCTGTTAGAAATCTTTTAAGTTTAAAGCAAATATGCAAATTAGATGAATTTTATGTACTTGCTGATATTGAATGTCATGTCAACGAGCCCATAGACTTTTTTAGTGATTGTAACATTCTTTAAGTTCGTCTGTAGATACTTATGAAGAGTTTCTAGAAATCAGAAGAAAAACTTAAACTAAATAAATCTCATCAAAACACTTTTCTAACTTTTTCTTCTACCACTTACAATTATCTTTATTTATATTTTCATGAAGTTTTTAACAGCTTGATAATTATTTATTAAAGAAATTACAAGAAAACTATTTAAAAAATTAAAACTTTTGCAATCATTTAAAGCTTACCCAAATCTAGCTTACTCTGTCGGTAAGAGAAACAGGGTTGCCACAACCAAAAAGTACAAAAAAGTAACACAAATGTCAACTTCATTTTCAACTTAAAACTTCTAAATTACTCTAAATACTCATAACGAAATTAATTTTTATTTATCAAACTATTTAGTAAATGTAAGAAGCTGTTACGTAACAATCGCGCGTTTCTTGAAAGCTACAACTTACAAAACTGAATTCAGTTGTTTTTGAGGATTGCAAATAAATAGACTGGAATGTTATTTAATAGAAAAAAATTAAAAAAAATCCGAAACTAATGATTAAAATAACGCGATAAATGATAAAAGACGCCGTTTATTGAAACGTTGTTTCTTTACAACTTTTGAATATTTGTTTTTTAATAAGTCAACTTATACTACAAAAACTTCGAGTTAAACTGTTTGTACCGATCTTAAAATATCAAGATCTGTTTCTAATAAGCTTTTGAGAGTCTTCTAGATAAAATTACTTGATTTGAAATATTAGTTTTTAGCTGCAAGTCGTATATGAGTTTGGTTAATGAAAAGATTTCGACAAAAATTTTTATTTAAAGTTTTAATTCAGATATAAATTGCTTCTAAAGTTGTTTAGAATTTAAATAAGCTGAATATCACCTTAATAATTTACAACAAAGTTTTGATTAATATTTTATTTCTGTGTCAGCAACAAACATATTTCTTATTTAAACCAGAATCTTGTAGTTTATGACATCAAAAAAGTCTTCAGACATCAAAAAGTCCTCCGACATCAAAAAAGTCCTCCGACATCAAAAAAGTCCTCCGACATCAAAAAATTCCTCCGAAATCCTCTTGAATCCTTGGACGGATTTAAAAATCTAACTTTCTCGAATTAACTTCTACAAGGACGTCTTCACAAACAGAAAAGTTGCTTTGACGCGGAATTAGATTCTAAAATTATAAAAGAGCATCTCTCCTAATTCCCATAACCTCCAACGAACCCCAAAAGAGAACTTTTGTGGAACTTAAGCCAGTCGGTGAGGACCTTTGTTGTTCAAAGCCTTTTCATAAGATCAGAAGAAGGGGAAGAAGATGTTAGTAGCCCTGGCCAACCTTACAGAGGTTTCAACTAGAAGACCAAGAGATGGTGGATTGTGGGAAATAAGGGACTTAGAGATTAAAGAGATAAGATCGCTGCTTTTAGAGCAGTAGTAATATTGCTACTTTTATGTAGAAGTTTCTTTTAAGCTCAGAAAATAAAGTTGCTTGTACTAATTGACAAAAAATTATAAAAAAAATTGTTGATGTAAACAGTCATCTACATAATAAATAAATTTTTAAATATTGGAAGAACTTTTATAAACTCTTTTCAAAGCTTCAAAATGTTAGAAAGAAACATTAAAAAGAATATTTTTTACAGCATAAGGAATCAGCATATAACAAATTTATTTTAATGATATTTCCATTTTTATCTTTCTACTTTAACAGCCTAATCATTTCAGAATTTTCACAAATATAAAAATATTTGATTCAAACTTTTGATGATATTACTTTGCATACCAAAAAATATTAGTGTAACTAAAACTAAGTATTAGTCATTACAAAGTTACTTGTATATTAATTGATAAAAACTATTCTATTTGTCAATCTGATTAATTTTACCACATTTACTTTAGAAACTTTGTTCTCTAATAAACCTTTTAAAAAAGTTGAACATTTATCTAACTTTAAAAATCTTTAATTTTTATTTTTTATTTTGATTCTGTAAAGCAATCAAACACTTAAATATTTTATATAAAGATTTATTGAAATAATTGAAATTATTTTATATTTTAGCAAAATATGTAACTAAATTACAAAACTTTATTTATTTTCAGCCAATTCGTCATTTCACAAAAATTATATTAATTCTTTATTGACTTTTATTTTGCTGAAAATATATTTTTAACAACTTTACATTTGAGCGTTTTATTTTTTTTCTATAAAATGATTTTCACCGAAAAATGTTTCATAATATTTTCCATTCTTCATTTTCAGTTCTTTTTTCTTAAAAAATTTATTTTTATCAGATTGTAAAAGTTTAAAAAAACTTTATTTTTTGTTTTTAATTTCATGAAATAAATAGTTTATTAATTGAATTTATTGTTATTGTTAAATTATTTTTATATTTTTATATTATAAGAAACTATTTCATATTTTTAATAAATTTTCTTCAAATAAAAACCGAGCCAAAAATAAAAAAAATTTGAAATTTTATTTTTTTAAACATTTAAAATCAAATATTAAAATATATTTGCTTGTTTCATAATTGTTTAAGATTAATTGCATTTATTTGTGAATTAAAATTGTTTTTTAATTTAAATATATTTTATGTTTTATAAATTTTAACTTTCGGAAAAACTTCAAAATTTTGTTGAAGTTGTAATTTTTAAAGATTTTATTTTTAATTTTGTTTATTAATATTCTCTTCTTATATTTTAATTATTTTCGTTGAAGTTATTTTGTTTTAAAAATTAATTTTGTTAATTCTAATATATGTAAATATGAAAAACTTTTTATATTTTACTTTTTTTATAACTGAAACATATTTAAACAATTTGTTTTTTTATAAACTTTTCTTTGAAATTTTTACTAAATTGTAATTTTATTATTTAGCTCGTTGATAAATTATTAAAATTTGTCTTAAAAAGTTTTTAGCTTATCTAATTTTATATTTTGATAAGCACTTTGGTTTAACTTTTAATTTAATGGGGTTAAAATCTTGATTTTCTTAAATTTTTGATTTAAATAAAATAATATAAAAGTTTTTAATAAAAGAATAGATTAATGTTTTTACTGAACTATTTTTCATCTTATGCTTTATTGCATGTCTTCTGATTGAATTTTTTGAAAAACTTATAAAAGTGTTTTGGTTATTTTGTTTATAATTCTGATTAATTTTTAAGTTTTCAATAAATGTGTTGATTATTTATAGTTTTGATTTAAAAATGGACAAATTACGAAAAGTATTTAAAGGACAAGAAGACGATGGAGACTCAGGTTTGCTAACTTCGGTGAGTTTATAAGATCTACAGCTGTTGTTTGTGCTTTGGTGTTAGCTGTCATAAAAACCGCTGCTTTGGGTGATAATTAAATCTCATAAAACCTGAACAACCATCAACATTTTGATGTTTCTTTTTAAACTAAAAGATTTAATTTTAAATATTTGTTACCAATTGATTGTTCTGCATGATTGTAAAGTGCTTTTTATACGATTGTATATCTGCTGTAAGTTAAACTACTTTCTTATTCATTGCATTTCTCTTAGGTTTTAGTTATAATCTCACCTTAAAAGCCCCTTTAGCAAGATTAACTTCATTATCTCTTGACCTTTTAATAAGTTTCAGACATTTTTTAGTTATTTGATTATAGGTTATAAATATTTAATACTTTTATCGTTTAACTAAAATATAATTATGGAATCACTAAGAAAAGTATTAAATGGAGAGGATACCCGTGAAGATACAGGCCTTTTGTCAGGGAGTGTAAGTTCTTAGCCAACATTTTCTCATTTCATCTTCAAACTCTCAATTTTAACAAAAAGTTTTTATTTAGACTTAAAACCAATTCATATATCGATAAGTTGTTGTTGTGTTGCTACTTTCAATAAAACTCTTTCTATCATTGCTTAACACCATGTCTTGCTTGAATTATTTAATCAGTTCTAACTTGTTGAGATGTAAGCTGCAAAAACTAATCTTTTTTTGAGCACCTTATGTTTATACAACTTTTTTGACCCACTTTTTAACATATATGAAAGAAAATGAATGTTTTAACGACTTGAAAAACCACAAAAATCATTCCACATCTGAAGCCTTGTGTTCAGCACTTTTATATAACAAATATTCTTTTGCAGAATACTAGTTATTTGTTTTTAATATTTATTTTTCATTTTGTTTATGAACCATGGAAGAAAACACTTTAAGAATTGTAAATTACTGAAGTTTTAAAGAACTTTTTTCTGATGTTTATTTCAACAACTGTTTTTACTCAGGTTACTGGTGGTGGTGACAGTTGTTGCCCTTCACTTAGTTGGGAGACCAGACTCAAAGGTTTTATCGCTTGTTGTATTATTGGGGTTTTTCTCTCAGTTCTTGTAAGTTTTCAAAAAAGTTTCAATTTAATATTTTAAAACAGATTTTGTATTTATTATCACAAAGTCTTCAAAGCAAATATTCAACTTGAAAAAAAAAACGTTTATTTCATTTCAAAACTTTTCAATTTTTATTGATAATTAATCAAATGTTGTAAATTTTATAAATTCATCTCAGCAACATTTTACAAAATATCTCATTTAAGATTTGAATTTGTCAAAACCCGATTTATTTGAAGGGAGTTATTTGGGTGTTCTTCAACAACTTTACTGGATTTGCTCTTCTTTACACTATTGGATCACTTACTACAATTGCCAGCACCTTCTTTCTTCGAGGACCTATGAGTCAACTCAAAAGCATGTTCCAAGAAACACGAATTATCGCTACCGTCATAATGCTGGTATAAAGATACATCTAGACTTTAAATTGTGTGTTAGTGAGACAACCTCGAATTTCTTTATTTTCTCCTTAAACTTATTTTAATGTGAAAATTATTTGAATTTGTTTTTCAGCTTTCTATCATCCTCACCTTCATATCAGCTTTGGTGGTAAGAAAAAAGCTTTTAAACAATCAACTTTTATTACTTTATCTTAATCCAACTTAATTATAATTTCCAAATTTGTTTTTTCAAGTATTTTCCTGTAAATTAAAACTGCTTTTTAATAATTAATCATCTTTAAATTTCTTTTTCATTCCCTCAACCATCAATAATTTTATTCACTTTTTAAAATTACTAATATCAAACTTGGTTACTAATATTTCCTCTCAACTAATTTCTTATTTGGTTTTCAGCTGGATAACGGAGTCCTGTGTATTATTTTGTGTATAATCCAGTTCCTTGCCTTCACCTGGTATTCCATCTCATACATTCCATTTGCTCGTAATGCTGTTAAATCATGCTTCAACTCTTGTTTAGCTTAATTCATCTCAAATTCTCCAAAAAACTTTTCTTTATCTCCTTTCAACTTGAAAAACAATCTCTGATCTTTAAAGTTTCTTTTTCAATTTGAAATGTTTTTGAACCTTTATCTTTAGTATATGTGCCGAAATTGTATATTTGTTTGTTTGTTTTTGTAAAGTGAAGATTGCCTTAGGTTTGTTTCAGTTCAATCCTTAAACTTATTGAAAAGATCGTCATTTCAGTGTTTCGATCTTCATAAATGATAGCAGAATATTGACAAATCTGGTGATTAATTAGCAGCAACAGCATTAGACGTTCTTTTATTTAAAATAATTTTACAAACTGATAGTTAGGTGACAAATAAAAGAAACTCAAAGTGATTTATTTAAACATTCTCTTTCTACTTAGAAGTATAATCACCAACAACCTCTTTAAATCTTCTAGTGAACTTTTAAAACATGACATTTATAACCTCCTAAAGTAGTAGCTAGCAAATTCTCTTTAAAAGTAATTGTTTAGATTGATGCTATCAACAAATTCTCTTTTTCACGTTCAGAAGTTTTCAAATCTAAATTTAAAACCAAATTTCGTTGCTTCATCTTCCGATGCAAGGTTCCAACAGACCCCGGTGGAACAGACTGATGAAAGTTGTTCAGTTCCGTACAGTGATGTTGCACAGCTTTTAATAATGTAGATGGTTTTCAAAACATTAGTTTTTGTGAACATATTGTTGAAAACCGAAGTTGAAATTCGGATATTTGAGTTTATTTAGAGTTTATAAAACTAGAAAATATTCAGTTAAGTAATGTTTCACTTTTCTAACGTAAACAGCAAACTTACCAATAGGCAACTTTAAGAACAACTAATCAAAATGATTTTAATGCAGTAAACATGTTACTTAGATTTGTAATAAAACGAAACAACGTTTTCAGTTGATTGAATTACTTTTTGAAAACAACAGTTACTTGTTCACCATTGTAAATACTATCAGCAAGATGTTACAATAAATTTTTATTAAGTTTCTAATATTAACAAAGATGCCACTAATAAAAGTGTTTGATTAATTATACTTATAAGCGTTTTATCTAAAAGTTATATCTTACTGATTGTTTAATATTTCGATATACTTTGAATGTTGTATTGTAGAAAATGTACATTGGTGTTGAGCATAACATAATAAAATTTTATTTTCAAGTTTATTTCTTAAAAAGAATGTATCAACAGATCTTATATTAAAAATATCTATAAAATCCCATTTCTGTCAATTCTTTTTTAATTAGAATAATCTAGTCTACCTTTAATCATTTTTTAATAGTTAGTAAATAAAGTACTATATTTTTTGATTGATAATTTTATGATTAGCATTTTGTAAACAATTGTATTGTAATTTGAATTTTACTTGATAACATTTATTCACTTATTTAAAAGTTTCAACATTTAAACTAAAACATTTTTGAAAAACTCACAGATGACAAGGAAGAGTCCATAAAACCCGGATAGAAGGGTCCTGTGAATCTGGTAAAATAACAGCTCTTCTAGAAGACGCAAAACTCCGAATTCAAAACCGGAGTTGGAGCCCCGTGGGTTGTACTCAGTGTCGTTCTGGCTGCTTCTGTGACGTCAGCTGGGCGCGACTGCATCAATTCTTCTGTTCCGCTGCGGTTCAAAACAAAAATATATACTGAATTATATAGAGATGTCATTTTTCGATCTTAGTATGCAGCTGTTATCAAAGACAATTTTTCTTTATAGTAAATATTATATTTCATTAAATATAAATTTGTAGTTTTCAAAAATTTGTTGTCTTAAATCTTTATTTTTGAAATTTTAGTTAAATTAATAAATTTGTAAATATTAAGTTTATTTTTTTTTTTAATAATGATTAATTTTATTTTATTTATCTTCAGCAAGTATTTTAAAATTGATTTTTTTGTAAATAATTCATCTTATTTACTTTTAAACTAATTGCTTATTTAGTAGTTTTTTTTATCGTAAAAATTACAAATTTCTAAACACTTTGAAAAACAGTTTTATATTTTTAGAATTTTTCATATTTTAAAATTTAATACAAATTCTAAATATAGTTTAATTTATAATATATTTTTAATGATAAATTCTTATTTTTAAAAGCTTATTTTAATAATTTTAATTGTACAATATACTTTGATTACTAATAAGAGAATATTCATAAATATATATAAATAAAATAGAATATACTGTTTACTCATTTATATAGTAATTTTATAAACAATTTTATTATCACAAATGGTATTTTATTTTTTTATCTAAAATGTAACAAATTATATAAATGTTTAATTTGATTCACTTTAATCAGACATTTTTTAACTTGTCTAATAAAATTAGTAAAGTTTTACATTTTATAAGAATTTTTTTTAATTTTTTCAAATTATTTTAAATAATTTTTGAAAGTTAGAATCTAAAATTAATTACTAAAATTTTAAAAGAGGTTTTTGTATCTATTTTTTTGTATATTAAACAATTTTATCTAATAGTTAGCATGATTTTTAAGAAAGTTTTTAAAGCTAACTAAATTCTAAATAAAATATTTTTAAAGTTTCTTATTTTTTTCTACTAATCTTCAAATAATTCAGTTTATATTTTTTAGATGAAATATTTTTTAGATTGTTTGTTGATTTAGTTTTAAACTTTTAATTTCTATATTTTCAAATATTTTAATTAAATTTTTTGCTGTTAAAAGTTTTGTATTTTATATAAAAATTATAAAATTTCTAATATTATTCATAAGTGATTTTATTTTAAACTTTTGTTGAAATGTTAGCTAAGATTTCTAAAAGACTATTATTAAAAATTATTAATTATTTATTAAAATAAATAATTTAAAATACTTTTATCTCGCAAAGTTTGAAATAGATTTAATATTTTCCATCCTTGTATATTTTCATCAATTTTTTTATTTACAAATCATAAAAATATAATTAATGAGTCACCCACACTAGTGGTTAGAGTGTTTAAGTTGATGAAATGATAATTACGTCATTTGAAGGTAAATTATTTCCACCATGGGTTCAAACCACTGTCAAAGAATTACTGCATTAATCTTCAATTAACAAACTTAGGAGGTATCTCCCCAACATATGAGTAAATAGTGACACTACCAAGGTGTTGTTCCTAGAGAATCACTAAACATCAGACCTAAAGTGAGGATAATTTAGTGCTTAAGTGAATATATCCGTTTTATTTGATGCGTAGGCAACAAAATGTTGGTATCTACAACTATATCAGGCCAAGAAAACTTTATTTCATCAATTTTGTCATATACTGATTTTTATTTTTATTATAAACTTATAAAGTTTATTAAATTAGAATACAATTTATCAAATTTATTTTTTATTAGATTTCTACTATTTAAACAAATTCTGTCAACTTTAGAAATTGATTTTAATAAATATGAATTTATGGAAACAATATATTTCATATAATGAGAAAAGTGATTGGTTTATTAAAGATGGTTGTGGAATAACTTGTGCTGTAATTACTTGGGTACTTGTTTTATATGCTGAACTTATGATTACTTTCGTGTTACTGGATGTAATTGAACAGCCGTTTTTCTCTATCTTCAATTGGATTATCTTTACATCTCTTGGTGTTCTCTCACTTACATCTCACTTTAAATCCATGACAACAGACCCTGGTGCTGTACCACGAGGTAATGCAACACAAGATAAGATTAATAGCTTGCAATTACTTCCTGGTGAGATTGTTTACAAATGTACAAAATGTTGTAGTATCAAACCTGAACGAGCACATCATTGTAGTGTTTGTAAGAGATGTATCAGAAAAATGGACCATCATTGCCCTTGGATTAACAACTGTGTTGGTGAAACAAACCAAAAGTATTTTGTGCTGTTCACTTTTTATATAGCACTTATCTCATTTCATGCTTTGACAATCATAGCAACAAAAACAGTTGCTTGTTTGAATGGAACAGATTGTATAAGTCTAATGACTCCTGTTCGTTTAGCTTTAACAATAATTCTAGTATTTGAAGCTCTTTTATTCCTTCTTTTTACTTCTATTATGTTTACTACACAAATGCATTCAATATGTACAAATGAAACAGGAATTGAACAACTTAAAAATGAAAGACATTGGAGAAAAGAAACTAAATGGTTGAATTTAAAGTCAGTTTTTGGTGATCAGTTTTCAATTGAATGGTTTTCTCCATTTTCTTCACCAAAAATTGCAAAAGAAAATATTTATCAATATATTGTTTGATATATATCTTCAGTTATCATGAAATATGCAAATTCAGTTGAAACAGTATCACTTCGTTTTCTATCAGGTACCTGACTACAAAATTACAAATTTTTTTACTCAAGGTTTTCAATTATAAAGAATATTTGTTTATAAGCATTTCCTAATTCTTATTATTCACTCGTTCATTCGCCTTTAACTTTTTTATTTACTTATTTGTAAAGTAAACTTTATTATTAGCACTTGAATCTTACGTTTCTGAATATTTTCTTTTGGTTTGCTTATAAGCAAGGAACTTATAATTGTTATATTCACAAATATGAAATTAGAAAATTACCTAAAACATTTTGATAAATTTTTATTTTTTTAGTCTTAAATTCAATTTTATTGTTTTGTAGAAAAATGATAATTACATCTTAATTGTTGAGAATAACAAACTCAGTAATTTTTAATGATTTGAAATATTTATTTTAAAATGATTACAATTTGTATTGTGTTTATAGAAAAGTTGAAATTATTAAACCCTCAAAATAAATATTTCGTTTTTTATAGTTTTGTAGAACAAACAATCAACATGTTTAATGTTTCTAACCAATTACATTTTAATCTTTTTATAGATTTAGCAAATTTTAACTATTTAAATAAATCTTCTAAAAAAGATAATTCTTCAAATAATCAATTTATATTTTCAATCCACAAGAAATTAAAAGAATTTTTAAAATTAGAAGAATTTTTTTAATTTTGGCTAGACATTCAAAATTAGAAAATAATCTTTTTGGTATTTCTAGGAACACAACACTTGAAAATGATTTAATTTCAGATATTTTACTTTAAATGTATTCGATGTAATTTTTTTGACATTTAATTTTCTATCTGTTTTTCTTTAACATATTTTCATGGTTTTTATCAATTTTAATGATAATACTTTTTTGATAATATTGAGTTATTACATATCATACAAGTTCCTATTTTTACAGAAAGATGAATAAATATTCGTTTAACTTCACTAATAAAACTCAATTTTACCAACAACACTTTTTACTTTACACAGAAAAAGCTTAAGACAAGTTAATTTTCAAACTTTAATTTTCTAATTGTTTGGTTAGATTATTTTAAACCAATGGTGCTACCTATACTCAATAATTTAAAGAATTTATCTTTTTCAAAATTAAGTATTTCGAAACGAAATAAAACAAGAAAAGTTCAAAAAAGTTTTAATAAAATTTATTTTTAAAAAGAAAATAGTTTGAAATTTTTGACAACTTTTTCAAATGCTAACTTTTTCAAATTCTTTTTAAATTATGTACAGGTTGAATACTTCCTAAAAAAAATATGAAATAATTGAAGAAATAGAAATTGTTAAAATTTTAATTCTAAATTAATTTATATTAATCAAAATATGTTTTTAAAGAAAACAAAAAAGTTTTTAAAGGAAACAATTATCTATATAGAACTTATTTCAACAAAAAAACGAATAATAAAATTATGTAAATCAAAACTAGTTATTTTAAAATTGTATCTGTTTCATTAAGATGGTACTAAACAGAAATTTATATTTTAACTTTTAGTAAAAAATTTCTAATCTATTAATTATATAGTTTGCAGAATATCATCGTATTTATTACATAAATTATTAATTTTCACCAAAATAAAATTATAAATATCCTAATTTCTATCAACAAAATGATAAAATACATTTGATAATAGTTATATCTTAATATTTCTTGCAACTAATAAAATTGTTTATCTTTAGAACGTGCTTTGTAACTTGAATGTTCAAATGAGTGCAAATTTAAGAGCAAACTCATTAATCAAATAGAATGTTTGATTAAAACGCTATTTAAAGCTGTTTTTACTCAGACAGATTCGATAAAATTTGTTGCAGTAGACAGTGTGAACCTGATTGCTTTAAAAGATAACTTTGATGATTTACAAATTTAATCATTCATAAAATATAATCTTCATCAACTTAGATAAAAGCTTTCTATTAATTCTAAATCGAAATAACCAATTAATAATCATCTTATAAAAGAATTTAACACAAATATTTCTCTGTAAATTTTTCTGGAAATTTTTTACATTTTTAAATAAATTTTAAAAAATAAAAAATTAGTGTTACATAAAATGAGAAAGAAAATATCCAGAAATATATGAACTTAAATACACCAAAAATGTTACTACAAAACGTCTGTAGTTGCTGCATTAAATTTTTAAGAAGTACATTTTGAAAATGACCTCAAACAAAAACTTTAAACATTTTAATGATTTCAATTTAATTATCTAAATATTTTAAATAAGTTTGACTTTCTTGTAAATCAGATGCCATGTGTTACATCTTTTACTTTCTATATTTTTAACTTAATAAATATTATTTGTGAGAATGTGTGTTAGCGGGAGGTGCTCTCTTCAGGCACCCTTCTTCACGTTTATTGAAGTAAATAAATCAAACTTTTCAAGATGTTCTATCTTTGTAAATTAAAGATTTATTTTGAAGGTTCACAAACATGATTGATTAGTCTAATATTGATAATCGATAAAATTTTAAAAGATATTAAATTATAAAACTCAAAAACTGCATATAAATTGGCTGAAATTATTGTTGGTATCTTTGATTAAGGTTTACTTCGATGGTATTTAATAAAATATCTCTATTTAACATTTTTATGAGTTCATATGAGTTCATTTATCAAAAATAGTTGTAAGCAATTAACAGGTTGCGGTTGTTGCTATGGTTACAAATCGCAGAAAACAACAGATTTTACATAAGTTCGATTTTCAAAGTATATCGATTTTCAAAATTGAATTTCAGTAGAGATAGCAAACCTTAATCGTTTATATTTTTAATAGTTTTGTTTATAGAATTATTTAAATAATTTTCAGATTTATATCAACAGATTAAAACTTTCAGAAAACTTTTTAATCAAAATTTTTTTATGTAATATTTTCTTTATATAATTATCTAAATAAAAAAAAACGTTTTTTAGTTTACAAAACTGAATTACTAATTTATTGTAAAAAACGTAAACAAACAATGAAATATTTTTGTAAGTAAAAACTTGTATTTATCAAATATTTAGATAATGTTCTATAAATTTAGAATTAATTAGCTATTTGCTGTTATTTTAAAATTCTGTTTGAACTAAATTACATTTACTCAACTTTCAAATATTTATTGAAGTTTTTTTTTTGGTATTTTTTAATCATTTGTAACTAAAAAGTATTTATATAAATTAGTAAATTCATTTATCGAAGGTTTCATAGTTCGAGCGTTTGTTAGTGAACTCACAACTGTTAGAGATTGCCTAAAAAAGAAAAAAGGCGGGAACCGATGGAAAAGTATAAAAAGCTTCGTTTCGTTCTACTCACTAACTACTTGTAACCAAACAGAAGATACAGAAATTATCAATCTTATGATATGAAGATTATTTTAGCTGGTTTCCCAAAAACTGGAACAAAATCGATTGCTAAAGCTCTAAGGATTCTTGGATACAATGTATATGATGTCCAAGAAAACCTCTCTTACCTCGGGGATACTTGGCTAAAAATCTTGACTGAGGGTTATACAGAAGAAACGTTTTTTGAGATGTATAAAAATGTTGATGCAACAACTGATGTGCCAGTTGTATATTACTGGGAAGAACTGTACAAAGTCTTTCCACATGCAAAGGTACACAGAAATTAGTAAGAAAAAAATATTATAATCAATATGAGGCATCTGATAAAATGTTGAAAGTTTTATAAAATAGAATTTGTTTAATTTTAGTGAATTGTTGATTTTTTTTGAAGGTTATATTGATGGTTCGAGAAAATGAAAAAGTTTGGAGTAAAAGTATGGTTAATCAACTTCATATCATGGCTAATAGCTTTATCTTCAGTTATTTTGGTTTGCTTTCATCAGCAAGTCGAAAAGTTCAAAAGTTTATTAATTTAAGTTGTAAGTATTCAACAACTGATATAAAATATTTAACTTTTTCAAACTTTTTGTAGTTAGAATAACTCTGGGATTACAACCTCTTACTGGAGGCAAGCGATTCAAAGTCAATGAACAGAATTTGAGAATTGCTTACAGGAATCATAACACGAGAGTTATTCAGGTGAAATACACAAAAGAATTTTCGATAAATGTGTCTGATAGTTGGTTTTTAAAGTAGTAAAAGCCACAAAAATGTTTTTCAGCTATTTCAAACACGAATAGAACATCTTTCTAAGAAAGAATTGAAGCATTTTTGCAACTAAAGTTAATCTTCAATCATTTTAATTGATAAAATTAGAATTATAACTTTTCTGTTTATAAAAAAAAATGATTTTTCATCAAAAAGTCAAATTGATATTTTATTTGAAGGTTGTGCCTAAGAACAATCTTCTAATATATGAATGCAGAGAAGGTTGGGGGTCTTTATGTCGGTTTCTTGACTGTAAAGTTCCAAAAGGTGAATTTCCTCATGAAAATAAAAATGGAGAATTTGGGAAAGAGAAAAGTTTACAAAATAATCCGGGTTATATTCAAATTAAACGTGAAACTAAACAAAATATTTTCTTGATTCTATTTACTTTGTTTCTTCTGTTTGCTGTTTTAGTGGTTTCATATTTGTGAGTGTTTCCAAATTTATTTTTATCAATTTTTTTTTACGTTTTTTCTCTTTTCTTATAATTCTAAAAAACAAAAAAATTTTTCAAATTTGTTAAATTTGTAAAAAAATTTTTTCATTCTTTCAAATATTCGCGAATAAATAAAAATCTATTAAAAGAAGATCTTCAAATCTTTATAAAGATTACAAAGATACAATTTATCAGATAAACTAAAGTGACCGAAACAAATTTGTTTCTAAATTAATAAAATTATTTTGAAATTCATTTTAACCTTTTAATTTTTCAACAAACTTCTGGGTTTCATTTTCTGAATCATAATTAGTCTTAAAATTAAGATTTTGATAGAAAAGTTGAATGAATTTCTAATTATTATTATCTTTTAATTAATTTCTAATCTAGAAATTTTGCAAATAAGAATTGAGAAATTCTTCAACTTTTAAACTTTTGTTGTTATCATAAAAATCGTCATTCAAAACCATTTTTTCAATATAAGAAAGACAATGACAGAAAAAATAATATATTTCAATAAATAAACTTTTCAAAATTTATCAAAAAAAAAATAAATTAAAATGGTTTTTTTAATTTCAAATATTTGTTGGGTATTTGCTTTATAAATAAATTCATTATAAAATTTAGGAATTCTTCTACTTTATCTTGATAATAGTTTTGAAATCTTCATATTTTAAGTTCTTTGAAAATAAAGATTGAAATTAATACTTTGAGGTAAATAAACTTGTCAGTAACATCATCAAACAAATAGAAACAGAAGATTTAGTGGTAAATATCTAACAACATTTTACAATAAACTGTAAGATTTGTAAATATAATTTAGTAGATTGTTTGATTTAATATTTTTTTAATATTTTTAAAAACTTAAAAAAAAATTGTAGAAAAAATTAAAAACTTTTATTAAATAAATTGTAATTTTTATAAAAATAATTTTCTTTAAATTTTTTATTTCAACAAACACGAAGGAGGGTGTCTCCTGCTAACATAAATTTGTTATTTTTCATTTGAAATTACAAAAGTAAGAAATATTTAAATTAAAAATGTTGTACATCAGCTTTTTTACTGATAAGTTTTGTTTTTTTTACTTTATAAACACTTTTTTGTTAGAATTTTCTTTTGATTCAAATTTCTTTCAAAATTTCAATCTAAAATTTATTTGTAAAAAACTTAAATTATTCAAGATGCAAATATGTCTTGAGTATAAAGTTGTAATTTGCAGATTTATAGGAATTAACCGAATATTTCCCATATTCAACTATAAATAACTTTATGGGGATATTTACACGAATTAATTTTTATTTAAAACTTCTGACTAAACCCATCACAAATTAGAATTATTCGATTATCTTAAAACCAACTTTTCAAATCGTTTTTAGGCAAAGTTTAAACTGAAAAAATTTCCAAAATATATTTCAGTGAAATGTTAAACTTGTCCGATTTCAACTTCTTGTTCTAGATAACTTGTTTATCATTCAGTTATTTGTTTTTAGTGAAACCCTAAAAAAGTACAATTTCAAGTTGTTTTTACAAAACTTAAAACTCTAAGTTAAGAAATTAATAAGATTTATAAAAACCTAAAAAACTTTATGTTTTTAAATTTTAAGAAATTAATTTTGAAAATATCAGATTTACATAAATAAACTTCGATAATTATTTAAAATTCTTAATTTAGTTTTGAGTTAATTTCATAATTTTAATAAGAATTCATATTAAAAAAAAATTTGTTTATTTAGTATACAAATATCAGTTTTAATAAATACAGCTGCAAACCTTACAGAGTTTTATAAAAGAAAATATAATCATCGTAAAAATTTAATCTTATAATGAAAAGAAAACTTTTTCAGTGAGTAACAACCGAATTTCTTGAAAAAAAATAAAAATTTCATTGAAAATGTCAATCAAACTTTTATATATTTGTTCAACGTTTCAGAAAAAGACATTCAGAAACTTTTTGATAACAATTTTCAAGTTTTAAGCTTGGAGAGGAAGTCACGTGATACGTATCAGACCTTGCAGGTGATGAAAAGGGACTTGACTTCGTGGTCACTACATCGTGTCATCGGGCCTGAAAAATAGAGTGGTCACCGAAACTTATAATTGAAGCCATTTGCATGAGAGGTAGAAGATGGTCATCGTGACCAGTGAATAAACTGAAAAGATAAATTAATTAGAAGAAATCAATTCTGAAACTTTTTTACTTTTTGGAGTCAACTTGGAACCCAAAATGATCTTAGACCTTCACATTACTCTATCATCTGACTTAAATGCTTTTTTATCAATCTTTTCAAATTGTACGTACGTCTAATTCTTGATGACAATGTCAGTGCATGGATGCCATATCAAGTTAGTGGTATCAAGAAAATAGAATCTGTTCAGGCAACATTTACGAGATTAGTATGCAGGAAACTTAATATTAAATACGATAATTATAAACATCGTCTCAGTTTCTTCAATTTAGATACTTTGGAAATTCGACGGATTGAATACGACTTAATTCTTATTTTTAGAATTATTCACAATTTAATTGACCTTCAGTTTGATGATTTCTTTTCTATTAGTCCTTCCCTCAAGTTAAATCAGCTCAGTTATAAGATTCTATGTAATTGTTCACTGCTATATGTTTTGAGGACTACTGAAATACCATGTGTTACATCTTTTGCTTTCTATATTTCTAACTTAATAGATGTTATTTGTGAGAATGTGTGTTAGCGAGAGGTACTCTCTTCAGGCACCCTTCTTCGCGTTTATTGAAATAAATAGATAACACTTCATGCACAGCTCAAACAATATTGTTAGATAAAATTATGAGATGCGTTTTTTGGAACTAAATAATTTATAATTAACTTTCATAAACTTCTAGATTTTCTTTTGAATAATTTATATTATTATTTTACTTAAATGCGTTAACAGATATATATTTTTGTGAATGATAGTAAATGTTTTTGTTATATTCGGCAAAACCATACAACTTTAAAGTTTTAATAATTTATAAAAAATTAAAATTTTATTAAAAAACGATTTTTCAAAATTCATTAACAGATAATAATGAATCTTTCCACTTTTATAAAATCTTATAAAAACGCTAATAACTTATTACTTCAGTTCTCTGGAGTTTTCTGGAGATCTAAATCTCTTCGAGAAGTGATTATAATATTTTCTAAAGGTAAAAATTTCGAATAATTCAGTGATGTACTTCTTATGATCAATTGTCTTTTGAGGAGTCTAACTGGATCAAGAGAAGATCTTTTTGTGGAAAAAACTCTGAAAGATTAAACATTAAAATAAATCAAATTATTTTTAATTATTTATTTAATAACGGCTAAAAATTAAAAGTCTTATTCAACTTCACGAATTGTGTTTAAGTTACATAATTCAAGTTAGCTCTTAGAGATGACTTCATCAACTTTTATAAAATTTCAAAATGAATTCATTTTTAATAAATAAAAACATCCAAGATAAAAACATTTGAAAATAAAAGATTGAAAATTATTAAAGAAAGTTTCAACAAAACTAATAATAAAGAAATAGTTTTTGAAAACAATTTTATTTAAATTTATGATTATTATTTTCAATTATTTTTAAAACTTATTATGATTTTATTATTCTTCTATTTCTAATAACTTTAATTTCACTGATAATTCGTCTACTTTTCAAAACTTGTGGAAAAGTTTTTGGAAAACTGTCATTGAAACAAATCCTTATTTCAAAATAACCTCAATTTGAAAATCTTGAATTTTCTGAAAGTAAAAAAACTGAATGAAGAAACGATTTTTTGATTTAAAAGAAATTAGTTTCTTTACACAATTTTGTTAAATTTACTTTTAGTATCGAAAATATTTGTGGCGATCAAATAATTCAGACTAAATATAACAGATTTTATTCAATCTGATTAAACTTCAATTTGCTTTCAAATGATGTTTATTCGCAGTTATTAAATGTCATCGCAACATATCTAGTCACTTTTATTGCTTTTATCATCTACTTAATAATTGAAAACAGATTAATGTTTCATATAAAGATCTTGTAATCTATATAAAAGTATTTGAAGAATACAAAACTCTGTTTGAAGTTGAAGAAAATGACTGAAAACTCAAATTATGCTGTCGCTAGTATGTTGCTTTGTCAGACAACCAGTTTCTTTTCTATTGGAATTAGTTTAGTTTACTTGAATCCTTCAGCACCAGCTATTTTAACTTTCATCAATTCCACTTATTTTGTGAGTTTCTAGGATTTCAAAGATTCAGTTTCTGATTAAAAATATTTTTTAGGAAAATCACAACAAGAGCTTATCAAAAGTGGAAAGCGATTTTATTCTAACTTTATTTCAATCATGTTTTGACATAGGAGCCTTGTTTGGAGCTTTACTAGTTCGATTAAACACGAAATATTTGAGGTGAATTTCTACTAATTCAACTAACATCTATTTACCAGTTTCTTCAGCCGATCAGCAAGTGTTGCTCTTTCTCACGTCTTATGGATCGTTTCAGGGGTCTTAATGGCTCCAATCTCCTTGTTACTTCCTTCATATAAGTCGATATTATATGGAAGGGTAGTTAGTGGGGTCGCTAGAGGAATGGCTTTCAGTTCAGTTCCATTATTCGTAGCAGAAACCACTAATCGTCGAAAACTTGCGCTTTTTCAGGTAATCTAAAAAGTGATCTTGATGACGTTTATCTTTTAGATCTTTTGAAGGGACTAACTGCTTGGATGGTAGAAGGAGGAATGATTATTGGAGCTGTTGTTGGACATCCAGCAGTTTTTGGGAGCATCTCTAATCTTCCTTATCTCTTCTCTTTTCAGACAATCTTTTCTTTGATTTTTTTCCTTTTTTATCCGTTCCTCTCAAATACTCCTCTATCTTCAATTAGTCTTTTATCTCAAAACAATTATTTGATGGAACAGCAGATTGAAGTTGAATTGTTGAAGAAGTTTCGATGTGGGAATAAAGAACAAATTCAAAATGAACTTTTAGAAATTAAAAGTGAGATGATTTGTTGTCAGATAAAAAGGGTTTCCAAAATAAATTTTAAAATATCTTAAAACTTATCATAAATTCTATTTATTTAAAACTTTATTATTTTGTAATAACTGAAATATTTCTTTAATCAAGATGAAATATTTGAAGAAATGAAAACTAAACGAACAAACTTCAAAGACATCATATGTGACATCTACTATTTGCAACAATTATTTGCCACGTCAGTAGTCATGTCTGGCGTCCAACTTACTTCTGTATCAGTTATTCTTTATTACTCTGATTATATTTTCATTCAAATTGGTCTTTCTTGGTCTGAAGCACCAAACTTTACATTAGGTAAGAATTGTTCATTTTGTTTGTTTAATTTTCAAGTTTTAAGTAAAAAAGAAACAAAATAATAAGAAGTTAATCTGTGAAACCATTATGAGATCTGCAAACTGTTTCAACCAATATTTCTTTAATTAAATTGACATTTTTAGCTGTCAATGAATTGCTTGTTAATTGCTGAAATATTTATAATTCCAACAAACTATTATCACAACCAATCAAAAGACGATTACATTATTCAAGAATTTGTATTTAGATGAATGTTTTAGTAGAAATGTCACTTTTATAAATTAAATAAAACCTGAAAATAATTCCTTTAAATTAGAATTAGATTCTAACAGCCAATCACTAATCACTTCAATTTTTGTTTTAGGTTTATGTGGTCTGGTGTTTACATGTACAGTTGTTAGTGTTTACCTCACCTCTAAACTTGGCGCTAAAAAACTCTACATATATGGAGGCCTAATAATTATTCCCGGGTTAATTATCTTGATGGTAACAACAATGAAACCTTTTCAAACACCTTCAAGTCCTTACTTTAATATATTTGGTACAATGCTTGTAATAATAGGCTTTACTGGACCTAAACAAAGTTTGAGTATATATCCAAGTGAGCTAACAACGTGTACAACAAGACCTTTAATTTTATGGATATCTTCAGTTATTTATTATTTTGTAGCAATAACTGTCACGTTATTGACGCCGTTGATGATTAGATCTATACAAGGATTTGCTTATCTACCCTGGATTATATGCTTTAGTTTAGTAGTAAGTCGTTTATAAATTGTAACTTCGATTACTTTTCAAAAACGATCAAAACAAGTTTTTCAATCAATGTTATTTGTCTACAGCTGTTGTATATTCAAATACGAATTCCAGATACGCATAATCGATCTATTAATGAAATACGAAATGAGTTGAAAGGATTTAGAAGCTGATGATGATTTAAGAACAGTTTTAAGAAGTTGGAATAAATGATTTTTGTTGTAAATCGTCTTTTGTAATTTTGAAAATAAAATAAAAAGTAAAAACTGACTTTATTTGGGATTTTTTGATTTATAAATTGTAACATTTGAGTTTAATTGTAGAATACACGATGAAAAAAACAAATGCTTTGTGGTTGGATAAGCTTTTATAATCTCTGCAAATTGCCAAGAGCAAGCATTCCAAAACAAATTCCATTTTATGAAAATTTAAATATTTTATTTTAAAAACTTCTATTCAATTAAATTTATATTCAAGTAAAAAAAATTTTGATAAAAATTCTACAAAATAAAAACTTTTAGTTAAAGTTGAAATTAAACAAAGATGATGATTTAAACAAATTAGTTTTATGTCAAGTTTGCATTTTTAAAATAAAATATCTCAAAATATTTAAAAACTGTTGTTGTTGTTGTTGTTAATGAACGATCATTAGCAAATAGATGAGACACCACCAGAGAAAAAGATATTTGTTTCAAGTTGTTGATGGTATTTTAAATGAACTGAAATGTTCTATTTTGTAAACTAACTGAAAGGAGAAAGACCTTTCTTTCATACTATAGAAAGAATTGATACAAATAAGCTGAAGTTAACAACTTTATCATTAATGAACTTATTTGTGGTTTTGCTGTATCAGAGAACGACTCTGATGTTATTCTTCTAGACCTTGGCATTACTCTATCATCTGACTTTAAATGGCGCAATTATGTTTCCAAAAACTTTACAAAATCAATCAATCTTGTCTTCCTTATTATAAAGACCTTTAATTCTAAGTATCCATGCTTTTTGTCAATATTTTCAAATTGTACGTACGTCCAATTCTTGAATACAATGTCAGTGCATGGATGCCATATCAAGTTAGTGATATCAAAAAAATCGAGTCTGTTCAGGCGACATTTACCAGATTAGTATGTAGGAAACTTAATATTAAATATGATAGTTATAAACATCGCCTCAGTTTCTTCAATTTAGATACTTTGGAAATTCGACGGATTAAATACGAGTTAATTCTTATTTTTTAAATTATCTACAATTTAATTGACCTTCAGTTTGATGATTTCTTTTTCTATTAGTCCTTCCTTCATGTTATATCAGCTCAGACGATACCCATTACACCTTAATGAACCCATATCACCTGGTACGTTAGTCAAAGCAAACTTTTCTCATACCGCACAATTAGTACTTGAAACCAGCTGCCATCAGACATTGTCATGTCGAAGTCACTCGCGTTGTTCAAGCAGAAGTTGAACCGTTTCAATATTGCCACAATTATCATTTCTAAACTGTGATTTTTTATATTATTAACATTTTATGTAATTGTTCACTGCTATATACTTTGAGGACTACTGAAATGTCATGTGTTACATCTTTTGCTTTTTGTATTTTTAACTTAATAGAAATTATTTGTGAGAATATGTGTTAGCGAGAGGTACTCTCTTCAGGCACCCTCCTTCGTATTTATTGAAATAAATAATAAAACTTTCTTCAGCATTTCAAACAATTTCTTTTAATTCGGATAATTTTTCAGCAATTATTGAGGATTCTTAAAAGTGGATCAGAATCCCTATATAAGGAGAAAAATCTTATATAAGAATCTTATCAAAGACTCCGTGCTTGGAGTTACAGATCTACAAATATAAAAAGTTTACAAAAGTTTTTCACAAACTTGTTTCAACCAACTACCTGTTAATCAAAATTAGATATTTGAACAAACTTGAATTGGAAGATGACATCAGACACTAATTAGTAATTTTAATGAAGTTATGAGAAAGTTTCAAGGATTTATTGAAGCGCGAGTATTTTAGTGATGTCTTAAAACATTTTCAAGAAATTTGCAGTTTAAATATCAGCGCCGTTTAATTTAGAAATTAAAGATTTTTTTCATTTTTAAATTTTTTTGTTTCCAACTACGAGTTATTACTTTAATTGTTTTCAATTTATTTAGATACCAACTGTAAATCTACAACTTTTTCTTTCTTTAAGAAAATTTCTTCTCTGATAATTGTTTAAAAAGATATTTTATAAAAACATAGCTGGCTTGAAAGGTTGGAAACTACTGATACAAACGCATATGGAACTAATGTTTGGGTCGTATGTGATGTTAGTGTGTTGTGATAAGAAGCTAGTAGTGAAGAATAACATTTTCATTTGTTCATCTTTCAATTAATCTTTTGTTATTTGAAGAAATTAAAACACAAAGATGTTTTGTTATTTCCACAAAATTAAAAAAATAAAACTAGATGAATATTAACCATCAAAAAAACTATCTTTTATTCCTCAACAAAAGTTTTGAAATAACTTCTTCATCTTTACAAATACTAAAATAAAATCAGACTTTTATAAAAGCTAATTCAGCAGATTGTGTCTTGAACTACCTTCAAAGATTCAATGACAAGATAAAAGATGAAATGACAGTTTAATAGGAAGAAGCTGGTACGTGAGATCATTTCGAGTTGATCCTTAACGTTGAGATTCTAAAGCACAAAGAGAACCACCTGAAAAGTAGACACAAGCATACACCAGGCTAACACACGGAGGCAACAGAACACAGTGATACAAATGAAAGAGTAAACAATCTGCTAAGATGCAAGGAACTTGTGATGAGTTGAAGTCATCAGATGAACGAAGAGTTAAGTGGGTCTTTGAAGATCACATAGAACTCCTTGAATTGCTTTTTCAGTTTGTTCCACGGTTTCATCGTAATGAGTTCTCACGTGCTTCAACTGAAGAAGAAGATCAAGAAGATGAAGATGTTATTTAGTGATTTTGAAATGAAGCAAATACCTTCTCGATGTACTGAGACGCCATCTCCAAGTTCAACTTGATTGTACTGAAATAGAAATCATCAAGTTTTTATCTATTTCGAAATTAACTCAAATTAGAAGTTTAGGGGATGAACATGCAGTGTTTGAAATCAAAATCAGTTTAATTAGATTTATTTAATCGTAGATAATGTTTCAGAAATGATA
This sequence comes from Pegea sp. RAD2-039, assembly GCA_034620365.1. NCBI lineage: Eukaryota > Metazoa > Chordata > Thaliacea > Salpida > Salpidae > Pegea > Pegea sp. RAD2-039. The sequence continues at coordinate 340,692 of JAQGEQ010000137.1, read as the reverse complement.
ATTTGTTAAATTGTATGCCACTAAAGTACAATTTGTTGAAAGTTTATTAGTAGGAATTAACGCGAAGCAAATAAAGTGTTTTGATTGGTTGAAAGAATTGAAGTTTACAAAGTACGACCTTGACGTGCAGGTTGCGAAGAGAACGGTTAATTATATAACAGAAAATTAAATTAAAACTAATTAGAAGAAGTTAGATCATCTCTAAATGTACCTCAAACAAAAGTTGCAAATCGAGAAACTGCAACTAGAAGATATTAGAAGGACATAAAAAGATGTCTTTTATATTTACAGAGATAAGTTTCAAATAAATCTACATCAATAAAGACTTACTCTATATTCGTTTTTTCAAAATCTGCATCTGTCTGACTGCTACTATCAGAGATATCAACCTATAAATTCAAATTGATAAATTTTCATGAAAATCAACAAATTGATGATCTTACAGATGAAGGGGACACAGAAACAGCTACATCTTTCATCTCCACTTCTTTTAATCTCTGTAAAGTTCAATTAACAAAATATTTGAAGCAAATCTACAAACTTACTATCAATTCTTTTAATTTCGTATTTTCTTCGACAAGAACTTCATTACTTTTTTCAAGTTTCTTACATCTGATGTTTAACCTGAAACAACAACAACAAAACCAAATTAAACAACAACAACAAAACCAAACTAAACAACAACAACAAAACCAAATTAAACAACAACAACAAAACCAAATTAAACAACAACAACAAAACCAAATTAAACAACAACAACAAAACCAAATTAAACAACAACAACAAAACCAAACTAAACAACAACAACAAAACCAAATTAAACATCAACAACAAAACCAAATTAAACAACAACAACAAAACCAAATTAAACAACAACAACAAAACCAAACTAAACATCAACAACAAAACCAAATTAAACAACAACAACAAAACCAAATTAAACAACAACAACAAAACCAAACTAAACAACAACAACAAAACCAAATTAAACAACAACAACAAAACCAAATTAAACAACAACAACAAAACCAAATTAAACAACAACAACAAAACCAAACTAAACAACAACAACAAAACCAAATTAAACAACAACAACAAAACCAAATTAAACAACAACAACAAAACCAAATTAAACAACAACAACAAAACCAAACTAAACAACAACAAAACCAAACTAAACAACAACAACAAAACCAAATTAAACAACAACAACAAAACCAAATTAAACAACAACAACAAAACCAAATTAAACAACAACAACAAAACCAAATTAAACAACAACAACAAAACCAAATTAAACAACAACAACAAAACCAAACTAAACAACAACAACAAAACCAAATTAAACATCAACAACAAAACCAAATTAAACAACAACAACAAAACCAAATTAAACAACAACAACAAAACCAAACTAAACAACAACAACAAAACTAAATTAAACAACAACAACAAAACCAAATTAAACAACAACAACAAAACCAAACTAAACAACAACAACAAAACCAAATTAAACAACAACAACAAAACCAAATTAAACAACAACAACAAAACCAAACTAAACAACAACAACAAAACCAAATTAAACATCAACAACAAAACCAAATTAAACAACAACAACAAAACCAAACTAAACAACAACAACAAAACCAAACTAAACATCAACAACAAAACCAAACTAAACAACAACAACAAAACCAAACTAAACAACAACAACAAAACCAAATTAAACAACAACAACAAAACCAAATTAAACATCAACAACAAAACCAAATTAAACAACAACAACAAAACCAAATTAAACAACAACAACAAAACCAAATTAAACAACAACAACAAAACCAAACTAAACAACAACAACAAAACCAAATTAAACAACAACAACAAAACCAAATTAAACAACAACAACAAAACCAAACTAAACAACAACAACAAAACCAAACTAAACAACAACAACAAAACCAAATTAAACCTTTCTTTTTCAGCTTCTTCTTTTTCTAAACAACAATGTAATTGTTGAAGGGCAGTCCTCATGATTTTACAATCAGATTCCATCTCACTTCTTAGAGATGACAGCGCGTCGCTGGTAAGGTGCTCCTTCAGTGGCGAGACGTTGACAGTTTTAGGAACTGAAAATTGAAGAAACTTCTTATGTTTTGTGTTCTAATAATTGCTTTAAACAGATTTTGTATAAGATCAAATAGGAAGCCACTTTTTATGATTAGATGAAGAAATTGAAGTGCAAAGAACAAACTACAAAGCAAGCAACAAACATGATCAACGGGAACTACATCATCTAATAGAAATTAGAAACAAATGAAAACCTTTAAAGACATTTGCAGCGAGTGGTTTAGATGAAGAGTTCCTATATTTTGATGTTTCATCAAAACCGTTGGTTTCATCATTTGTGTTTTTATATCGATTAATAATTTCATTAAATCCTGTTTACAACGACAAACTGTTCACAACCAAACACCATGCACTTATCAATTAGCAAATTAAAAACTACAAAAGTGAATGTATTTGATTTGTAAATTGATTTATGTTCGAAAACAGCTCAAAAAAATAATTAAAAAACTTCAAGCAAAATAGGAAAGCAGAAACAAAGAGATAAGTGTCTACAAGTACCTCCTTTTAATAGACAGTTAATTGTGTTGTTACTATCTTCTGTTTTTACTCTTGTGTCTTCTTCAATTGGTTGTTGATCGTCTGCAAGAAATAAATTAAAAATTTTAAAATCTAAAGAAATTAGGAAAAGCAGAGATTTGTCACCACGTGACAAGTGACCACGTGACAAGTCATCACGTGACAAGTGACCACGTGACAAATCATCACGTGACAAGTCACCACGTGACAAGTCATCACGTGACAACTCATCACGTGACAAGTCATCACGTGACACGTCATCACGTGACAACTCATCACGTGACAACTCATCACGTGACAAGTCATCACGTGACACGTCATCACGTGACAAGTGATTGATGAGTAAATGCAACAAACTTTTTATTCATCAAATTAAACTGCAAATCAATTTGTGAGTTTTTATTGACAACTTTCAAAAGTTCATAAATTCGTTGGCTTGCTTTTTAATAATTAATTTTAGAAATCACCTTCGCCACCTACGTCACCTTCGCCACCTACGTCAGCTTCACCAACTACGTCAGCTTCCATCAGCAACTTGGGATTCTCATCATTTTCATTCTACGAAAATTTTAAATTAATTCTTACAACTTTTTTTAGATAAAAAAACGAACCACACGAAGACGAGATGACTGAAGAACATCTTCAGTGACGTCATCAACCTCTGCATCATTAAAAGTTTAAAATTACAAAAATTAATTAATCATTTCAAATTTAGTTGAAAAATTTTCGAAAGTTTTCAAGATTATCAAATAATTAATTAATTTTAATCATAAATCAAAAAAGATTTTGAAAAAATTGTTTTGAAAATAAATAAAAAAATCAATTTAATAAAAAATAGAAATTTGAAATGAAATGATGATGATGAAAATTTACAAAAAAAGTTTGTAGAAAAAACTCATCAACATCATCAACAATCTGATGACTTCATATCAGACTAAGAATAGATTTGTAACCAATCAGATGAAGATTTAAACTTTTTAATTTTTCATGAAAAGTTGAAGTAACTTCGATGTGAGTTTATCAAAGAAATCAATACTAAAGAAGTGTTTCTCTCGCGAATTTCTACAAAATAAAGCTCCCAAGATCAACAAATGCTCCATAGAGATCAAGAAAAAACAGTTTCAAATGATGAAGACTAACTAGGAGCAGTTTCAAATGATGAAGACTCACTAGGAGCAGTTTCAAATGATGAAGACTCACTAGGAGCAGTTTCAACTGATGAAGACTCACTAGGAGCAGTTTCAACTGATGAAGACTCACTAGGAGCAGTTTGAAATGATGAAGACTAACTAGGAGCAGTTTGAAATGATGAAGACTCACTAGGAGCAGTTTGAACTGATGTCTTGTTGGATGCTGATGTCTTCTTATCTGCAGGATCAACTTCTTCACTTCGCAAAGATGTAGTCCTGATAATGCGACGTTCCGAGAATCCGTACTTCTCTTCTGGGGAGTAATTGCCTTCTTGTCCCCTATTTAAAACATCAATTTAAACAAAGATCGCCCCAGAAGATCACCAACATCCTCCAATGTCCGAAGTTGATCATTTTCGGGTCCTGTAGGATGTCCAAGTACCTCTCTTGCACTTTTCCACTACTTGTGTCTTCCGGAGCACCACCCAAGTGTCCTGCTTTCAAATACTTAATAATTTGATGAAAGATGCGAGTCCCTGGATGCAAGACCTGCTGATGCTGCTGATGATGCGGATTCTGGGGATCTTGTGAGAGCGGCGAGGTTGTGATTGGTGTCGACGCGGAACTGGAAGAAGAAAAATCAGAAGCAGCTCTTCGAGAAGAAGATTAGAAGATCAGAAGAAGAAGATCAGAAGAAGATCAGGGGAAGAAGATCAGAAGAAGAAGATCAGAAGAAGAAGATCAGAAAAAGGTCAGAGGAAGAAGATCAGAAGAAGAAGATCAGAAGAAGAAGATTAGAAGAAGATCAGAAGAAGATTAGAAGAAGATTAGAAGAAGATTAGAAGAAGATTAGAAGAAGATTAGAAGAAGATTAGAAGAAGATTAGAAGAAGATTAGAAGAAGATTAGAAGAAGATTAGAAGAAGATTAGAAGAAGATTAGAAGAAGATTAGAAGAAGATTAGAAGAAGATTAGAAGAAGATTAGAAGAAGATTAGAAGAAGATTAGAAGAAGATTAGAAGAAGATTAGAAGAAGATTAGAAGAAGATTAGAAGAAGATTAGAAGAAGATTAGAAGAAGATTAGAAGAAGATTAGAAGAAGATTAGAAGAAGATTAGAAGAAGATTAGAAGAAGATTAGAAGAAGATTAGAAGAAGATTAGAAGAAGATTAGAAGAAGATTAGAAGAAGATTAGAAGAAGATTAGAAGAAGATTAGAAGAAGATTAGAAGAAAATTAGAAGAAGATTAGAAGAAGATCAGAAGAAGATTAGAAGAAGATTAGAAGAAGATCAGAAGAAGATTAGAAGAAGATTAGAAGAAGATCAGAAGATTACCGTCGAATTAAAAACAGTTTTTTCTCCAATGATTTCTTCCTCATCAGTAATTTCGTGATTGATCAGCAAAGTCCCATTTTCATCAGTTGAATTACTCAAAGATTCTGTTCTTGATGAAGAGGTGGAGAGATATGGAACACGATGATCAGTTCCACTAGCTTTTGGTGATGTAGGTGGTCGAATTACTGGTCTCACAATTCTTTTAGTAGTTGATGTTTTGATGGCTGGTTTATTAGAAAGATTTCGTCTGCTTCTTCCACCTTTGTTATTCATATGAGTGAAACAACCCTCAAAGTACTGCTCACTACAAAGATAAAGAGATGAAGAAGACATGATAAGATGATTATGAAGATGAGATGAAGACACAAACCTTTCAACAGATGACTCATGAGAGGTAGTTCCTTCATGTACTGAACCACTAACAAATCAAATAAAAAGCAAGCATATGAGAAACAAGTTTCTACTGATCAAGTGCTTATATTGAAATTAATGTTTCAAAACATGAAAATTTCTTTATGATTGTATGAAATTATGAATGATACAAGCGTGACGTCATCAAATCACGAGTTGTAAAGCGATGAACAATTACTTCAATTTATTTCAAAGTCATGTCGATAAAACGTGAAATATATCATGCAACAATTAAGAAATTTACATTTTCACGAAATTATTTTCTACATCATGAGACGTCGAGTTGTTTTTCGACGACTTCTTCATCTTCAAAGACTTGATTTTCAATCTCCCACGAACCACAGCTTTCTATGAAACATATTTGCAATCAGCTGACATCTTATTTAAAAATCCCACTGACCTCTGAACCCTCTAAACCCGATTTACTTTCAGATTCAGTTCTTGGACGTCCTGGTCTCAAACCTAACCTGGTTTGTTGTCTACTTGGACGTGGTTCAACTGGTCTCAACCGGACGAAGTCACTAGATTGGATTTCTTTGTTGCTTGCTTTTAACACCTTCTTTTTCACATCTTCACTTGGTGGACAATTAATTTGTGATTTTGTTTCAAATCGTTGATTATTTTTCAGTTTATATGAAAATGTTGAACCACCACCAGCAGCACCACTAGCAGCACCACTAGTAGTACCACTAGCAGCAGGTTTCCCATTTCTATTCCAACTCAATTTCGACAACGCTGAAACGCGATCACGTGTTCGCGTGAAATCTTTCTCTGACGTCAACGCTTCTGTTATCAATTTACGTGGAAGAGATTGTTTAAAGCGTTCGAAGGCCACGAGATCAGGTGCAAGGTCGCGTTTCATCTCATCTTCATTTGTTTGTAAACATTCAGGTTTTGAGGTGTTTGAAGTTTCAACAGAAGTTGTTCCTGAAGACATACAAGAGATCAACTTCATCAAGAACAACTGAGACTTGATGAAGGGTCTTACTTATGGAAGAAGAATTCTGATAACTTTCAGGAAGATTTTTATTCGATATTCGGCTGTTTACATTCTGCTTTCCTTTCAAACTTTTCAATTTTGATGATTTCTCTTTAGTTTCATTAACATAAGAAGAAACGAAATTTGAGTCTGGTGGATTTGGAGTTGAGCTTGGACTGTTCTTCGTTCGAGATTGAATTTGAGAAGAGCTACGTGACGTCGGCGCGGGAAGCTTCGATCTAGAAACAAATATCAGCGATTAATATTCTGATGTAAGTTTATTTCATTAAAGTATTTTTTAGATGAAAAAGTTGTTAAAATTACCTGACTTGTGGAATTCTAGATTTTACAGACATCATAAATAAAGGATTATCAAAATCTCTGATTATTAATTACAACTGTATTAATAAAATATATAAAAATAAGTTGTTATATTTACATAAAATATAATATTTATTTATAGATAGAATAAACAAAAGAAATTTTTATAAAAGGACAATAATTGAGGAATAGAATTTGAAAAATTTATTAATTTTATGAAAATTAATTGACAATTAAAGCAATAAATTTGATAATTTGTAAATAAAAGTAATTGAAACATTTCTTAACAAAAATATTATAAAAAATCATTAAAAATTTGTTGAAAATTAAAGTTGAAACACTAAGTTTCGTAATAAAAAATAATTTAAAAATAAAATATGAATTTCCAAGATAATAGAAATAATATAATTTAAAAATTTTTATAAAATAGATTATCTTATTATAACTTTCACTAAAATTTTGAAATGAAAAGAATTTTGATAAATAAATGAAATTTTCAAATGAAATTTTGTTTAATCTTTTGAAAAAGCTTAAAATATTTTAATTACAATTCAAATCATTATTTTTATCAGTTTTTTAGTAAATTTAAGAAATATAAAAAGGATATTTTGATTAAATTAGTTAACTTATTGACAATTTTTTCTACAAAACTTAAATTATTACTTTAGACTTGAATAATAAAACTTATAAGTTTAAAAATATATCTGCTAAAGAACAATTTTTTAATAAACTTCATAAATAAAATAAAATAATCAATATTTTCACAATTATTTTTACTTAGAACCAAATTTTACACATATATATGTTACAATGTACAAATATTTCGAAAAATTCTCAAATATGTTAAAATTAAAAAAACATATTCTCATTTAATCTTTTTATTCCAACACTTTATCATCTAAATGTTTGTTTTGAAGCTAAATAATTATCAAAGTTGAAAGCATTCAAGATTCAACATTCAGAGGTATTATGTAAAACTTAACAACAAACGTAACAAGTCAAGTGCAATTACACAATTAACTCTATGTTAAAGAAATTATTATTTTTTATTATTTTTAATTATTAGTTTTAATTATAAAATTTATTTATTGACCCAACTCATTTTTATTATGATAATTAATTACTATAAATCCTAATATCTTAATGTCATCTTCATAATGAATCTAAAACCTTTTAGACGATTTATAATAATTAAGAAAAACTGCTACATGTATAGCTGCTTGTATAGCTTCTTACTACTTAAACTAAAAGACAAAGTTGAACAATATGTTTAAACTACTATTTTTAGAAAAAATTATATATTTTTAACTTTTAACTTTTATGCTTTAACAAATAGTTACTTGAATAATCAAATACTGTATTTATCAAATGTTTTAAGATAAATTTTTGTTTTTTTCTTGATTTTTATTATGAAAAAAAAAGAAAGAAGACATTTTTAGCTAAAATATGAATGGTGCCTCATAAAATACTAATTTGAGAAAAATTAAAACTTGCAAATAATTACACTATTAGTTGAAATAATACTACAGTAAAAATAATAAATAAATTAATACTAAATAACACTTCACTTGGTTTGATGAATAGAAGTTCAATTGAAAGTAAAAACTTTTCAGAACTTCATAATCAAAGTATTTTCGAGTTTTCAAATCTAGTGGAGCTTTTACTACTTATTTCAACAAATCAATTTGCAGTTAGATGTGGTTTGATTGAAGTCTTCTAATCAATCATTGAAACTAACATCTTAAATATAGACTGAAGATACTTCAAGTCTTCTTTAATAGATTGAAAGCTTTCCATATTTTTTAGTAAATTGTTGTCATTTGCAACTTCTGAAATCTAAATGATGATAAAAACGGAGAACTTTTTGATAAAGAAGATAAATATTTGTATTTATCTAACATTTAAGTGTTAATGAATTTGTTTCAATTAAATCTAAGTTTTTACTTTTGTATCAAACAGATTATCTTGATAAGAAATGATTAAAAAGATTAAGATGATTAAGATTTTTCGCATTTTTCTCAAAATCAAAATAGGAAGTAAAAAATCAAAGAAAGTTTCGAAACTTTATATAAATAATAACTTCTTTGTTTTTCACCAAATGTATTTCATTCGCTGCTCTTTTTCACTTACTGGGTGCCGAAATAATAAAAGAAATTATAAATTTTTCTTCGTAATCAAAAAACCATCAATTTAGTAGCTGATAAAAGTTGTTGCTTCTTTATCTTCACATCTTATTTGTAAGATCTTTAATTTAAAACTTAATTTGAATCAAATCATCCAACGTTCGTCAAATGTAATCTCAATCAGCAATCAACCTATTAACTTGTCTCAACACACAAGTTTAAATTTTTGTTAGATGGTGATAACTTTGATTCTTTTAAGATTAAATCAGATGAAGATCAGTTATGTTTTAATTCATCAATGATTACCTAAATTTGTTTCTTTTTTCTGAATTAAACATTTAATCTAATTCACAGTTTCTTTCTTAAATACAAATAAATTTCCAAAATGTAACTTCTTACATCTAATCAGCAATTTGATTGAAGATTTTTAAGCTAATTATTTAAGTAGTTCTGGTTCATTGTGATAAACCTGCAATATCTCTCTCTATTACAATTCATATTGTGGTTGACAGCCAGCTCATATATTTTAGCTATATTTGATGAAAAGATTACTGCTTCAGCATTTTTAGATTATTTTTGTCTAAATTCATAGCATCGAGGCCAGCAGTTCCTTTTTTTGTGGCCCCTAAATGTGAATGTTGAGGACTTGGTTTGTTTTGAGTGAAATAAGTTATCAGTGGACGGTTATCTTAAATGATTCCTTTAATTTAAGGTTTTTATATCAATTGTTCATAAAAACTTTCAATTTGCGATCACAAATTATCTATTTATAAGTTTAGTAAATTTATACATTAAATAATGTTTAACTTCTTTCAACTTTGTAATTATGTTCGTCTTTGTAGTGTAGCGGTTATCACGTCAATAGCGAAATAGTTAGAGCCTGAGCGGACACATATTTGCGACAGGGAAAAGCCTCTTAAAATCCCGGGTACCCTGTGAGTCTAGTTAATGACAACGTTTCTAGAAGATGCAAAAGTTGGAGTTGAATCTTGCTACATAGACAACAACTAAATCTCCAAAATTTCTATCTTGACTTACAGTTCTTGGCCGAAACAGCCATAAAAAAGTTTAATGTTAGAGTTTATGCAAGTATATTTGGTTATTTAGTCGCCTACCTTAGGTTTTATGAACTGAAATAACGTTTTTCAGTTAGCTTTAGTATGTAACACCACTAAAAATAACGTCATAATTACAACGTAATAATAATTTAAGTATTTGTTTAAGCAATTTTATTTTAAGGTCTTTTTTAGTATTTTTTGCGTTGGGCGAAACTGAAAAATTTACGTATTATTTACCGCGTTCTTTAAGTACTTGACTATGTAAACGGTTTTGGGTTTGGTTACCCTGAATCCAATCTCACGTGAGCTTATATTTGCTTATTTTTATTTGTAAGAAAAACAAGAATATATTTTATTGATTTTTTGAAATAACTGTTTGTTGATGTTTCTTTTCTAAACTTTAAATTATTTGTTATTATAAAAATTATAGATTTAGGTGTAATAAATTAATAACTTTAAGATATTATTATAGTTTACTTTGTATGTTTTAATAGTTTTATTATTTCCACTTTATTTATCAATTGATTACAACTTTTTAATGTAACTAAACGCTGTTTACTAAGAATTAAGCTTTTATATCTAAACAAAATTATAAAGATTTTGTAATTAGCTGAGATTATACAAACTTCTAAAACCTTTTTTTATCTTGAAAAGTTTAAAAACTTTAAAAGTTTAATAATTTTGATATTTTTTATTTTGTTTATAAACTTTTATGTCAATATTTAAGTTATGAGTTCTTTTATTTTATTAAAAACTTATCTTTCAATAATTTGTTTTTTAATTCCAAATGTTTCTTTATTTAAATTTGAAATATTAGGTAAATGTCATTATTGTTTGTTAGCACATGTCAAAATTTTTAAAATAAATCATTTTATTCAATCTATTTTTTTCAAGCTTTTTTTATATCCTTTGAAAACTATAATACATTTTGTGTAATTATATTATAGTATTTATTCATTTAAAATTAAATAATTATTTTTATTATAAAGCAGATAAATATTACCTTTTATTGAAAACATTTAAGTTTTCTAACTTTTTAATCAGAAATCTTCTAATTTTAAAGAATTTTAAAATTTCTTACTAGAGTTAGAATTTTAAAACTAATTATTTTATTACCAACCAGTTTAGTCAGAGATAAAAGTACAATTTTAGTGAAATACGTTTCATAATTACTAATATTTTTTCAAGTTCAATGAATAAGTACAGATGAAGTAAAAAATTTATAATTTCATAATTACAGATAATTAAACATAAAGATTATTTTGTTATTAATGAATTAAACATGTCTTCATAATCTAAACATATTTATAAGTTGGGAAAATTTGTAAAGTTAAAACTTTTTTTAAAAACATTTATCTTTTGGTTTATGGTAATTTCAGTTCTATTTTTAGTATTATGATAATACAGAAGTTTATGTATATAAGTAACTTTTGACTTAATCAACATCACATTTCTAACTTTTGTAACAAAATCTGTGATTTTTTAAGCTATTTGTTTTGTCATTATTGACATATATAGTTATTCATGTAACTTGTTCAACTTGTTTAGTATATTTATAATATTAATTCTAATAAATTAATCTTCTTAACTAGAGCTTTATATTTATTTTAGACCAGTAGCCAGCTTATAAAGTTATATTTGAAATAAATAGAATTATCATATTTAGTAAATAAAATTATCATGGTTTTATTTATTTCAAATTTCTAATAACAATTATTTTCTTATTAATTTTTTGATATACTTTTTTCTACCCTAAATTTGCTTTTAATACAACTTTTTCTTGTAAAATAAAAATATTAAATAATATTTTGTGAAGCATCTAAGAAATATTATTACAGATTTCATTTGATAACTTTCTTTTATTGGCTATTAAAACTGAAATTATATTTGATATCTAAACTTTCAAATACTTGTTTTTGAACTTGATCAAATACATTATAAAACTAGAATATTGCTTAATTTTCTAATAGATATATATTTAAGAACCAATTAAACAAATTATGAATACTTTATCTACTAAATATTAGAATAAATAATATTTTTTCAGGTAATCTATAAGATTTGCTTGGTTTTAGTTTCACTGGTTACATGGTACTTTATAAGAATGCTAAATGTCAAAGGTAAGTTCCTAGTTTTTCAATCTAAGTATTTTAACAAGATGATCAATTGAATCTTTCAGCAATTGTAGAGTTTGAATATAAAGCCACTGTAGAAGATGAATTAAACTTGAAAATTGGTGATATTATCACTAATATCACTCAAGTAGAAGAAGGTTGGTGTAGGGGACAATTAAATGGAAATGTTGGAATGTTCCCTGATAATTTTGTGAAGGTTTACAAAACTTTAACATTTTTATCATAATTTTTGTGGATACTTTTATTTTAAACCATCAAATTAGAGATCGTTTTAATTTCAAATTATTATTTCGTTTAATAGTTTTGATTACTACTTTAGTTTTGAATATTTGGTTTAGCAACTTATCTGAATTGCTAAAAAATTGTGAAATGAAATATAACTTCTCCCACCTAAAAAATGACGTCGTTGACTTCTCAGCTTATAAATTTGATATAGATTCGTTTCACGTTTCACTTTTTTATTCTTCAATTTTTAAGTCAATTTATTATTACACAAAATATCTACAAAAATTAAACTGCTTATAACTTAACTGTTTGATTCTGATGAAAATTAGAAGAATATTTCAAATATTGATAAAACTGTTTACTAATTTTGATAATTTTTATTTAAATAGATGATAGAAGAGAAAGTGACTACTCCAAAGCCAGCAAGTAAAGGTTCGTTTTTTTACATCAAATGTAGAAAAGTTTTTTTTTTAGCTTTTTATGTTTGTATATATTTATATTTGATAATAATATCAATAATATGTACTTGATAAAAACGAACAAGTTTTGAAAACAGAAATTCTAAGGGTTGTGAAAGTTCTTTTTCCATACGATCCTGAAAATGAAGATGAATTGAAACTGGAACCTGGCAATTTAGTATCAGTAATCGCTGATGTAAGTTTCTACCTCCTTAAATAATAAATCCTCAATCTGAACTAATCTTTAGGAAGAAGAGGGGTGGGCTAGAGGTATTTTGAAGGATAAGGAAGGTGTTTTCCCCACAAATTTCACTGAAGTACAAAAGACAAGTACAAGTGTGTTGGACAACAACCAGGACAAGCCTTCAATTGAACCACCAACTTCATCAAACAACAAGAAAGTTGGTTTTGATTCAAATATCGAAATGATCTGATCTTATCTTCTCAAGGGTTTTGGGAACATATTCGATGAGGGACCTATTAAATTACGACCCACTAGTAAAACTGATGTGGATATCAACAAAGTCAGTCTTTTTCTAACTACCAACTTTTTTTCATCATCTTTCACTAGATGCTTGCATCCGATAAATCTCCTAAACCAACATCATCAACATCTCTTCTGAATCCAATCAAATCTGAAGGAAGTCCTCTCATCAAATCTGAAGTTGTTAAAGAAGTAGCAACTGGTAATTACCCTCATTTGCATATCCACTTGTCAATCAATCAAAAGTTTCAGCCAAAAAATTCAAAGTTGTTTTCGATTACAAAGCTGAAAATGACGATGAGTTAACGTTGACAAAGGGTCAAGTGGTCAACGTCATCAATATGAACCTACCCGATGCTGGTTGGTGGATGGGGACCATTAGTGGACCAGATGGAAGGTTGGTTTTTGTGGTTGTTGGTTTTTGTGATTGTTGGTTTTGTGATTGTTGGTTTTTGTATTTGTTGGTTTTTGTGTTTGTTGGTTTTGTGATTGTTGGTTTTGTGACTGTTGGTTTTGTGATTGTTGGTTTTGTGGTTGTTGGTTTTGTGGTTGTTGGTTTTGTGGTTGTTGGTTTTGTGGTTGTTGGTTTTGTGGTTGTTGTTTTTGTGATTGTTGTTTTTTGTGATTGTTGGTTTTTGTGATTGTTGGTTTTTGTGATTGTTGGTTTTGTGGTTGTTGGTTTTGTGATCGTTGGTTTTTGTGATTGTTGGTTTTTGTGATTGTTGGTTTTTGTGATTGATTGTTGTTTTTGTGATTGTTGGTTTTTGTGATTGTTGGTTTTTGTGGTTGTTGGTTTTGTGATTGTTGGTTTTGTGATTGTTGGTTTTTGTGATTGTTGGTTTTTGTTTGTTGGTTTTTGTGATTGTTGGTTTTGTGATTGTTGGTTTTTGTGGATTGTTGGTTTTGTGATTGTTGGTTTTGTGATTGTTGGTTTTTGTGTTGTTGGTTTTGTGTTGTTGGTTTTGTGGTTGTTGGTTTTTGTGATTGTTGGTGATTTTGTGATTGTTGGTTTTTGTGATTGTTGGTTTTTGTGATTGTTGGTTTTGTGATTGTTGGTTTTGTGGTTGTTGGTTTGTTGGTTTTGTGATTGTTGGTTTTTGTGATTGTTGGTTTTGTGATTGTTGGTTTTGTGATTGTTGGTTTTTGTGATTGTTGGTTTTTGTGATTGTTGGTTTTTGTAATTGTTGGTTTTTGTGGTTGTTGGTTTTTGTGGTTGTTGGTTTTTGTGGTTGTTGGTTTTTGTGATTGTTGGTTTTTGTGATTGTTGGTTTTGTGATTGTTGGTTTTGTGGTTGTTGGTTTTGTGATTGTTGGTTTTTGTGATTGTTGGTTTTTGTGATTGTTGGTTTTGTGATTGTTGGTTTTGTGATTGTTGGTTTTTGTGATTGTTGGTTTTTGTGATTGTTGGTTTTTGTAATTGTTGGTTTTTGTGGTTGTTGGTTTTTGTGGTTGTTGGTTTTGTGATTGTTGGTTTTGTGATTGTTGGTTTTTGTGATTGTTGGTTTTTGTGGTTGTTGGTTTTTGTGGTTGTTGGTTTTGTGGTTGTTGGTTTTGTGATTGTTGTTTTTGTGGTTGTTGGTTTTGTGATTGTTGTTTTTGTGATTGTTGGTTTTTGTGATTGTTGGTTTTGTGATTGTTTTTTTGTGATTGTTGGTTTTTGTGATTGTTGGTTTTGTGATTGTTTTTTTGTGATTGTTGGTTTTGTGATTGTTGGTTTTGTGATTGTTGGTTTTGTGATTGTTGGTTTTTGTGGTTGTTGGTTTTGTGGTTGTTGTTTTTGTGATTGTTGTTTTTTGTGATTGTTGGTTTTTGTGATTGTTGGTTTTGTGATTGTTGGTTTTGTGATTGTTGGTTTTGTGATTGTTGGTTTTTATCTTCAGTGTTATCAAAGGAGTCTTTCCGGATAACTTTGTTGCTCCTCTTCAAGCTGGTGATGAAGTCTCACTTAAGGTAATCTCATATTTGAAAAATTTGAATCAACAAATTGATGTTTTCTCAGAAGTCTAGTTCTAATGTTGAAGTTAAAACGATCGAATCGAAACCATCTAAACCTGTGATGGAAGCTACTAGTGGTGGTGGTGAGTTGTTTACAAATATTATTAATAATTGATTGAATCAACTTCTGATTGAAATCAACCTTTCATTTTGAAAGTCATCAGTAAAAGAAGTTCCTAGAAACCACTCGTTGACAATTTGTTGTTTTTCAGTTGCTGTGGAAACGAAACCAACGGCACCTAAGACCATGAATCAACCACAAAGTAGCCTATCTTTAAAAAGACCAGCCCCAAAGGTCTGTTTATTTTCAACTGATTTCAATTCTTCAAAACTTTTTCTGATCTTCATTATCAGCAGGCCCCTGTACCTCAAACCACAAAAACACAAGTTGAAAAAGACGAATCAATCGATGGTAAACGGCATTTGCTTTCTAATCAAATATCTCCTAAAACTTTGACGACAGACGTCTTACCGGTCACTGAAGATAGCAAATTGACCCACTTCAAACGCCCTGCTGGTCCTAAGAATCGTAAAAGACCAGATGCCAATAATAGGAGAGAAAAAGTAAGAATAAACCACTGACCGCTAACCACCCACGTGACCACTAACCACCCATGTGACCACCAACCACCCACGTGACCACCAACCACTAACGTGACCACTAACCACTGACGTGACCACTGACCACTGACGTGACCGCTAACCACTGACCACTGACGTGACCACTAACCACTGACGTGACCACTGACCACTGACGTGACCGCTAACCACTGACCACCCACGTGACCACTGACCACTGACGTGACCACTAACCACTGACGTGACCACTGACGTGACCACTGACGTGACCACTGACCACCCACGTGACCACTGACCACTCATGTGACCCCTGACGTGACCGCTAACCACTGACGTGACCACTGACCACCCACGTGACCACTGACGTGACCACCAACCCCTGACGTGACCACTAACCACTGACGTGGCCACCAACCAACCTGGTGACCACTGACGTGACCCCGAACCACTCACGTGACCACTAACCACCCACGTGACCACTAACCACTGACGTGACCACTGACCACCCACGTGACCACTAACTACTAACGTGACCACTAACCACTGACGTGACCACTAATCACTGACGTAACAGGCGAAAGAGGCGTCGACCGCTGCCGACAACGAAATGACGTCACCAGTTCACGAACAAGAAAAGCTTCCAGAAGCTGGAGATGCAGTTGAAGATGTTCCTACATCTCCTGTTGGTGACGTAGCTTCTATCGCGCCTGCTAAACGCGATCACAAACGCGGTGGGATTCAAGTGATGCCGATGATGACGACGACAGACGCGTCACTTCCGGCCGAGAAGCCATCGTGGATGAAGAATTTGAAAAGCCGGAAGTCGGATAAAAGACCGACAACAGCGACAGTCGTCAACAATTCATGTAAAGAAGAAGCGAAACCAGCTTGGTTGGCAAACTTGGCGAAGAAGCGACAAACACCACCACCAACACCAGCTGCAAAACCACTAGAAAAAGTTGATGTAGAAAAGACTAGATTAGATAGCGACGTCTCGCGGGTTTGTTGAAAGTATCGTTGATGACGTCATCATCGCGTGATTGATTTCAGCCGGTTGAAGATGAATCTTCATCACATGATCAACGAAAAGTGCCGAGTAAACCAAGTGAAGTGAAGAAGACGACCAACAACAACGCGAGACCTCTCTCAATGCAATTTCTTCTAAATCCGGTTCTTCATCACCACTTATCTTCTATTAAATCTTCTTAAATCTTCTATTTTCAGACAAATAAATTTCCTGATTTACCTTCTAAGAAAACTGTCCCAGTAAATCGACCAAAACCACCGCCCCCGACCACTAAACCCACATTGACTGGGACAAAACCTGTAGGTGGGACACTTACTGGTATGGTTGAAGATTTGAAGGAAGAGATGAAGTTACTTCGCGAACAAATGAATCAAATGCTTCTTGATATCAGGTTAGTTTGATTTGTGAATGTTGTGACGTATATGTTGAGGACATGACGTCAGTTACTTGCTACAAACGTAAAGATGTGGAAAGCACCTCACTTATCAATTTCCAAGCTGCTTGTGATGAAAATCAACAATTAATTCATAAAGTTTAATAATTAACTTTTCAGTTCTTGTAAACAAGAAAATCAAGTTTTATCCAAAGAACTACAAGAAGAAAAGAAGCAGAGGACATTTCTTCAGGTTTCTAAATCATATTTCTATATTCACAAGAACTTCATTTTTTCTACTTTTACTTTTAAGAACTTTTTCAACTGACTTTTTAAAATTTCATTTAAATAAGATATTTTTGAAATTGTTTGAATAAGTAGATTCAGTTTTGTAAATTACTTCACTAGATAACTTGAAGATTTAAAAATTTATCAATTTTTTAGAGTGAAATCGAAAAGATAAGAAAGCAAATCAAGTTAAAATAGAATCCAGCAACCACCTGACTACATCCTGAACAAAACTCTCTAGCGACGTCTAGCGGAAAGAATATTCTATGCAGTGATAACCAAATATTTGCTCAGTTGGCATTGTGTTGACAACTAACTTCTATATACCACTTAATTGTATCTTTCAACCAACGGTAGACTTCTTCACACGTAAAATCAACCTTTCTTTTCTATTTTTTTTGGCATGCTTTTATGTATTGTGCTGTTTATATCTTAATTTCAACAGCAGTGAATCTATTTGAGAATTAAAAGTTCAGTATTTAAATGAAATTAATTCAGAGATTAATCTGGTGGATAGTTTTTGATTCTTTAAACATCTGCGGATGTTCTCTCTGTGTTGCAAATCCCTCGCTGTTCATGTGATTCGATTTTTAACTAACTCTTCTATTAACTTCTTCATTCGATGAAGTCTCATCACTAGAGGGCACGCTTTGCTCTCTAAAACTCTTTAGTTGTAAATAATCATTCCGATTTCGATTCTTTCAACGTATTAACAACTTTTGAAACAATCACTTACCTTTCTTCATTTACAAATTCACTTGATGATTACCTGATCCTGCATATTTGATTCTACATCACCTAAACCTACATCACCTGATCTCTGCATCACTTGATCTCTGCTAATTGTTCATCCTTTTGTATCGGTACCTACATCACCACTACTTTAGCGATTTAACTAACAAATTCTTATTTTTTCGTCCAATTTGTGCCTTTTGATAAATACTATCACGAAGATGCTTCTTCTTTCCCAGATTTCTTCTTTTTATATCAATTTGTTGGTTTTATGCTTATCAGCAATTCAATAAAGCATTAGTATTCTCAAAACTTGTTTTTATTTCATCACTTAGCAGCAACTAGCTTCTATTACTTCTACTTCAGAAGAGATGAAAGCTTCCTAAATACTCTCAGTGTGAAGCTGATCAGCACCAGTGTTTGTTAGAGTGTTTGTTGATGAGTCAATTTGCCAACAAAAATAACATAAACAAACACAACAAACAAACACAACATAAACAAACACAACATAAACAAACACAACATAAACAAACACAACATAAACAAGCACAACATCAACAGACACAACAAACAAACACAACATCAACAAACACAACAAAGAAACACAACATCAACAAACACAACATCAACAAACACAACAAACAAACACAACATAAACATAAACAAGCACAACATAAACAAGAACAACATAAACAAACACAACATAAACAAACACAACATCAACAAACACAACATAAACAAGCACAACATCAACAAACACAACATAAACATAAACAAGAACAACATAAACAAGCACAACATAAACAAGCACAACATCAACAAACACAACATCAACAAACACAACATAAACAAACACAACATCAACAAACACAACATCAACAAGCACAACATAAACAAACACAACATAAACAAGCACAACATCAACAAACACAACATAAACATAAACAAGAACAACATAAACAAGCACAACATAAACAAGCACAACATCAACAAACACAACATCAACAAACACAACATAAACAAACACAACATCAACAAACACAACATCAACAAGCACAACATAAACAAACACAACATAAACAAACACAACATCAACAAACACAACATCAACAAGCACAAAATGAGTTTGTCAGGAATCGTCAAATACATATAAAAGATATACAAATCTTCAACTTTTGCTAAGAAATTTGAATTTTGTTGTCAGTAATTTGACTTTGAAAAACATTTAATTAAAAAGTTGAACTTCGAAAACTCGATTTAGAACTAGTGTTGGTGCGAAAAACTCCTCAAATAAGTTTTTGGTGATTTTAAAATTCAACTTTAATATAAAAACACGACAACAAAATATAACTTTCACAAAATATTAGTTTAATTTCACTTCAGAAGCTGCTTCAGTTGTAATTTCACTTCTAAAGTTGCTTCAGTTGTAATTTCACTTCAGAAATAAAGTTCTCTTTGTCAAGTTTCTAAACTTATCTTTGTTGCAACTACACTCAACAATTTCTATTTGTCGTTTCCACTTCATATCTCTTACTTTTATTTGTCAGTTTTACAAAATATGAAAAATTTCACAATTAAATAATCTTTTATTTGTAAACTTTATAAATAATACTTACAATTAATAATAAAACAATTTTATTGATCGGTTTTATACATAAGTTTCATTTATAGCACAGAATAATAATTTTAAAGAAGTGAAAATTTCAATTAAACTTTTTTCAAGAATTTAAAAACAGAATTTGAATAAAATACAAAATTTTACCTTCGGTAGAAATCTCAATTTATTTTAAATTCAAAAAATCTCTTTTTGATTTCGCTGAAGACTTCTTAACTAAATCTATTTTAACTTATTTTTATAAGACTTACTTTAATAAAATTTTAGTAAATATTTCAAATCACAGAAACCTTTTTAAACCTTAATTACATTCAACTAATACTGAATGAAAAATAATAATTTTTAGACTATAGTACATCTTAATATAAAGTTCAGTTTTATTCAAAAACAGCTGAATACATCCAACCAATCAAATTGGTTTATATTGAGAAAACACGTGATATAAGTAAGATGGCATCTTATATAAAAACATTTGAACAAGCGACGCGACCAACCAGGGTGGGTACTAACTTTAATTTACAATTAAAATTTATATATCTTTACTAACTCACAACTTTCTAAAAACTATAAAAAAGTTTATCAAGTTGTTAAAAAATTCATTCATCAGTTGTTTTTAGTTATAAAAATGAAATAAGTTATTAGAATTTGTTATATTTTAAAGGTGATGTTTATATTACGAAATATCAGTTACTAAGCTTTTTTATTCTATTATTTTTGAAGTAAACTTCTTGGTTCTTAGAAATTACAAACTTATCAGCAATATCATTTGATTTTTACTATTTTGTAGTAGTTTAAATGTATTTTTATATAAATAAATATAAGATGTTATCTATAAATAAGTAGTATTTATTACAAAACAACTGTTATCTGTATAATAATAAAATATATTAAAAATATAACTTTTTTTTTATGAGTTTTTAAAATAAGATTTTAGAAAATTGGTTAACAGAATTTTTGAGATAATTGTTAAAAGTTTGTCAAGTTGACTTTATAATTTAATTCTAATTTTATAATTTAAAAGAATAATATTTAATCTTTTTAAATTTATAAATTCTCTATAACTAAATTACAATTAATTCAAAAATCATCTTACTTAAGATGGTACGCTTACATAAATTTGTGAAAATAAACTGTTAAAATGACATTTTTAAATTGTTTTGAATTTGATAAATCATTATTTAAAAACTTGAACTGGTTTTGATATTTTTAAAACAAGCATTTAGTATTTGAACAAATTATTGATGATAGAATACTTATAATGATTATTTATTCTGATTCATTTGTTATTTAAATTATTTCAAAAAACGTTTTTAAAACTTTAGTTTGATTTCAGATATATATTTTAATCAAAAAACTATTTAAATTTGTTTATTTTTATCAAATAAAATGTTTTAGTTTAACTGATTTTTTATTTTCAATTTCCTTATTCAGATTAAAATAAATTATTTTTAGTTTGAATTTTATAAAACTTTATAATATTTTGTTCTTATTATTATCAAAATCTTTTTATATTAAAAATTTGATATTTTATTTGATATTGATAATATTTCTGTTCATTTGTTTCTGAGTATTTGAATTTTAAAGGTTATCTCATAAATTATTCATTATTTTTTGGATAATATATTTGATCTTGTTGTTTTGGTGAAGTTATTTTTTTGTTACTAATACTTGTTTTTTCGAGTTTATTAAATTATTTCAAATTTTATATCAATTTTAAAATTATTAATCATAAAATCCCCCTCAAATATAAAAAATTTATTTGAAAAGTTTATAAATATTTTAAATATTATATTTTAATATATTTCTTAGGTTGATACTGATTTATACAATCTGTATAATTCGTAAACTTTTTATCTAACTGATAAATGGCTAACACGAATTTAAGGTATAAAATAAAATGATAGTGTTTTCAAATTTCTAATTTCTGAAATTAGTTTAATAACATCAAATCTTCTCTTTCAGTCGTCTGGATCAAGTCTTTGCATTATTAGAGAATGGAGCTTCTTCTATAGCAAGAAAGGCAGCTGCTAAACAACTGGGAAATGTTCAGGAAAAACATCCTACTGAACTGAATGTTTTATTAGCAAAAGTAGAAACCTGATAAATTTGATAATTTAGTTTTTTTATTATGATATGAATCAACAAAAGTTGATTTTATATAAAAGCCTCTGATTACTTTTATCATTTATTTGAAGATTTAATTTTACTTTTAAAGATTTGATCTTCTATTTAAACTGATTTTTTTTCAATCATTAAAACCTTTCAAACAAAAACTTGATATTTTATTTTATTAATTCTAAATTTCTAGTGATTACAACAACTCACTGACATCTAATTTTTTTATTTTGACTTCTAACGTTTTGATGACTCATTTGTTCAATTTTTTCATATTTTTAAAAATTAATTTTTCAAATTTTCATTTATCTTTCAGTAACCAAGATTTTTTTAAGATTTACAAATACTCCTGAATCTTCAGACTTTCTCTTCTTTCAGCTCCTCCCTTACATCAGACACACTGAATGGGAAACCAGACTTGCTGCAGTAACAGCGGTTGAAGCGCTTGTAGAAAATGTACCAAGTTGGCAAATTGAACATGCTTTAATTAGTTCAGGTGGTTTATAGAAGTTGTTTCATCATTCAAATACATGAAGTAGTTGATGACAATCTACTTGTGTCACCATGTTTGTTATTTCAATCCAACTTCAATAACTTTCAACTTGTACAGATAAACAAGAAGAAGACACATTACTAAAATTCGACAAGTTTGATGTGGACAAACTGCTTTCATGTTCAGAGACTCTTCTTGGTTCTTCTGGTGAAGATATGAACTTGTTAACTGACCCAAAAGGTTCATCTTCCAAATCATATCTTCGAATTAACATCGATTCTTTTGAAGATCATTTGCAACAAGTGAAACATCAACGTAAGAGATTGGAAACCAGCCTCGGATTACACAGTGGAAATGTTCTTAGTCTAGGAATATCTTCAATCAATCTTTTCAAGTACTCCCTCTGTTTGATTTTTAGTGTACCCACTCACTCACTTGAATCTGAAGTGGTTTTAATCGACGCTAATATTCAAATTCTTTCAGAGATGACGATCTCGTAGTCAAGGACAACCAGCCCAAGCGGACCAGTTGCCTGAAACAGGTCAGCAACTTGCAAGTAGCTGTTGAATTCAACTTGTCGTTTGTAGGCAAGTGTGGTGATGAACACAATGTTCGAGAACATGAGTAGTCGTGAGAAGAACGTCGCTAAAAGACGCGCTAAAGCACATCTGAAACAAAAAACTCGAGAAGGACGTGTCAAGTTGGTTACCATGCCAACCACCAAATGTGTCTTCATTTGATTGTTTCAGAGAAGATAAAGATCAACCAGCCCGGAAGAAAGTGAAGATGGAGACGAAAGGATCTTTGTTAGAAGACACAATCCCAATTGAAGATATTCCCAAACATTCCCCTTTTCAAGAAGAAGTAAGTGACGCGCGCGTTTCAACATCTAAAGACTCGATCTTCATCAGTGGACTCGATGGCCATTCAAGTGGTTTTATGAACATCTTCTGGACCTCCTCTTCAATTCAGCATGGGAGTCAAGGCACGGAGCTTGTATGACCATCCGGGACCTACTTAGGAAGCATGCTTATAGCTTAGGGATGTCAACAGAACTAACGCGAGAAGAAGTCAGATTTTCATCTTCTCATCTCCAAATCTAATCCGACATCTCAACAGAATCATATCGCTCATCAATCGGCTCTTGAAGATTTAGCAATCCGTCTTCTTAGTGTGATCTCATTGGATCGTTTCGCTGATTATATTTCAGATCAAGTGATCCTGATCTTCATCTTGATTTAATCTTAATGATCTTCTTACAGGTAGTAGCTCCTGTTAGGGAGTCTTGCGCGCAAGCTCTGAGTATCGTGATTTTACATATGGATCCGAAACAGACTTTCAGTAAGATCAACTTCTAAGACTTCATCTTCTACTTGATCTTGTGGTTTCAGAGGTTGTTGAACTTGTGTTGTATTTACGAAGAAAAGCAGAATGGCAACTTCGTCAAAGCTCGATGGTGACTCTCAAATACATCATCGCTGTCAGAAGAGTTAGTTGAGATCAGATGAAGGATCTCTTTTAAACGTTGATGATTTCAGGATATCATCTCTGAATTGCTCCCGATGTGTCTTGATGATATGATGCAAGGACTCCTTGATAGTGACGGAGATGTAAAAAGTGTCACAGCAAAAGCTCTTCAACCAACTACATCATTTCTACTTGATCATTACAAACAATTTGTGAGTCTTTATCATCTTCTAAAGATCAGATGATGATTTGATCTTTAGGTGAGGAAGATCTTGGTGATTTTATGGGACTCTTTATTGGATTATGATGAATTAACTGCTTCAACTCATTCAGTGATGTTACTTTTATCAAATTTCATCTCCAAACTTCCAAATAATCGAATCAGGTAATTTTGATGATATGTCCCGGATGTTGTAACAAAATATTGATCAGAGGACAGAGTAATAAAGAAACAGAGACCCTTATCAAGAGGTTGTGGCCCTTCTTCTTCCATGTGGACACGGAAGTACGTAAAGCTGCCATCTCTACTTTCCTAACTGTCCTACAAGCGTCCACATCTGAGGTACGACTTGACCGGCAACTTCCTCGTTTCTACATCTTATACTTGATCCAGATATCTTCTTGGAGAGACGAGACATCTATCGGATCTTTACTCAGTCTTTTTTCATCTTGTATGTTGGAAAGATCTTCAGATATTCAAGAACAGATTGTGAAAGTTAGTTGATGATTGATGTGGATTTGAATGAAATCGAAATCTTCATATTTCAGACTTTTCTCACGTTCCTGAGATCTTCTTCAAAATCTTCAATCTTACAAACATCCGGTTTCATCAGGACTTTATTGATGTCGGCGAGTCAAGCTGTAAATGTTGCTTATGAGAATTCTTTGTTACAAGAATTATCATCAGCTGTAAGTCAACAATTTCATATTCACCAAATAAATTATTTGTAATTTACAGATTGCTGATGGGAAATGTTTGAAAATAGATCTTCAACATTTCATTGGTGGTTGTAATCTCAATTCAACCAATCAGCAAGCTCTAAATCATATTATGAAAACACGTTTCCATCTCACAAGGTCTTTTAATCTTCTATAAAACTCCAACATCAACTGAACTTTTTCTTCTAGTATTATCGGCGCGTTGACTTGGCACTATTACGCGAAAAACGCTGACGTCATCAGTTCTGAGAAAACTATCACAGAATTTGAAGAACTTATTTGCGCTTACCTAACATCACAAACTTCACTTTTTCAAATTGTTGGGGCGAATACATTAAAAGGGTTTTGGAAAGAGACCTTTTATCAACAGGTTAAATCTAATCTTCATCATTTGCTCCTAATAGAGTTCTTCTTCTCAGAAAACGTCTTTTTCCTTCAACTCCGTCATCTTTACTTCGATTGAAAACGTTTTAAACCAAAATATTTATTATTCTGAAATCTCTGCAAATATAATCGAGATACAAGCTGATATCCAATCATTTATTAAATCTCTGGTCGACCACGGCTTCAACGAGGTCCTCAAGGTCCTGGTACACATCTTCATCTAACATTTGATGCTTTTACAGAAGACATGTTTGAAATCTGCGTTTACTCTTGATGAAATTATCAGTTATTGTTCAAAAGTCGATCCACAATTCCTTGCATCAGTTGACGACAAACACAAGAAAGGTGATGAAGTCACTTCAAATGATCAAATGTGATCTTTCAACTTTCAACAGATATCCTCCTTCAAAAAGACTTCCTCATCACTTCAGCAGAAGATCTTGAAGATAAATGTGCAAGTCTCGATAATCAAGCAAAGTCGAATGCATCTGCTGTCATCATTCAAGCAGCTTCTTGTACTAGTTGTCCACACAAGTGGTCACTACCACAAAAACTCAATTCTATTATCAGACCACTGATGGACACTTTAAAGGTCAGTTAGATGCGGACCTTGTCCTGGTTCAACTTGACAACTAATCTGATGACAGCGAGAAGAAAACCAAACATCAGTTGAAGCTGCCAGCACTTCCATCTCGATGTTGATTGGTTTATGTCGTGATCGAAGTCCTTCTCCTAATCCGAAGTTGATCCGGAATCTTGCTCTGACTCTCACATCGCTTCAATCCTTGTTCCCAGCTCCTCATCATATCTCCTCTGAGTTTTCAGGTCATCTCTTCCTCCTCATCGTGTCTTTACTGACTCCTCTTCAACAGACACTCTTCTTCAGTCCTTCGGAATGACTTCTGAATCCGTTGCTAGGGACGGAATCGTGACGTTGCTACGACAACGAAGTTCTCACGAAGCAACGAAGCGATGTCGAAGCAAATCGTTTCCCGCTACCAACTCTCTGGTGAGTTCGAGTCGAGAAACGCGAGAAGTCGTCTTTAAAGATTCAATTTCAGTCGAAGTCGACCGCAAGTGAGAACGCGGCTTTGTGTCTTCGGAAGATCTGCTCTTCTTATAAAGAAGACATCTTTCAAGTTGTTCCCAGCATCCTAGAGATCATTGAAAACTTGAAAAGTGAGTTTTATCATTGAGATGTCTTCTTTTGATCTTTACTAAATCTCATATTCTTCAAAAGATGTGGATCTTCATAAGACTGTTGATGATGAGAAAGAGAACAAACTGATTCGACAATCACTTGCAGTTCTACAAGTTATCTTCTCATCTCTTCAAAATCGACATTTACTTGATCAAGTAACATCTCATCTTCTTCTACGACATCTTCTACTCATCTTATTTGTAGATCTTACAAATCTTACCGAGGATCATTTCGTGTTTGTATCATCCTCTCTCAAACATCCGTTTCATATCTTCTAATTGTCTCGCTGAACTCGCCAACCACTCACCTTCTAAAGTTCTTCCTTGTATCTTTGAAGAAGTCCTCCCTCAATTGGACTCTGATGATTTTGTGAAGAGAAAAGGATCCATGGAAGTCCTCTCAAGTGAGTTTAGAAGAAGATGAAGATCAATTGATGATTTGTTTATTTGTAGAAATCGTTGATAAGATGGGAATAAACGTCGTCAACTACGCTGTCTTGTTAGTTGTTCCTTTGTTGGGCAAAATGGGTGATTTCGAAGCCCAGACTCGTTTGTTAGCAACTTCCTGCTTCGCTGGTTTGATTCAATATATCCCTGTAGAGGTACAAAGAGATCTTCATCACTTTGAAGTGATCTTGATGATCTGTTGTTACTAGTCGAGTATCCCGGATCCTACAAACATGCCTATTGATCTTGTGATGAAGAAGAGACACGAACGTAGGTTTTTGGAACAATTATTTGATAGTAAATCACTCGAGGAGTATCCAGTTCCAATCACCATCAAAGCAAAACTTCGTGGTTACCAACAGGTGCTTGAAACAACCATCTACTGGTGTTTAACATCCCTGTGTTGTGTAGGATGGTGTGAAATGGTTGGCATTCTTGAATCGTTACAAGTTACACGGTATCTTATGTGATGATATGGGTTTAGGTAAAACTTTACAAACTATCTGTATCATCGCATCTGATCACTTCTACAAGAGCAAAGTAAGTTGTTCTTGGATGTTGCAGAGGTGATGTAGATTGTTTTTAGAAAGAAAATGATAAGTTGGTGTCATTAGTTATCTGCCCACCAACACTTACTGGTCATTGGGTGGAAGAAACCAAAAGATTTTGTGACCATTTAGACCCACTACACTATACAGGGGTCCCTGTAGAAAGGACCAAGTACATCACTTTGATCTTTTTTAGGATTGATATTTGATTGATGATCTTTTTGTAGATTGCAGAATGAAGTGAAACATCACAACCTGGTCATCGCTTCGTATGAAGTTGTCAGAAACGATATTTCATTTTTCAGGTAACTATATCTCATCTTCTTCATCTTTCAACTTACTCTCATCTCAGTAAGATCAAATGGAACTATTGTGTCCTGGATGAAGGTCACGTGATCCGAAACGGGAAGAGCAAGACTTCTCAATCAGTAAAAACTCTAATCGCGAATCATCGATTAATTTTGACGGGGACCCCTATTCAGGTATCATCTCAAAACACCCTTAACTGTTCTAACTTCTTTTTCTAACAGAATAATGTCCTAGAACTTTGGTCACTGTTCGATTTTCTAATACCTGGTTTCTTAGGAAGTGAACATGAGTTTACGGTTCGTTACACAAAACCGATACTAGCAAGTCGTGATGCGAAGAGTTCATCAAAGGAACAAGAAATGGGTAAAAATATCAATTTATTCAAATTAATAAATTACTCGATGAAAAGAATAGTTGAAAAAGTAGTCAGGTGTTTTGTTGCATGTGTAATCGACCATGTTGTAAACTAATATCATCATAATCAACCATATACAACATACTTTCATCAGTTGGTGTTTGCAACATCTCAAAAAGTGTCTTTCTCCTTCGTGAAGTCTAACAACAAATATTTTCGTAATTTTCAGTTACATTTTGATGAAACCAAAAAACAAAATTTGATATTTTATGACTCATTGAGAAGTTACTTTTTAATTAAAGGTTTTTTTGTTGAAATTTCTTCAAAATCTTTTAACTAACCTGACACCAGACACAGTAACCAACTAACACAAGAACAGCTACTGATAGAAACCCACAGACAATCAGAAGTACAAATACTTGTGTAGATGGTGAACTAGTCACTTGATTATCATCAACATCTTGCTGTAAACATAAACAATTAAATTGAAAACTTCAAAACATTTCAACAAACTCCTGTTGATGATGATGTATCCTCTTCAATTGTTGATAGATTTCTGTCAATTAAACTGTTTTCTGTGAAAGTTCCTGAAACACATTTACACAAAATTAAATTAAAAAACAACAAAACAAAAACAGTTTTTAATCTCATCATCTTCATTTCCTGTTCACTTCATTAAATTCTGATTCATTCAAACTGAATTGCAAATAATAGTTACACATTAACCTATGATGACGTAACCACCTTCACGTCACGTGACGCTATTCTGACACAGGATTAGTCGCGATAAATGCTCTTCATAAACAAGTCCTTCCTTTCATGCTAAGAAGAATGAAAGAAGATGTCCTTAAAGATCTACCTCCGAAGATCGTACAGGATTACTATTGTGATTTAAGTCCTCTTCAAGTAAACATCAAATGTCTTCATCAACATCTTTTGATGATTTTCTTGTAGTTGGAACTTTATGAAGATTTCGCTAAAAGTAAAGCGAAGAAAGTCGCTGAATCTTCAATCATCAACTTTGATGATGATATTGATAGAAATTCATCCGCAAATAAAGCATCTCATGTCTTCCAGGTTTCACTTGCATCCACTACAAACGATCTTCTTCACTTTTATGTCTTTCAGGCTCTTCAATACCTCCAGAAAGTCTGTAATCATCCAGCCTTTGTGCTTACACCAAATCATCCTGAATATCTTCGTATTTCTTCCAAATTGAAAGATTCGAACAATTCATTAAAAGACATCAAAAATGCTTCCAAGTTAACAGCTCTCAAACAATTGTTGTTGGATTGCGGGATCGGAGCAGGTCTTTATCTTCATCTCTCATCTAATCATCTTCTGATCTTCATCTTCAACAGAAACTTCTCTTTCTACTTCAATTGTGTCTCAACATCGCGCTCTGATCTTCTGTCAGCATCGAAACATGTTGGATGTAATCGAGAACGACCTCTTCCGACCTCTCATGACTTCTATCACTTACTTGCGACTTGATGGAAGTGTCCCAGCCTCTCAACGCTTCTCAACCGTATCCAAGTAATCTTCATCTTCTCATCTTCTCAAAATCTTCATCTTCTGATCTTCTCAAAATCTTCATCTTCTGATCTTCTCAAAATCTTCATCTTCTGATCTTCTCAAAATCTTCATCTTCTGATCTTCTCAAAATCCTCATCTTCTAATCTTCTCAAAATCTTCATCTTCTGATCTTCTCAAAATCTTCATCTTCTGATCTTCTCAAAATCTTCATCTTCTGATCTTCTCAAAATCTTCATCTTCTGATCTTCTCAAAATCTTCATCTTCTGATCTTCTCAAAATCTTCATCTTCTGATCTTCTCAAAATCTTCATCTTCTGATCTTCTCAAAATCTTCATCTTCTGATCTTCTCAAAATCTTCATCTTCTGATCTTCTCAAAATCTTCATCTTCTGATCTTCTCAAAATCTTCATCTTCTGATCTTCTCAAAATCTTCATCTTCTGATCTTCTCAAAATCTTCATCTTCTGATCTTCTCAAAATCTTCATCTTCTGATCTTCTCGAAATCTTCATCTTCTGATCTTCTCAAAATCTTCATCTTCTGATCTTCTCAAAATCTTCATCTTCTGATCTTCTCAAAATCTTCATCTTCTGATCTTCTCAAAATCTTCATCTTCTGATCTTCTCAAAATCTTCATCTTCTGATCTTCTCAAAATCTTCATCTTCTGATCTTCTCAAAATCTTCATCTTCTGATCTTCTCGAAATCTTCATCTTCTGATCTTCTCAAAATCTTCATCTTCTAATCTTCTCAAAATCTTCATCTTCTGATCTTCTCAAAATCTTCATCTTCTGATCTTCTCAAAATCTTCATCTTCTGATCTTCTTCTGAAAATCTTCATCTTCTGATCTTCTCAAAATCTTCTTCTTCTGATCTTCTCAAAATCTTCATCTTCTGATCTTCTCGAAATCTTCATCTTCTGATCTTCTCAAAATCTTCATCTTCTAATCTTCTCAAAATCTTCTCAAAATCTTCATCTTCTGATCTTCTCAAAATCTTCATCTTCTGATCTTCTTCAAAATCTTCATCTTCTGATCTTCTCAAAATCTTCATCTTCTGATCTTCTCAAAATCTTCATCTTCTGATCTTCTCAAAATCTTCATCTTCTGATCTTCTCAAAATCTTCATCTTCTGATCTTCTCAAAATCTTCATCTTCTGATCTTCTCAAAATCTTCATCTTCTGATCTTCTCAAAATCTTCATCTTCTGATCTTCTCAAAATCTTCATCTTCTGATCTTCTCAAAATCTTCATCTTCTGATCTTCTCAAAATCTTCATCTTCTGATCTTCTCAAAATCTTCATCTTCTGATCTTCTCAAAATCTTCATCTTCTGATCTTCTCAAAATCTTCATCTTCTGATCTTCTCAAAATCTTCATCTTCTCATCTTCTCGAAATCTTCATCTTCTGATCTTCTCAAAATCTTCATCTTCTGATCTTCTCAAAATCTTCATCTTCTGATTCTTCTCGAGATCTTCATCTTCTGATCTTCTCAAAATCTTCATCTTCTGATCTTCTCAAAATCTTCATCTTCTGATCTTCTCAAAATCTTCATCTTCTGATCTTCTCAAAATCTTCATCTTCTGATCTTCTCAAAATCTTCATCTTCTGATCTTCTCAAAATCTTCATCTTCTGATCTTCTCAAAATCTTCATCTTCTGATCTTCTCAAAATCTTCATCTTCTGATCTTCTCAAAATCTTCATCTTCTGATCTTCTCAAAATCTTCATCTTCTGATCTTCTCAAAATCTTCATCTTCTGATCTTCTCAAAATCTTCATCTTCTGATCTTCTCAAAATCTTCATCTTCTGATCTTCTCAAAATCTTCATCTTCTGATCTTCTCAAAATCTTCATCTTCTGATCTTCTCAAAATCTTCATCTTCTGATCTCAAAATCTTCATCTTCTGATCTTCTCAAAATCTTCATCTTCTCATCTTCTCAAAATCTTCATCTTCTGATCTTCTCAAAATCTTCATCTTCTGATCTTCTCAAAATCTTCATCTTCTGATCTTCTCAAAATCTTCATCTTCTGATCTTCTCAAAATCTTCATCTTCTGATCTTCTCAAAATCTTCATCTTCTGATCTTCTCAAAATCTTCATCTTCTGATCTTCTCAAAATCTTCATCTTCTGATCTTCTCAAAATCTTCATCTTCTGATCTTCTCAAAATCTTCATCTTCTGATCTTCTCAAAATCTTCATCTTCTGATCTTCTCAAAATCTTCATCTTCTGATCTTCTCAAAATCTTCATCTTCTGATCTTCTCAAAATCTTCATCTTCTGAAAATCTTCATCTTCTAATCTTCTCAAAATCTTCATCTTCTGATCTTCTCAAAATCTTCATCTTCTGATCTTCTCAAAATCTTCATCTTCTGATCTTCTCAAAATCTTCATCTTCTGATCTTCTCAAAATCTTCATCTTCTGATCTTCTCAAAATCTTCATCTTCTGATCTTCTCAAAATCTTCATCTTCTCATCTTCTCAAAATCTTCATCTTCTGATCTTCTCAAAATCTTCATCTTCTGATCTTCTCAAAATCTTCATCTTCTGATCTTCTCAAAATCTTCATCTTCTGATCTTCTCAAAATCTTCATCTTCTGATCTTCTCAAAATCTTCATCTTCTGATCTTCTCAAAATCTTCATCTTCTGATCTTCTCAAAACCTTCATCTTCTGATCTTCTCTAAATCTTCATCTTCTGATCTCAAAATCTTCATCTTCTAATCTTCTCAAAATCTTCATCTTCTGATCTTCTCAAAATCCTCATCTTCTGATCTTCTCAAAATCTTCATCTTCTGATCTCAAAATCTTCATCTTCTGATCTTCTCAAAATCTTCATCTTCTGATCTTCTCAAAATCTTCATCTTCTGATCTTCTCAAAATCTTCATCTTCTGATCTTCTCAAAATCTTCATCTTCTAATCTTCTCAAAATCTTCATCTTCTGATCTTCTCAAAATCTTCATCTTCTGATCTTCTCAAAATCTTCATCTTCTGATCTTCTCAAAATCTTCATCTTCTGATCTTCTCAAAATCTTCATCTTCTGATCTTCTCAAAATCTTCATCTTCTGATCTTCTCAAAATCTTTATCTTCTGATCTTCTCAAAATCTTCATCTTCTGATCTTCTCAAAATCTTCATCTTCTGATCTTCTCAAAATCTTCATCTTCTGATCTTCTCAAAATTTTCATCTTCTGATCTTCTCAAAATCTTCATCTTCTGATCTTCTCAAAATCTTCATCTTCTGATCTTCTCGAAATCTTCATCTTCTGATCTTCTCAAAATCTTCATCTTCTGATCTTCTCAAAATCTTCATCTTCTGATCTTCTCAAAGTCTTCATCTTCTGATCTTCTCGAAATCTTCATCTTCTGATCTTCTCAAAATCTTCATCTTCTGATCTTCTCAAAATCTTCATCTTCTGATCTTCTCAAAATCTTCATCTTCTGATCTTCTCAAAATCTTCATCTTCTGATCTTCTCAAAATCTTCATCTTCTGATCTTCTCAAAATCTTCATCTTCTGATCTTCTCAAAATCTTCATCTTCTGATCTTCTCAAAATCTTCATCTTCTGATCTCAAAATCTTCATCTTCTGATTTTCTCAAAATCTTCATCTTCTGATCTTCTCTAAATCTTCATCTTCTGATCTTCTCAAAATCTTCATCTTTAGATTCAACAATGATCCTTCAATCGATGTACTTTTGCTGTCCACCAAAGTTGGCGGTCTTGGTCTGAACCTAACCGGGGCAGATACGGTCATATTTGTCGAACACGATTGGAACCCGACCACTGACCTACAAGCCATGGACAGAGCCCACCGTATCGGTCAGAAGAAGGTGGTCAACGTGTACCGGATAATCACCAGAGGGACCCTAGAAGAGAAGATCTTGGGTCTTCAGAAGTTTAAGTTGAATCTGGCAAACACGATCGTGAGTTCAGATAATCGCGCGCTCAGTAGTATGGGGACCAGTCAGGTCTTGGACCTTTTCAACATTGGCAAGGTTTGTAGATGTTAGTTGTTGTCATTGACCACTGACCCAAGTGTTTCAGGACCAAGTGATGACCAGAAGGAAGAAGACTGAACTTTCTAACAAAGGGTTACGCGCGATGGTTGAAGGGCTCTCTGATCTTTGGGATCAATCTCAATATACGGAGCAATATGACCTTGACAACTTCATCAAATCCATGATCTGAAGATTTTCTTTTTTACTTTTTTTTATTCGTTTTATGAATTTCAATCCATTTTTAGAGTTGATTTTGAAACATTTGAAAGTTTCTGGTGTTTTTTGAAAATTCGACTTTCAGTTTCTTCTATTAAATTTTGTGATTTTATTTCAACAACAAAACTTTTATTTAATCTCACAAAAGAAGCCGCGACTCCCAGCAACACCTTCTTCATCTTGAGTAATTAACTTTTATTTAATTAAACAACAAACTTTGTAGATTACAACTTTACTGATTTACAACAAAAGTTAATTTGTCAGTTTTCTCGAAGTAACAATCTAAAAATAAATTTCTATTTTCAATATTTAAAGTTTAAAACTAAAAAATAGATTTACTTAAAAAGATGAAAGTTGAAATATCTAATTTGGTTTTTACATTAAATTCAACAAATTCTTTAAAATTGTTAAATTTTGTTGCTAGCTAATCTGAGCTTTTATTAGTTTCATGTTAGAGTTTAGAATTTGATAAAAAATCATTAATAAAGAAGCAAGATTTGAACCTAAGCTCGTAAATTGAAGTAACAACTTCCTATATTTCAATATCTACTTCTATTAGCTTCATCAAAATCCACTATTAGACAGAAGTTTTTAGAATTAACCATTTCTTTAAAAATAAGCATTTTGTGTTGTTTCTAAATTATCTACTTTTTTAGATTTTAAAATGTTTAAAAAATATATTGTAAGTTTAATATAAAAAGAGTTTTGAAAACTATTTGAAAGTTTGAAAATCTTTTATGTAATTCTATAGAATTATTCCAGTCAGTCTGTGATACTGATAAAAGATACAAAATTACCTTTCAAACAACTAAAGTCAATTTGAATTTAAAACAATTTGAATTTAAAGAATTTTAGCTTTAAAAATATCACAGATATCTCATAGACTTTATCAACAAATTTTTGCCGACTATAATCGACTAGATAATATAAATAGATAGAAGATACGTTTGTTAGACTTCTGAGTTTAGACAAGCTTCTGTAACAACATTATTTTGTTTTAACTTTTACCTGAAAACCTATTTGCTTACATTTCAAGTCTATCTATGTCTGTTTTATTGATTATAAAAGTGAAACGTACTGATAAGACTAACCTTGACATTATATCATTCAACAGATGTCATCTTCTCGAACCATGGTGGCATCAATTACAAACAGAAGGATGTTTTGTTTACTTAGTGACAACCGTCAAGACCTGCAAACTGTCTTTGATCATCAAATCTTCTTTATCTACGACTCACTTATCTCTTCTCGAATAGTCTTATTCTGAAATTTGAATATTTGAAAATGTTGATTACAGTTCTAATCATTATATGTAGATTTGAGTTTTTATAATTTTAAGTGAGTTTTTATAATAAAACTTTCTTAATAAAGTTTTTAAAGCTGATATGATAACAAGTTAAAATCAATTCAACTTTTTTGAGTGAAACGTTGTTTTATGTAAATTATGAAGATTTGCTTTCATCTAATAACATTTCAATTATTTCACGGATATTGTCAAAATCCGACAACCAACAGACAGAAATATTTCGAAATTTATAAATGTCAGATCAGTTCTAATAAATAGAGAGAATTTCGTAAATTTATCTCAACTTTGTTTTGTGTCTGAAGAGTTTGTTTAGTTTTTCATCAGATGCTAGAAAGTGTTTAGAAGCTTTTTAGCTTAATGTATTTTTTAGAGTAATTTTTTAATGGCCTTTATTTCAAATTAAAATTCTGAAAAGCACTTTGTCTATTTTATATCAAATAATAAGTTTTAAAAAAATCTTTAAAAACTATTTTATATTATATATATAAGAATAAAAGCATAACTAATATTTTGATAATATATTTTAACGAATTTTAATGTAATTAATAAATGATATATGCAATGAAACAGTTTTTGTTTTAAATGTTTATTTTTAACTTTAAAAGGTTCTTTACTTTGTTTCTATTTAGCAGCTAAAAATGAAATATTTATAACAAAAAGTTATTATATTTATGAGAAATACTTTTTGGGAAAAGTTTTTAAACTTACACAAGTTGCTAAAAAGAAATATTTTTGTGATGAAAGCGGTAAGAATGAGTCGACAGTTACAAACATAAAAATGTTCTTTAAAAAGTTCAGATGTTATTTCAAAGAGAATTTATTCGTTTTAAATTACCAAAATTTTAGAGATGAAATTATTTTGCTTTTAGTTTACTTAGAATAGATTAGTTGTAAATAGTATCAGCTGTATGAATAACAATATGAATAACAATAGGAATAACAATATGAATAACGATATGAATAACAATAAGAATAACAATATGAATAACAATATGAATAACAATATGAATAACAATATGAATAACAATATGAATAACAATATGAATAACAATATGAATAACAATATGAATAACAATATGAATAACAATATGAATAACAATATGAATAACAATATGAATAAAAATATGAATAACAATATGAATAACAATATGAATAACAATATGAA
This sequence comes from Pegea sp. RAD2-039, assembly GCA_034620365.1. Lineage (NCBI taxonomy): Eukaryota > Metazoa > Chordata > Thaliacea > Salpida > Salpidae > Pegea > Pegea sp. RAD2-039. Next base: position 304,303 of record JAQGEQ010000137.1, on the reverse strand, counting down.
TAACAATATGAATAACAATATGAATAACAATATGAATAACAATATGAATAACAATATGAATAACAATATGAATAACAATATGAATAACAATATGAATAACAATATAAATAACAATATGAATAACAATATGAATAACAATTATAAAAGGCATCTGTAGTACGCTTAAACAAACACAAAGTTAAGTTCTTACAAAGCTACAAACACAAAAACAATTCGTTAAAAAAGCAGTTTTAATTTCTAACTTATAATTTAATTCATTGATAAATTATTAAAAGACTTCAAGTAAAAAAGTAGTAAGGTTGTAGTCATCAACTATCAATTGTTTGTAAAACAACATTTTGCAATTATTAAAGATAAACTGTGGCTTGTTTTTTAATTAGAATTATTTCAAATTTCAGCCTATTAACAACCAAATAATATAATTGTTATTCAATATGAGTTTATTTCCTTATTTTTCTATCATTATCTTTCTGGTTTCTTCTAATTTCATAAATTCAGTTGTGAATGAAGACGAACAAACAAATCAACAAAACTTTATCATCAACGTCGGAAGTTTGAACAAGATCTTCCATCGCGGAGTCGATGAGTATTGTGATGAGGAACGAATCTACGGAGGAAGCATACAGGTCTTTAAACTTTCCATTTAAAATCTTTGGAATTCGAAATTGTATTCATAAAAAGTTTAAAATTTCAGTCTTTGGAGATGCTTCATTATACGATAAAAGAAATTAATTCAAACAAAAGCTTTCTACCAGGCGTTCGTCTTATCTTAAATTCAACAGCTGATTGTGTTGTGGATGTATTAGCCATTCAACAAGTAACCATTTGATTTGATTCAAAACCAAAACTGAATTGTTCCTCAAATTTGAAAATTTGTAAAACCAAATTTTGTAAAAAACTATCTTCTAATAAACTCTTGGATTATAAATTTTACTTTGATCATCTTTTGATTTTAATGATTTGTTTTTAGATCTTAATAAAAGGATTTTTTTTAAATTTCAATTTCTAACAAACATAGTTTTGAACTTTTAACTAATCTGGGATTTGTATCATCAAAGTCACAACTAAATTCTTCAAAATTTTTCTGTTTTAATTGATTAGTTTGTTTAATTTAGAAAAATTTATTACTTTTTGTTCTGTTTTTTAATAAATTTAATTACTTTTATTTAACAGACGAATTTCAAAACATTTTTATTTTATAGAAATCTAAAACAAACTGAATTTTATTTACAGATCAATTTACTGATAAATTAATCAAAAAATTTATTTCCTTCTACAGATTATTATGTTTTATTTTCCGAACTTGGAAATATTGACAAGTAACAACACACTTTGGGGTGTAATTGGTCCTCAATCTAGCGAAGTAGCCGTTCCAACAGCTAAGCTTCTAGGACTTTTCAAACTTCCACAAGTGATTACAATCAAAATTTTCTAAAAAAATTTAAATTTTATGACTTGGAAACACATCTCAGATAATTTCTATTAATTACAGATTAGTTACGGGGCAACAAGCCCAATGCTTAGCAACAAGCAACGCTATTCCTACTTCTTTCGAACTGCTCCTTCAGATAACTATCAGGTGAACCAGTTGATGGATAAGCTTTTTAGTGTCTCTAACAACATCTTTGTGTCTTTAGATTGACGCAATAATCGAGCTGCTCGTGAAGAATCAATGGGAATACGTCTCGTTTATTTATGATGATGATGATTATGGTGAGCAACTTTTTAAAAATTAATTTTTGTGATTTTTACAACTTTTAAAACAACTTTTTAGAATAATATTTTTGATGTTAAATCAAACTGAAATTATTGACAGGAATTGGAGCTTATGATACTTTTTTGACAAAAACGATTCGTCTTCCTATCTGCTTATCATTGGCTTTAAAATTCCCTCGTTTCATTTCACAGAAAAACGTCAGAGAATTTGTTTGGTATTTAATTGAAAATGAAAAATCGAATGGTTAGTAAAACACCAACAAATTGTTTTTAAAACAAAATATTCATAAAATTTATCTTAAAACTCAACCAAATTATTCTTTATTTTTTTAACAACAATTTTTTAAATCATAGAAAATTAATTGAAATATTATCGACAATACTTATAGAATATAATGATTAAAATTTATAGATTTATCTACAAAAGTATCTGCTTATAGAGTCTTTATCTTTTTATAGTTTGTTGATTCAGTCAATTAATATATCTGAAAATACGAGAAGTGATTAGCTTGCTTCAAATTTTACTTTGACGTAAATTCTCATGTTTGAAGTTGTCGCTGAATTTTGATCAAATTTAAAATGAAGTTTAAAACTTCTCATCACTTTTTTAATCGAATTTATTTTTATGAATGAAATTACAAATCACTGAAGCGTATTAAGTTTTCAAATCATTTTGTAGTAATCATCATGTTTGTAAACCAAGTTCATTTCTCGTTGCTGTTGGAACAATTTGTAAAAAGAGACACAAAAGAACGTTTCCAGATAATTGGATCTGATTTACTACATGGGATTCAAGTCCCAGATATTCTGGAGCTTTTAAAACGGTGAATCTAACAAACAACTTTTTACTTCAAGTAGAAACAACAAACTGATCTTATAGAGATGACAAAGAGGAAGAGTTTCAGATAGTTTTGAACGGGGCGATTACATTTGGACCTTGTACTCATTTGCATAATGACAAGTTTAAAAAGCATCTTCAGTCTCTTACAATAGGAGATGCACTTCAATATAATCCTTATTTTGCTCTTTATATTTCTTATCTAAGAAATTGTACTTTAAATGTAAGTCTAAAACTTTTTTATTTAACAAACTAACAGATGTTAACAGACTACAGAAGCAAGTACAACATCTAAACAATTATGTAGTTTGGATTTAACTTTACCTAAAGAAACACCACTAACTTCACTTCTTCAACCAGCTAGAAACGCGATTACAGCTTTTGCTAACGCTATTAGTGACGCTCAAATGGATCTATGTCCAAAAAATAACCCTCTTTGTAAAGAGGTACAAGAAACAAATATTTCAATTTCTATTCAAGAATACAATTTAGTTTTAATCAATTTTTTTAAACTTTAAAAAAAGTTTATTTAAATTAATTTCAAAATGTTGATTTAAAGAATATGAAATATTAAAGAACTTTGAAATACTTTTTTGTGTTTTTTTCGATTTTTTAAACTACTTTAGAAGATGTCGGATTATTTACTGATAATTTAGAAGACAAATTTTTTGAAGATATTTTTTGAAACCTTTTTGTAACTTGACAACTTATAAATTTTATAATCTTTTTACTTTTTTATTGGATTTAAAGTTTTCTAGACTCTCAGGGAAGACCTTACACGGATATTTGAAGAATGTTTCTTTCAAGACATCCTCAGAACAAATCTTTTCATTCGATTCTTACCAAGATGGTCCTGCTGTTTATGATGTTCAAATGTATGATGGGATGAGAGAACAAAATTGGAAACCTATCGGATATTACAAAGATAACGAACGTTAGTGTCTTCTTCAAGATGATAAAAAGTTGATTTTAAAGATTATTTATGTTCTAGTTACGATTGAGAAACCCTTGGAAATGTTTGGAATAATTAGACGTAAAATAGTTTCAGTTTGTGGAAAACCTTGTAATGATGATGAATATATGCTTTATCAAGAAGTTAGTTTTATCAAATCTTTGATATTGAAAAATGATCAGTTATTTTTATAGGAAGAAAAGTGCTGCTGGCAGTGTGTGCAATGTCAGGAAAATTCGATTGTTAAATATAATCACAGTGGAACTAGAAACTCCTCGTTTTGTTTTTTCTGTGGTGATAAGAAGTTTGCTTCAAAGTAAAAACTGTTTCTGTTTGTTGTGTTTCTGTTTGTTGTGTTTCTGTTTGTTGTGTTTCTGTTTGTTGTGTTTCTGTTTGTTGTACTTCTGTTTGTTGTACTTCTGTTTGTTGTGTTTCTGCTTGTTGTACTTCTGTTTGTTGTGTTTCTGTTTGTTGTGTTTCTGTTTGTTGTGTTTCTGTTTGTTGTGTTTCTGCTTGTTGTACTTCTGTTTGTTGTGTTTCTGTTTGTTGTGTTTCTGTTTGTTGTACTTCTGTTTGTTGTGTTTCTGTTTTTTGTATTTCTGTTTGTTGTACTTCTGTTTGTTGTACTTCTGTTTGTTGTGTTTCTGTTTGTTGTGTTTCTGTTTGTTGTGTTTCTGTTTGTTGTACTTCTGTTTGTTGTGTTTCTGTTTGTTGTACTTCTGTTTGTTGTGTTTCTGCTTGTTGTACTTCTGTTTGTTGTACTTCTGTCTATTGAACTTCTGTTTGTTGTGTTTATGTTTGTTGTACTTCTGTTTGTTGTACTTCTGTTTGTTGTGTTTCTGCTTGTTGTACTTCTGTTTGTTGTATTTCTGTTTGTTGTATTTCTGTTTGTTGTACTTCTGTTTGTTGTGTTTCTGTTTGTTGTGCTTCTGTTTGTTGTGTTTCTGTTTGTTGTGTTTCTGTTTGTTGTACTTCTGTTTGTTGTACTTCTGTTTGTTGTACTTCTGTTTGTTGTACTTCTGTTTGTTGTGTTTCTGTTTGTTGTACTTCTGTTTGTTGTGTTTCTGTTTGTTGTGTTTCTGTTTGTTGTACTTCTGTTTGTTGTACTTCTGTTTGTTGTGTTTCTGTTTGTTGTGTTTCTGTTTGTTGTACTTCTGTTTGTTGTGTTTCTGTTTGTTGTACTTCTGTTTGTTGTGTTTCTGTTTGTTGTACTTCTGTTTGTTGTGTTTCTGTTTGTTGTACTTCTGTTTGTTGTATTTCTGTTTGTTGTACTTCTGTTTGTTGTACTTCTGCTTGTTGTGTTTCTGCTTGTTGTACTTCTGTTTGTTGTGTTTCTGTTTGTTGTATTTCTGTTTGTTGTACTTCTGTTTGTTGTGTTTCTGTTTGTTGTGCTTTTGTTTGTTGTACTTCTGTTTGTTGTACTTCTGTTTGTTGTACTTCTGTTTGTTGTGTTTCTGTTTGTTGTGTTTCTGTTTGTTGTACTTCTGCTTGTTGTGTTTCTGTTTGTTGTACTTCTGTTTGTTGTGTTTCTGTTTGTTGTACTTCTGTTTGTTGTGTTTCTGTTTGTTGTATTTCTGTTTGTTGTACTTCTGCTTGTTGTGTTTCTGCTTGTTGTACTTCTGCTTGTTGTACTTCTGTTTGTTGTACTTCTGTTTGTTGTGTTTCTGTTTGTTGTATTTCTGTTTGTTGTACTTCTGCTTGTTGTGTTTCTGTTTGTTCTACTTCTGCTTGTTGTACTTCTGTTTGTTGTACTTCTGTTTGTTGTGTTTCTGTTTGTTGTATTTCTGTTTGTTGTACTTCTGCTTGTTGTGTTTCTGTTTGTTGTACTTCTGTTTGTTGTGTTTCTGTTTGTTGTGTTTCTGTTTGTTGTACTTCTGTTTGTTGTATTTCTGTTTGTTGTATTTCTGTTTGTTGTACTTCTGTTTGTTGTGTTTCTGCTTGTTGTACTTCTGTTTGTTGTGTTTCTGTTTGTTGTGTTTCTGTTTGTTGTGTTTCTGTTTGTTGTGTTTCTGTCTATTGAACTTCTGTTTGTTGTGTTTATGTTTGTTGTGTTTCTGTTTGTTGTGTTTCTGTTTGTTGTAATTCTGCTTGTTGTGTTTCTGTTTGTTGTGTTTCTGTTTGTTGTACTTCTGTTTGTTGTGTTTCTGTTTGTTGTATTTCTGTTTGTTGTACTTCTGCTTGTTGTGTTTCTGTTTGTTCTACTTCTGCTTGTTGTACTTCTGTTTGTTGTACTTCTGTTTGTTGTGTTTCTGTTTGTTGTATTTCTGTTTGTTGTACTTCTGCTTGTTGTGTTTCTGTTTGTTGTACTTCTGTTTGTTGTGTTTCTGTTTGTTGTGTTTCTGTTTGTTGTACTTCTGTTTGTTGTATTTCTGTTTGTTGTATTTCTGTTTGTTGTACTTCTGTTTGTTGTGTTTCTGCTTGTTGTACTTCTGTTTGTTGTGTTTCTGTTTGTTGTGTTTCTGTTTGTTGTGTTTCTGTTTGTTGTGTTTCTGTCTATTGAACTTCTGTTTGTTGTGTTTCTGTTTGTTGTGTTTCTGTCTATTGAACTTCTGTTTGTTGTGTTTATGTTTGTTGTGTTTCTGTTTGTTGTGTTTCTGTTTGTTGTAATTCTGCTTGTTGTGTTTCTGTTTGTTGTGTTTCTGTTTGTTGTACTTCTGTTTGTTGTGTTTCTGTTTGTTGTGTTTCTGTTTGTTGTGTTTCTGTTTGTTGTACTTCTGCTTGTTGTGTTTATGTTTGTTGTACTTCTGTTTGTTGTGTTTATGTTTGTTGTGTTTCTGTTTGTTGTGTTTCTGTTTGTTGTACTTCTGTTTGTTGTACTTCTGTTTGTTGTACTTTTGTTTGTTGTATTTCAGTTTGTTGTACTTTTGTTTGTTGTGTTTCTGTTTGTTGTGTTTCTGTTTGTTGTGTTTCTGTTTGTTGTACTTCTGTTTGTTGTACTTCTGTTTGTTGTACTTCTGTTTGTTGTGTTTCTGTTTGTTGTGTTTCTGTTTGTTGTACTTCTGTTTGTTGTGTTTCTGTTTGTTGTGTTTCTGTTTGTTGTACTTCTGTTTGTGTTTCTGTTTGTTGTACTTCTGTTTGTTGTACTTCTGTTTGTTGTGTTTCTGTCTTGTTGTACTTCTGTTTGTTGTGTTTCTGTTTGTTGTGTTTCTGTCTATTGAACTTCTGTTTGTTGTGTTTATGTTTGTTGTGTTTCTGTTTGTTGTGTTTCTGTTTGTTGTATTCTGCTTGTTGTGTTTCTGTTTGTTGTGTTTCTGTTTGTTGTACTTCTGTTTGTTGTGTTTCTGTTTGTTGTGTTTCTGTTTGTTGTGTTTCTGTTTGTTGTACTTTGCTTGTTGTGTTTATGTTTGTTGTACTTCTGTTTGTTGTGTTTATGTTTGTTGTGTTTCTGTTTGTTGTGTTTCTGTTTGTTGTACTTCTGTTTGTTGTACTTCTGTTTGTTGTGTTTCTGTTTGTTGTGTTTCTGTTTGTTGTACTTCTGTTTGTTGTGTTTCTGTTTGTTGTGTTTCTGTTTGTTGTGTTTCTGTTTGTTGTACTTCTGCTTGTTGTGTTTATGTTTGTTGTACTTCTGTTTGTTGTGTTTATGTTTGTTGTGTTTCTGTTTGTTGTATTTCTGTTTGTTGTACTTCTGTTTGTTGTGTTTCTGTTTGTTGTACTTCTGTTTGTTGTGTTTCTGTTTGCTGTGTTTCTGTTTGTTGTGTTTCTGTTTGTTGTGTTTATGTTTGTTGTACTTCTGTTTGTTGTACTTCTGTTTGTTGTGTTTCTGTTTGTTGTATTTCTGTTTGTTGTGTTTCTGTTTGTTGTACTTCTGTTTGTTGTGTTTCTGTTTGTTGTATTTCTGTTTGTTGTATTTCTGTTTGTTGTGTTTCTGTTTGTTGTGTTTCTGTTTGTTGTCTTTCTGTTTGTTGTATTTCTGTTTGTTGTACTTCTGTTTGTTGTGTTTCTGTTTGTTGTACTTCTGTTTGTTGTGTTTCTGTTTGCTGTGTTTCTGTTTGTTGTACTTCTGTTTGTTGTACTTCTGTTTGTTGTGTTTCTGTTTGTTGTATTTCTGTTTGTTGTGTTTCTGTTTGTTGTACTTCTGTTTGTTGTACTTCTGTTTGTTGTGTTTCTGTTTGCTGTACTTCTGTTTGTTGTATTTCTGTTTGTTGTGTTTCTGTTTGTTGTGTTTATGTTTGTTGTACTTCTGTTTGTTGTACTTCTGTTTGTTGTGTTTCTGTTTGTTGTACTTCTGTTTGTTGTGCTTCTGTTTGTTGTACTTCTGTTTGTTGTACTTCTGTTTGTTGTGTTTCTGTTTGTTGTGTTTCTGTTTGTTGTGTTTCTGCTTGTTGTATTTCTGTTTGTTGTGTTTCTGTTTGTTGTACTTCTGTTTGTTGTGTTTCTGTTTGTTGTGTTTCTGTTTGTTGTGTTTCTGTTTGTTGTGTTTCTGTTTGTTGTGTTTCTGTTTGTTGTACTTCTGTTTGTTGTGTTTATGTTTGTTGTACTTCTGTTTGTTGTGTTTATGTTTGTTGTACTTCTGTTTGTTGTACTTTTGTTTGTTGTATTTCTGTTTGTTGTGTTTCTGTTTGTTGTGCTTCTGTTTGTTGTATTTCTGTTTGTTGTGTTTCTGTTTGTTGTGTTTCTGTTTGTTGTGTTTCTGTTTGTTGTACTTCTGTTTGTTGTGTTTATGTTTGTTGTACTTCTGTTTGTTGTGTTTCTGTTTGTTGTACTTCTGTTTGTTGTGTTTCTGTTTGTTGTGTTTCTGTTTGTTGTGTTTCTGTTTGTTGTGTTCCTGTTTGTTGTGTTTCTGTTTGTTGTACTTCTGTTTGTTGTGCTTCTGTTTGTTGTGTTTCTGTTTGTTGTATTTCTGTTTGTTGTATTTCTGTTTGTTGTGTTTCTGTTTGTTGTGTTTCTGTTTGTTGTGTTTCTGTTTGTTGTACTTCTGTTTGTTGTGTTTCTGTTTGTTGTGTTTCTGTTTGTTGTGTTTCTGCTTGTTGTATTTCTGTTTGTTGTGTTTCTGTTTGTTGTACTTCTGTTTGTTGTGTTTCTGTTTGTTGTGTTTCTGTTTGTTGTGTTTCTGTTTGTTGTGTTTCTGTTTGTTGTGTTTCTGTTTGTTGTGTTTCTGTTTGTTGTACTTCTGTTTGTTGTGTTTATGTTTGTTGTACTTCTGTTTGTTGTGTTTCTGTTTGTTGTACTTCTGCTTGTTGTGTTTATGTTTGTTGTACTTCTGTTTGTTGTACTTCTGTTTGTTGTATTTCTGTTTGTTGTGTTTCTGTTTGTTGTGCTTCTGTTTGTTGTACTTCTGTTTGTTGTGCTTCTGTTTGTTGTGTTTCTGTTTCTGCTTGTTGTACTTCTGTTTGTTGTACTTCTGTTTGTTGTACTTCTGTTTGTTGTGTTTCTGTTTGTTGTGCTTCTGTTTGTTGTGCTTCTGTTTGTTGTACTTCTGTTTGTTGTGTTTCTGTTTGTTGTGTTTCTGTTTGTTGTGTTTCTGTTTGTTGTATTTCTGTTTGTTGTGTTTCTGTTTGTTGTACTTCTGTTTGTTGTGTTTCTGTTTGTTGTGTTTATGTTTGTTGTACTTCTGTTTGTTGTGTTTCTGTTTGTTGTGTTTCTGTTTGTTGTGTTTCTGTTTGTTGTGTTTCTGTTTGTTGTGTTTCTGTTTGTTGTACTTCTGTTTGTTGTGTTTATGTTTGTTGTACTTCTGTTTGTTGTGTTTCTGTTTGTTGTACTTCTGCTTGTTGTGTTTATGTTTGTTGTACTTCTGTTTGTTGTACTTCTGTTTGTTGTATTTCTGTTTGTTGTGTTTCTGTTTGTTGTGCTTCTGTTTGTTGTACTTCTGTTTGTTGTGCTTCTGTTTGTTGTGTTTCTGTTTCTGCTTGTTGTACTTCTGTTTGTTGTACTTCTGTTTGTTGTACTTCTGTTTGTTGTGTTTCTGTTTGTTGTATTTCTGTTTGTTGTACTTCTGTTTGTTGTGTTTATGTTTGTTGTGTTTCTGTTTGTTGTGTTTCTGTTTGTTGTAATTCTGCTTGTTGTGTTTCTGTTTGTTGTGTTTCTGTTTGTTGTACTTCTGTTTGTTATGTTTCTGTTTGTTGTGTTTCTGTTTGTTGTTTTTCTGTTTGTTGTACTTCTGTTTGTTGTATTTCTGTTTGTTGTACTTCTGTTTGTTGTGCTTCTGTTTGTTGTTTTTCTGTTTGTTGTACTTCTGTTTGTTGTATTTCTGTTTGTTGTGTTTCTGTTTGTTGTGCTTCTGTTTGTTGTACTTCTGTTTGTTGTGTTTATGTTTGTTCTGTTTCTGTTTGTTGTGCTTCTGTTTGTTGTACTTCTGTTTGTTGTACTTCTGTTTGTTGTGTTTCTGCTTGTTGTATTTCTGTTTGTTGTGTTTCTGTTTGTTGTACTTCTGTTTGTTGTGTTTATGTTTGTTGTGTTTATGTTTGTTGTACTTCTGTTTGTTGTGCTTCTGTTTGTTGTTTTTCTGTTTGTTGTACTTCTGTTTGTTGTATTTCTGTTTGTTGTGTTTCTGTTTGTTGTGCTTCTGTTTGTTGTACTTCTGTTTGTTGTGTTTATGTTTGTTGTGTTTCTGTTTGTTGTTTGTTGTGTTTCTGTTTGTTGTGCTTCTGTTTGTTGTACTTCTGTTTGTTGTGTTTCTGTTTGTTGTGTTTCTGTTTGTTGTGTTTCTGCTTGTTGTGTTTCTGTTTGTTGTGTTTCTGTTTGTTGTACTTCTGCTTGTTGTGTTTATGTTTGTTGTACTTCTGTTTGTTGTACTTCTGTTTGTTGTACTTTTGTTTGTTGTACTTCTGTTTGTTGTACTTCTGTTTGTTGTGTTTCTGTTTGTTGTGTTTCTGTTTGTTGTGTTTCTGTTTGTTGTGTTTCTGTTTGTTGTGTTTCTGTTTGTTGTACTTCTGTTTGTTGTGTTTCTGTTTGTTGTACTTCTGTTTGTTGTACTTCTGTTTGTTGTGTTTCTGTTTGTTGTACTTTTGTTTGTTGTACTTCTGTTTGTTGTATTTCTGTTTGTTGTACTTCTGTTTGTTGTGTTTCTGTTTGTTGTACTTCTGCTTGTTGTGCTTCTGTTTGTTGTGCTTCTGTTTGTTCTACTTCTGTTTGTTGTATTTCTGCTTGTTGTGTTTCTGTTTGTTGTGTTTCTGTTTGTTGTACTTCTGCTTGTTGTACTTCTGTTTGTTTTGATGATTCAACTTCTTCTGTTTATGTTTCTGTAGCGGGGTTTGTCTTCCTGTTGGTTTGAAGTATCTCTCTTTCACTCAACCATGGGCTTGGACAGTAACAATTTTTTGTAACATTGGTTTAATTCTGACTTTATTTACTTGCGCAATCTTCATCAAATCCTGGAATAGTCCGATAGTAAGAGCTTCTGGTCGAGAATTATCGAGTATTATGCTTGTTGGTTTGCTGCTGGCTTTTACATCTTCTTACTTTTTCACATTTCAGCCAAATAAAAGTCTTTGTTCTTTGAGGTAAGTTTTGAATTTGATGATTTCGCGTTTTATCGCGTTTTATAGAAGTATTTCTAATCTTGAAACTTTTATTATCAGGAGATTATCAGCAGGTTTCTGCTTCACTTTGATATACGCTTCTTTATTGGTGAAAACTATCAGAATTTCAATTATTTTTAATAGTTTCGGAAAAAGAATGATTAGAGATATGAAGACATTCCTAAAACCTCTCCCATTGGTTAGTTTTTATTCAATTAAATGTCTTTAAATCTATCAACTTTTGTAACAGGCTGTAATAACAATGTTGGTAACCGCCGTTGAATTATTTATATTAGCTGTTTGGTTGATTATGTTGCCTGCTCAGACAGTACGAGTAAAAGCTGCGAGAAAAGTTTGTATTTGAGACCAACTATTCTAGTTGTTGTTAAATTTCTAATTTTCAGGAATCGCATTATGATTTTGTTGATTGTAAAGAGTTAAGGTCGAGCATGTTTTTCATTATTCTTGGGTATCCGATATTCCTTGTCCTTGTTACTGCTGTATGGGCGATAAAAATCCGTAAAGTACCAGCCGGTTTTAATGAAGCAAAACATATCGTGTTTGCTGTTTACATCACACTTGTAATATGGTTAGCACAGGTAGACTAATTGATGTTTTTTGAAAAATTGATTTGGCAACACTATTTTCAGGTGAGTACTTTTATAGCAAATACTCAAACTGACATTATCTTGAGAGATGCAATCTATTGTATGGGGTTATCTCTGAATGGATTAATTATACTTTTTGCAATATTTGGTCCAAAAGTTTATATAATTATGTTTCGACCAGCAAAAAACAATCAGAGTGCTGTAATGGCGATTCCAGGTAAACAAACGATTCAATTAAGAAATAATTTTTAAGAAGTTTGAATTATTCAACAGCCCGGAACTCACTAGGCAGTTTCTCTACTCAACAAATTCAACCAGTTTCAAGTGAAGTCGAGAAAGACTCTATAAAAGATGTTGTTAAGAAACGCAAGACTTATACAACTGCTGTCAATAATTTAAGAAGTTTATATTTTGATATTAAAATCAATTTACATAAAGAAACCACTCAAAGAGACACACAAATCAACAACTCATCCAATAAAGTTGGTTTATTTAATTTAAAATTTTCACCAAATTTTGAAATTGTGATTTTTTTCATTTAAAAAACTTCCGAAATAGTTTTAATATTCTTGTTATTTAAATTGAAATGTATATAAAACAAATCTTTTGATTGGCTAAAAATCAGTTTGTATAAAACCACTATTAAACCTTGATTATTTAAAGTCTTAAAAAAGATTTAAATAATCGAATAAAGCTTTATTTATTTATTTGATTTATTTATAGATTGTTTTCTTATGTCAATTTTGAATTACAGTTGAGTGGCGTTGATTACGATGTTTGTTTTGATGGCTCTTATGCTGATAACGTATTTGAAGACAGAAGACCAAGCGATTATAAGACTGATGTTTGTGAGCTTTCAACTAAAAGTTTTACCAAAAAAGGAATCGATAATAAAGTTTTTTATGAACAATAAAATTTCAATATTTTTTCAATTATTATTTTTAAACAATTAAAAAAGTCATCAATAAAATTAAAAGGGTTGCCAAATATAATTATGAACAATTTCATAGATTAATTGGGCCTGAAATCGATGTGAAACCCTTTTAGTTTATCAGCTGTCATCAATTTTCTAAATAATTTTCAAATTAAAATTTTTACGATGACATCTTAATTTGTAAATTTAAAAAATTGAATTTTTTGTACTGAATTTTTTGTTTATTGATTTATTGATTAATAGCAATATTTGAAATACAACAATAAAATAATGGTTTGCCTTCATCATTTTATTATAAGTTTGTCGACTAATGAATAATATCGTAGTTGGTATCTTTTATAGCAAGTATTTGAAAATCACAAAAATTTATTAACTTTTTTATAGATATAGTCTTTGAAAAATAATATAGCCTCTTTGAAAAAATTCTTAAATAAAGGTTTTATAATTGGAATAAAAATAAAATATAAAAATTAAAAAATAACTTGTTTAGTTTGACTGAAGTTAAGTCAGAAGATTAGAAAGTCATTTTTATACAGTATAATTATAAAACTCTTTTTAAAAAATATTTAAAGTTTGAATTAGATAAAGAAATTTTGGTTTGGTTATAAATAAATAATTTTTTGTATTTCAAAAAGTAAAACACGAAAAACCAAAATTACAAGTTTTTCATAAAAGGGGGTTTTAAGATTTTTAAAACATTTCTTAGTTTCGATGCATTTAAATAAATTTATTATTTTTTTATTATCAAGTTATTTTGGTTCAATTTTTTGATATTTTATATCTTATATAACTGATAAATCTAAAGTTTTTTAATATCTATATTTTGTAGTTTATTTTTTTATCAAAATAATTATTTATTTAAATAATATAAACTATTTAGTTTGAACTATTGGATTTTTTTATCAAAAGTTTTATTAAAATAAAATTAAATATTTTTAATAAATATTTTGATAAAAATTCTTTCAGATAATTAAATTAAATATTTGATTATTATTCAGAAAAATTATGAAAAATAGAAAAAAAGAAAATTATTTAAATTCATCTTTGAAGAAATTAGATAAAAAATCATTGAAAAATTCATTTTTAAAAACTATAAATCTCAATTTCTTCTGGATACTTCTAATTTATCGAATTTTTAACATATTTTTTGTGCAAACTTGGTTTGTTCCCGATGAATATTGGCAATCTACTGAAGTTGCTCATCAAATAACTTTTGGAGTTGGGTATTTGACGTGGGAATGGACTGAAGGATTACGTTCTTATTTCCACCCTTTGTTGTTTTCAGGGGTTTTCAAGATTTTATATTTTCTAAATCTTGATAATAATCTTTTTCTGATTCAATTTTCACCAAGATTATTACAAGCATTATTATCTGCAGCTAGTGATTGGTGTTTTTATAAATCTATTTTCCTGCATTTCGGAAAACATGTAGCAGATCTCTCCTTGTTCTGTTTATTAACATCTTGGTTCTGGTGGTATTGTGCAAGTAGAACACTTATAAATACCTTTGAAATGAATTTAGTTTGCTTTGCTAGCTTATATTACTCTAAGCATATAAAAAATGGATTCTTGAAAACCTCTAACAGTTTTATTTTGTTTGTTGTCATAGCAGCGTTGACGTTTTTTGTTAGACCGACTAGTTTAACTGTTTGGTTTCCTTATTTTATTTTTTATCTAATTTATTCTTATATGTTTTCAAATTTAAAAGTTCTACTTAAAATAATCTCACTTATATTAGTAATTGCTTTTCCTGTTATTCTATTATTAACTATAATAGATAAAACTTTTTACGAAAAATGGATTTGTGTACATTTAAATTTTTTGTACTTTAACATCATTAATAACCAAGGAGTATTTTATGGTGAACATCCATGGTATTGGTATCTGATTCAAGGATTACCAGTTGTAGTTTTTAGTCAACTACCATTGAGTCTTTGTGGAATTATCAAATATTTCCAATTGAAAACTACTTCATTCACTTTCAATCAACGATATTTGTTTAAAGTTTATATTTCTACAATAGTTACAAGTTTATTTATATATAGTGTACCAGGTCATAAGGAATTTCGATTTATTCTCATCTTGTTGCCTTTTACTTCGTTTTTTGCTGGATTTTTTATGTCAAATGTCTCTAAAAAAGTTTGTAAAAATTTAAAACTTTTTATTTTAGTAACTAATGTTCCAATTGCTTTATATTTTGGTCTTGTACATCAAAAGGCTCCTTTGAATCTAATCAAGGAACTACATAGTAAATCTGCAAGCTCTGAAAGTATTCTTTTTTTGACGCCATGTCATTCTACACCTTTTTATAGTCATATGCACAAAAATATTTCCATGAAATTTCTAACATGTGAACCAAATTTAAAACATTTGGGAAATTATGTTGATGAAGCTGACCAATTTTATCAAAATCCTAAGTCCTGGTTGTCACGAAAATACGGTTTTGGTGAAAATAACGACCACTTGCTTCATATACCCGACTTTATTGTTTTATTTGATGTTTTATATGAAGAAATTAGTTCTATGTTATCTTGTTGCTATTATGAATGTTTTAAAACTTTTCA
Organism: Pegea sp. RAD2-039; assembly: GCA_034620365.1. Classification (NCBI taxonomy): domain Eukaryota; kingdom Metazoa; phylum Chordata; class Thaliacea; order Salpida; family Salpidae; genus Pegea; species Pegea sp. RAD2-039. The sequence continues at coordinate 289,234 of JAQGEQ010000137.1, read as the reverse complement.
CACTCATTTTTCAAATAGTAGGGTCGGTAAAAATGCGTTGATACTTTGTAAGAAATAATTAAATTTGATGAATTTATTCAGGTACTTAAATGGCTGGTAATTTTGAAAAGTTTGAAAATGTTTGCGGAAAAGATGGAAGAACAAACACAGTTTTACATAAATCTTCTTCTAAGTCAACATCTATGAGTCACGTGATTTATTTTCCCGGAGATTTACAAAACTATGAATCAATTATGATGAATGAAGATTCAACTTTAATATTTTCTGAATTTTGTTTTGAAAACATTTTAGAACTTTTAAGCAAACACTTTCATGAAAGTCACATTTGGTTGATTGTTCCGAACAAATACATCTACAACAGAATCTGTGTTTACAAAAACTTCATCCAAAACTCATCTATAGTTGGAACTCCAACTCATTCTCAAGAGTTAGATGGTTTAGAACACTTAGTAACGTTGTTCCATTCACTTATTGAACGATTAGCAAGTAGTTCTGTTGATGTTGCTACTGATATCTCTCTAATAGGTTTCAGCAAAGGTTGTATTGTTTTAAATCAAATATTATATGAAGTTTCAGCACTTTCTGAGACCTCTTCGATATCAGAATATCTTGTAAGTTTCGTGAAAAGAATTAAATCAATTGTTTGGCTAGATGGAGGCCATAATGGTGAAAGTGAAGTTTGGGTCAATAATACTGATGTTGTAAATAAACTGGAATTACTGAGACATGTTCACTTCATCATTTTCACTTCTCCTTATCAAACTAAAGATAGTATCAGACCCTGGAAAGGCGAGATGAAAACGAAATTTGTGGATTTGTTATCAACAAATGGTTTTAATGTTGAAGATCAGAATCTTTTTGAAGATAAAGAACCGTCTATAGAAGATCACTTTTCTATTTTAAAACTATTTCTTTGTTAATCTTCACAAATTTAAAGATATTTATTAAACGAAAAAATAACGCAGAACGATTTATTTTTGTATTTCTGGGGCACAGATCACTGTATCTTTCACTACTCCTAAAGGAGTAAAATTCCCACAAATCGACTCGCTACTGCCATCGGGTGGTAGATGAATCGAAACAAGTTCTTGTAAAATCTTCGGGTGACCTCCTCTATGAATATCAAATTTGATGTTCCCTAAAACAAGACGGCATTTCCCTGATCGAAGGATTTGTAACTTCCCAATTAATCCATCGGTTTCTTCTGTGATCTGTTTACGAATTGATTTCACGAATTTGTTGGATTCAATTGAAGAATACTTTCGAATCTGCTTTCGATGACACACCAGCTTCTTGCTTGATCGATGTCCTTGATGTTGCAGACATACTTGGAGTTGGTGTGACCGGAAGCGCGTTCGGAAGTTGAAATAAAATTATTTTTTCTTCATCTTTGCTTCTGAATAAAAAGTGAATAAATTAAAAGTTAAAAATTTACAAACTTACTTAAAAATGCTTTCTGTTTCAAAAACATCTTCATCTAAAGGAGCTGTAATCCAAAAAAGTTAATAAAAAATCAGATTAGTTTTTATTGTCACCTTCTACTGTATCAGTTGTAGTTAGATTAACATTAACAGGACTTAGATCCTCATCATTTTCAACGTCATCATCCAACTGAAAGATTAATTTGAATTTGATCATCAAAAAAAACTTAGAAAGTAAATCACCAGCTTCCCTGACTCTTCTAAATTAGCAACAACATCATCTGCTAAAGAAGTTGATTCTGTCTTCACTTCCTTCTCTCTACAAATCAAAGACACAAAATTTTGATCTTTCTGATCTAATTTCAACTCACATATTTTTAATTCTGGAAATCTTCCCCGTTGTCGGTTTTCTTCTTGAAATGAAAATAGTAGAATTTGAGTTAGATGAAGATTGTGGTCTAGCAAATGTACCAGCTTCAAACACACTAGCAGTTTGAACAAACTAAAAGAAAAAAAGTTAACCAAAAAGCTTTAGATGTAAATATTACTTTTGTAGTTGGTCTTTTTCCTTTTATCTTCAACTTTTGATGCTCTTTTTTTTCTGATTTCACTTCAATTGATTTAGGTAAGACTCTGTAAAAGTTAATTTATTTCCAATAATTTGTAGAAAATCATTTCAACTTACGTTGAAGGGTCAAGCTTCTTTCGTGATTGAACTTTAGGAGCAAAACTTCTCTAAAACAAATTGAATAAATAGTTAGCAGTCACAAAAAGTCAGTAAAATGAATGAAACATTTTTAGTTTGATTTAAACTCCAAAAACTTCTAATTAAGAAATTAAAATAATTTTTATAAAATTCTTGAAATGAATTCCAACCTTTTTAAAACCACCAAGAGTAAGGTCTCTGGGTTTTTTAAGAGATGTTAACCGATTAGTAGTTGAAGAAGAGGGTCTTGAGAAGACCAGATCATCTGATAAAATAAAAAAATTAATCTTTCAGTTTATAAACTTTTGTTTAAATGAAATGAAGTTTTTTTTACATTTTTTTATTTGAAACTTTTTTGAATTTTTAATTATAAAATTTAAAACAATTCAAAATGATAAAATGAAAAATACATTTTACTTTTAAAGTATTCTTTCAAAATTAACTGATTATAAGAAGATAAGGATCTAATAAACCGTTTTTAAAATAAAAATTTTGATCTAAATAGTAAAATGTAAAATAAATAATCTTTAAAAAGAAAAACTATATAATATTTTATAAATAATAGCTAGTATATTAACAATATTACAGTATTTATAAAACAATTAATTAAAACTTATCAAAAAATACTTAAATCAAGACACAAACCCGTTTTCTCTGTTTTAATTATAACTTTTCTTTCTTCAGACATATCAGCAGACTTTTTGCTCATCAAAATTTTATAAAAAAATTATTTTAATATTTGCAAAAAGTTGAAAAATAATAAATTCAATAAAAATATTACCTAGATATAAAAGACAGTTTGAATATTTTCAAACTACAATAATCATGGCTATACAACATTATATTTAAACGGGGATTCACCTAAATACATACAATTATAACTTACTAAATAAACTGAAATAAATTTGAGTTTAAATAAAATTAAAACAATTGATCAGAAACAAACTAATTATTTCGTGGCAGTAATAGCTTTAGTCGTAAAGATTATTTATCTAAATTTCGTTGGAATTGATTACTTTTTTAAATATCAGAAACTCCTGGAAAAACAAGTGGATATAAATTTGTAAATAAAATATGTTTTGAACTAAATATTAAGTCTAACAAGCTCTAAATGTAGCTACGGCTGAAAACGCTGATAATCGTAGATTTAGAGCAAGTTGTAAGAATAATTTCTGGGTAAGAATTATCAGTTAGTGTAAGAACTTTACTCGATGATTTCTTTTCCATTAGTCCTTCCCTAAAGTTATATCAACTCAGACGATACACATTACATCTTAATAAGCTCATATCACGTGGTACATTGGTCAGAGCGAATTAAAACTATGTGCAAAAACAATTGTTAAAGAAGAATATACTCAGCAAAAAACAGACATAACCTAAAGTTATGGACAAAAACTTTTATGGATAAACACAAAAAGCTTCTTAAACACCAAGGAAGTCGTTATAAAAAAGTCTACAAGAATAAGAAAGAGCAACATTTCACAAATTCTTTGGAAAACTTTTAGAAATAATTTTTAGAAATAATTTTTAAAAATAATTTGTAGAAATAGTTTTTAAAAATAATAATTTATGTTGGCAGCTTTGGAAGGCAACGTCTCTTGCTATATCTTTTGCTTTCTATATTTTTAATTTAATAAATGTTATTTGTGAAAATGTGTGTTAGCGAGAGATACTCTCTTCAGGCACCCTCTTTCGCATTTATTGTAATAAACAAATATAACTTGTGATATATTTTTTTCTTCAATGAATTATTCGAAGTAGAAAATTGCATGATAATACTAAATACCAAATCAACAAGTAACTCTTTATCTTAAAGTTCAAGGTTTAGTTTCTATCGCTCAACAAATAATTCAATTTCTAAAATAATATTAAAAAATAATTTTGTATGATTGGTCTTTTATTTAAACCATTATTTTTGTGAGCCATCTGATATCTGTTAATTGGTTTTGGGCGCAGGTCTTTTCAAACAGAAACCAAAATAGTGATTTGAAGTTCTGTATTTATCATTAATAATTAAATTAGACTTTTTTAATCATAGATAAGAATATTTAAAAAGTATTTTGAAAAATATTTGAAGTTTTCAAAATTTGTTCTCGTTTATTTGTATTTAAATTAAAATCATTTAATATAATTCTTATAATTTTTTTTTAGTATTTTTGTATTATAACTTTTCATTTAATTTTAAACATTTGAGATTATTTATAAGTTAAAGATAAACTTAATAATTTGTACTTAATCATTTGTATTTAATAATTTATTTAATATCTTAAGTATTATATAAGTATTATAATTGATTAAGTATCTTGTAACATAAAAATTTAATTTAATAAATTTCTTTTAAATAAATGTTTTCTCTTGGTGATAATTTATCTTAAAAATTTTTTTGGTATTTTGTTGTTTAGTTTCAGAAACATAATTAAAATTTTTAATAATATTTTCAGCTATCATACATTATTCCCAGAGAATATTTTTTACATTATTATTTAGATAAATTATTAGATTTTATAATCTATTCATCACCAAATTTATTCGTTTAATTTCACAGAATTTTCTTAGGATAAAAATATGTTGTCAATTTTGCTTAAAACGTCTCAAAGAGTCAATCTGTTGACATTTACTAATTTGAGTGCAAATAAAATTCAATCTATTAATTCACCAAAACCGTCTTTGTTCTTGCAACCAGTAGCAGGTTTGAAACGTCGGGTGACTGTTCATAAAATGTGTGAAGACTGCCAGTTCACTAAAGTACATGGACGACTGGCAATTGCTTGTCCTACACATGGTAGACATAACCAACTTCAATTTAGAAAAGGGAAACAGAAACAACTTTACAGCAATTATGCTTGGAGATGGCCAGATCCATTTGAAAAAAAATATTCAGAAAATGGTATTTGGTTTGAAAATCGTTATTTGAATGCATTCAAATAAAATATTGGAAATTTCAAAACATTTGTTGTTACAACTTGATAAAATAAAACTGATAATTTATATGGTTCGTTATTTTAGTATTTAGATGGAGATAGAAACCTTCTTTGATATAAGTTATTTGAAATAAATTACAACATTTGTTTTATGTTCTACTTGTTGATATTTTAAATGAGTTATTCCTTAAAAATCTGGGTTTTTATACTAGACTTTTAAAAACTTTTTCAAGTTAGAAGAATTTAATTGAAAATATTTAAAAAACTTTCAATTCTACCAAAATAATCCTTAAACTTCAAATGACATTTAAACTTCATTTTTCAATTTATAAACAAATAATATCTCAGCACTTTCAAGTACACTTGGTAGAAAATTTTGTTCAGAGTTAGCTATAAAAATGAATTACTTCACTTAGTGATATTTTATCAGTTAGTTGTTGCAACAGTTTTGAAAATAAACTTTCAAAGTAACAATTTCAGATTTGCTTTTATTCGATTTTATTTAATGACGACAACAAGTTTGGTGTTTCTTTCAACTTTCTTTCAAAAAGAATTGAAGTTAGTTCTGAGAAGCAGTTGAAGATGTTACAGAAATACTGATTGCATCAGATAGTTCAACAAAATTAACAATTAATTGTTGAAGTAAACCAGATTTATTTCAAATAAGAATTTTACTACTTAAATCGTTGAGTATCTGAAAAGATAGAAAATTGGCAAATAAAATACAAAACTAACAAAAGTAGAAAAATCAGAAAAGTAAACACCAATAAGAGAGTTACAGAAGAAAATTATTTCTGAAAGATATTAGCTTCTTCATCTAGATTAGAGTTCTGATCAGCGTTCATTTGCAACAGGATGTAGCTGGTAGTATTCTCTTTCTTATTCATCCATACGTCTTTACTGTTCTAGATGTAGAAATTTTATAAGTTGAAAATATTCGTTGCTTTTTTGAAACAAATCTTAAATTACTTCGTGAAAATGGGCTGATAAAACCGCGCATTCATCCGCGGAGATCACGATTGAATGTTCATCCGCCTGTAGATACAACAGAAGTTGATTAAGATGATTGACAGTTAGAGGAAGAAGACCGTTTGATCGTTGTTCGGGGAGTTGGGAAACTTCCTCCTGGACTTGATGATCTGAGAGGAGGAGACTCGATCCATGTCTTTAGAGGAAGTCGCTTGTGATGAAGAGGGGGTTTCCCATTCTTCAATTTCTTTTCCTGATTTAAACTTGGAGTAAAAATTTTTGTCCTACGAAGTGTAAGCCTCGTTGTGGTAACGACGCGATGTCGTCATCTGCATAACTGTGCTTCGAACAACCGCTTCATCTAATCGCGCTCAACCGGAAGTGGCTTCGACGCGCGGGGGAAACCCCCGACTAGTTGATACTAGCCGATTAGAAGGAGAAACGTGACAAGCTGAAGTCAGCTTGGAGCATCTCTGCTTACTTTTCCGAGGACTTTCCCCCAAATACAATTTCGTGGAATTGTATTTAGATAGCAGATCATCCGTAGGACAAAGTGAAGCTGATTAAATTGTTTATATAGGCAGCATTTCGTTAAAAGTTTAGTGTTTGTGGGTTCAGTTTATTACAAAAATTTCATATTTTAATTGTATCTCAGATGACTTGTAAGATGGTTCTAGATAATTTTATTATATTTGTTAGTAATTTCAAAACTTTAAAATTAGGTTTAAAAGATTTGTTTCAATTTAAAAAACTCTGAATTACATAAAAGTGAAGTTTGTGATAATAATAACCGTTTTATGAAAATATTTAATTCTACAAAACACAAAAGATAAGAAGCTGACAGATTAGTAGTAAGTTTCTACAAACTCAAATAATATTCAACTTACTTAATTTTGAATCGGAAGTAAATGGCGTTATGATTGGATGTGACTCGATTTCTTCAAATTGAATAACATTCTCACAATCTATATTATTACTCTACAAAAAAATCAATTAGAAAAGTAGAAAGAAGGAAATATGATACTAACTGAACTATCATCTTCTAAATCTTGATCAAAACTATCAGGAACACCATCAACATTTTGACTATTACAACCAACTAATTTGTAATTACATCGTTTGAAATGTTGGTTTAATGCATATCGATTTGGAGTCATATACTGACAGAGATGGCAGACAAACTGTTCACCTGTGTGAGCTCTTCGTGTGTGAGTTTCTAAACAATGCTTCTGTATACATCTGCATCAATTGAATTACTAAAAGATGATTGGATCTTGTATTAGGTCTTACGTGTAATTACACAAGGTACATTTATAAGGTTTATCATTATTATGTCTTCTTTTATGTCTTCTTAAAGATGATTTATCCGGTGTTGAGTAATTACACATGTCACATTTGAAGGGTTTTTCACCTGCACAAAACACTTTCATGAATTTGATTGTGACAAGGGGGTCAAACTGACCTGTGTGTAACCTCTTGTGCATAATAAGTGATTCTTTCAATCGAGTCTTATGACCACAAATGTGACAAACAAACGGTTTAACATTGGAGTGTATCTCCATGTGTTTATCTAGGTTTCGTTTGTTAGCTAATCGCTTGTTACAAATTCTGTGAATGAAAATATGAATTTACAATTCCTCTATCAGCTATCAACTTTACCCGCATTGAAATTTGATATTTTCATTAGCTAACGGTTTCCCTGAACTACTTAAACCTCTACACACCCTTGAATGTGCTAGCAGGTTTCTTCGGTGTTTGAAAGGTCGTTGACATCTATAAATTTCAAGAAAATATCAACAAATTGATAAGAAATTTGGGGAATTTACTTTTCACACATCCAGTCTTTGGTCTTCGCATGAACGTAACCATGCGTTGTTAGATCGCTTTTGCTGATACAAGTGAAAGAACATTCACTACATTTGTAGGGTTTTGGAAAACCGTGTTTAAATAAATGATGATACATCTAGAAAATTATAATATTTGTAGATCAAAAATTTGATTGAAAAAATAACAGAAGTGAATTTCTAATAAAAACTCAGCTACCTTAACCCAAGTCCTGTCAGAGTAAGAACATTCAAAGTAACAGAAGAACATTTTATCGTGGTTAGAAGAATGACATTTCATATGAGCTTCTAGTATTTCTTGACAAGAAAATTTTAAAGTACATCTAAAAAAATGAAAATGAAGTCGAGAAGCTATAAAAAGATGTCGAATCACTAACCGTGAACATTTAAAAGGTTTTTGTGAAGATTCAGCGCTAGAATTAGTTGGATTGTTGTTAGTTGAACTTTTTTTACGTTTTTTCGACTAAAATAATTACAAATAATCAAATCTAGAAAGAAAATTTGATGATTTCAGTTATTTACCGATTTATCAATCTGTGAATTTGAAGATTTGTCAGAATTTGAGTCGATAGAAGCTTCCAGTTGTGTACTTGAGACATTAACATTCGAAATAACATCAATAATTAATGGATTACAATCAGATGAGATAAAATCAGTTTCTAAAACACAACAAACAACATAATTAAAATATTTCCAAACTAAAGTCAATATTCAATGATTAAAAAGTTATTAATAAAAAATTGTCGAAATATTTAAAGATTTTTCACCTTTATCTTCAGAGGCATTAAAGTCTACATCATCAACTAATAAATCGACAGTTATCTTATCAGCTTTACTCCTGATCAATGAGACATTTTTTTCATCTTTTGAAACTGGATCTTGAGTTACAATCACCTTAAAATATGAAAAAATAAAAAATGCTCAAAATTAAATAAATTTGAAGATTACCAGTTGCTTTTTACTGTCATCCACATTTATACATGGTTCTTTTGAAGTACAAATTTGGTTGATATCAAAAAAAGATCCAGTTTCGCAGTGATGTAGAGGATCAGGATTATATGAAGATAGATTGATGTTTTCATGAGGTTGATTAGAACAACGCGAATGATTTACAAAACTAAAAATCATCTTGTCCAGTTTCTCGTTCTTTTCTTGATAATCTGAATAAGTTTGTAGATTTATAAAAAAAAAATACAAATTATGAAATATAAAAACCTTTCGAAGGTTTCTGTGTTTGTTTAAAATTTGGTTGAACATCAGAAAAAGTCAAATTTGTTTCATTATTTGAAGCAGAGTTTAAATAAAAGGATAAATTATCTGACTTCAGAAGATTAGAGGAATCATCCTACATAAAAAATAATTTCATCATTACATATTTCCAACTTTAAAAGATAAACGAGAAAATTTACAAGTTTTTTGACAGTTAACTTATTTTTCTATCAATTAAAACGTTTTTAAACCATTTCAATTTGATCTTCAACTGTTGATGGCAAGTATTGACACATGTTACTAGAGTTGGAAGAATTAATTGATAAGCCACTGTCTAATGTGATCGAAGAACCTAGAAGTTTGAAAGATTAAAATTAATTCTTTTTATATTTCGATTTTAAGTTATTAAAATACAAATCATTTAATTAGGAATTATTGAAATTGAAATTGAAATAAAAATATTTAGTGGTTAATTAATATTAAGTTTCTATTTAATGATAAAACTGACTATTAGGAAATAAATCCATGAGAAGCATATTTTTAGTATCTTCATCAGATTCTTTAGCATTTATTATGTAAGTATTAAGAATATGTTCTGAATGAACTACTGTTGAACAATCTTTTCCAAACTCCATCAAATAATCTGTCATATCTTAAAAACTATCAACAAATTTGTACAAAATCATAATTATTAAAAGTATATAATCTTATATATAGTAAGTTATAAAATATTTGTTTTTATTTTTTAATAAAATTATTATACTATTCTTAAATACTTATAAAAAATATATTTTTTCATTCTTAATAAGAAGACTTAAAAATTATAAAACTAAATCTTATTTTCAGTTTATTTTGATGAAATAAATAAATAATCTTTGATATTTTCTTATTTTAAATATCTAAACAATTCATACATAAAACTAACAACTGAAAGTTAAAATACTATTTTTTAAATTACTTTTATCTATTAAATAAAACATTTATCTATTTCAACCTCTATAAATATTTAATAACTATGGAGACATTACCAAGCATAAAAAAAAATTTCAAAATAAATGAAAATAAAAAATAACTAAAAGCTTTAGATTATAATAAGTTTACAATTTCAAAGTATTTAGGAAATTAATAAAAAAAACTGAAAATAATAATTTTTTCTGTAACTTCAAACAATATTTATTATTAAATTAAATTATTATCAATTTAAGTATGGGTTGTAAATACGAAGCATTTATAAAAATGTTATCATAAAACGGCGTTTTACAGAATTGACACAAACCGAAGTTACAAACACAACTTTTAAAATAAAAATAATCATTTTATAATTATTTGAATGTTGTATCTATCAGTTTCTAAAAAATATTTATAAATTTATTACTATTAGAAATTTTAAAAACTACAATAATGTAAGAAAAACATAATGATGCTTATTTTAAAAATCTACACCTACAGATGATATATTTCGATTGGTTGTTCTAATAATTTTTTAAAAAAGGTTAAAAAGAACTAGTATTATAAATTATTTGAGTCAATTATAGATTCTACGCAAAATTATTGATAAAATATTACATCTTCTACGATTGTAACTTAAAATATTGGTTTATTTATGAATATTAGTAATTAAGTGATTATAGAGATTATATAACAAATAAAAAAGACATTTTCGTATAAAATTGTTTCTTTCAACATCAGAATAAAGTTCTTTATTTATATTTTGAGGTAGTTAATATTATTGAGGACAGAACATTTCTGTGTACTTTAGAAATACTATTGACAACTTCTGTTTTTTTAAATTTGGAAATACGGTCTATCAATGTATCAATATTATTATTAATATGTTAACATTTTTTTAAACATGTTTGATCAATTTACAAAATATATTTGAGTTATCAATCATGAGAAATGAATATAAAATGTATAAAATAATATAAAAAGATATAATAATAAAGCAATATAAAATAATGTTCATTAATAAACCTTTTAATTCTAAAATTTTACTTAACGCTATTTCATATATGTCTATATATATTTTTATACATCTTATAATGTGAGCCCAATCTTTATTTTTGATTAGATTTCTTTTTCAAAATATTTCTAAATTGCTGACAAGAGCACAAAAGCACTTTCTTAAAAGTTATTTTGTCATAAAAATTTTTGTTAAATACTTTTTACAATTTTAATTTAAAATTTATCAACGAGAAACACTTCTGTTTGATTTTGGCGTTAGGGTGTTGACAACAAATTTTATGAGTTTTTATTAAAACTTTTAAAAAGTTTATAGCAATTTTAAAAACATATTGAAAAATGTTATTCAATATTTCAATTTATCTGTGATATGTTTAATTCTATAAACTAAATTCAAGATATTTTATTTTGAAAATTTTTTGAAAGTTTTTTAATTTTCTTTATTTTTTCTATTTGTTATTTAAACTATTTTCAGCAATCAATAAAATAATCTTTCTAATTTTTAACTTTTAAAATAAGATTCTTGTTAAAATAGCTGATACATTTATTAGAATAACTGAAATAACTTTTAATTTGTTATAATTTGTTGAATAATTTAAAAAATCTTCTTTTATACAATAAGATGAATAATTATAAACATTTTTTAGGTTAAAAGAAAAGTTTTTATGTTGGCAACCAAATCAAAAAGTAAAGTTTCTCCTGCAGCTAATGAAGCATTTGAAAATGAGAAATTATTTTATAAAGAAAGTTCATTTTCTGATTCTAAGGAACCACAAGTTACAAAATTAGATGAAAATCCAGAAAAAAGTCCTGAAAAACATCCAGAAGAAAAAGAAATTATTCTTCCTGGTAGAACGTTAGATATAAAAGATGATTTGGAACAAGAACAAGAAGCTGGAGTCATTAATATAGAAGATGAAGATGATGAAGTGACTATTGAGTCTAGTTCAAGATTGGATTATATTAAGAAAATGTTGAATCAAACAAAAGTTAGAGTTTTAAATAAAGACTCAAAGAGACCTTGGTCTGCTCCTAAGAAGACTAAAATTAAAAACTTAAATGATTTTCAAACTAAACGACCAAAAACTGCAAATGCAAATCTATTTTTTGATAATAAAGCGTTAGAAGAAGAACCAGAAGAAGAAGAAGAAAGTTTTGACGTCAATGAAGAAGTCTTAGATGAAAAAATTGGTGAAGAAAGTTTTAAAGAGGTTGCTTATATTCCTTATGAATATGCTGAAGCAATGATAATAAGAATTTGTAAAGATATTGATACAATAAAAAGCTCACATCTGAATGTTATTAAACAAATGGAAATTAAATTTAAAACTTTTGAGTTGAAGAAACAACAATATTATAGAGAGTTGATAGAAAAAATAAAAGACTCCCATAAAAATAGGATTGAACAATATAAGCAAGTGATATCAGTACTTCAAGTGAAACAGTTTAGTGATCCTTATCATGAAGTCATCACAAGATTAGAACTGAAAAATAAGAGTTTAGAGATTGAAAAGCAAGAGATTTTGAAGAAGTTGTCATCTGTTGATTCAAAAGAGTTGAATAAAGAAAAATATGATGAAGAAAAAGAAGATGAAGTTAAAATTCGAGAGGATAACAGAGAAAGTGAAAAAGTTGTGAAAGATGAGCGGTCTTCTGTAAAAGATGAGGATCTTAGAGAGCTGCAAAAAGATGTGATTGAAGAAGAAGAAGATTTAGAAGATGTTTCTAAGATCGAAGAAAACGATGATGAGGATCTTTTTCAAAAAGATGAAGAAGGTGAAGATAAAATTGAATCAGAAAATGAAAAATCTGTTGATGAAGATCAAGATGAGATTGAAGATTTAGAAGAAGCAAATAAAGATGTAAAAATAAAATCGACGAAAATGGTTTCTCCAGAAGAACTTCGTGACACTAAAGCGCTACTTCTCGTTTCTAAAAAAGAAAATAGAGAAGCAAAAAGAAGGATTAAAATACTGGAAGAGCAGATACAAACTCCAACAACTATTAACTCAAGTGTAGGTGTTGATAGAAATCAAAAGATACTTGAAAAGAAGATTAAAGATTTAGAGAAGAAACTTTTAACTGAAAATAAAAAGTCGGAAAAAAATTTGAAAAATTCGTCAAATTTCAGCGCTGAATTGAAAGAGTCGAAAAAAGAGATTTTAATTTTAGAAAGAAGGTTAAAAACTCAAGAAGAAGAAGTAAAAAAGATTCAAGAGTCCGCGGAATTCGGTGCAGTTGCACTCAAGCAAGTTCCTGAGTTGAAACAGAAAATTAAATCTTTAAAAAGTGACAATGAAGAGTTAGTCAGTAACTACAACTCCGAAAGACTGCTCCGAAAGAAATATTATAATTTGTTGGAAGATATGAAAGGAAAGATCCGAGTTTATTGTCGAGTAAGACCTCTGAGTAACACAGAGAAGTCAAATAAGAATATATATGCTGTAAAATCACCTGATGAATATACAATTCAAATTGAAGATAAACGAAGAAACATGAAAGAGTTCCAATTTGATCAGATCTTCACAAATGAACACTCCCAAGAAAATGTGTTTGAAGATACTAAGATGTTGATTCAATCAGCTGTTGATGGTTTTAATGTTTGTATATTTGCATATGGACAAACTGGTTCAGGTAAGACTTATACAATGATCGGTGATCAGAATCAAACGTTGCCTGGAATCGCTCCAAGGGCCTTTGAAAGAATTTTTCAATTAGTGAAAGAGAATGAGAAGAAATTTGAGTTTAGGGTTTCATGTTACATGTTGGAGTTGTATAATGATAAGTTGATTGATTTATTAAAAACTGGAAAAACGGAAGAGAGATTAGATATTAAAAAAGATAAAAAAGAAATGGTTTACATCCAAGGAGCGATTATTTGTGAAGCTTCTGATGCAGATGAACTTTATAAGATATTTCAAGGTGGTTCTGAAAATCGACATATCGCTTCAACAAAAATGAATTCAGAAAGTTCCCGTTCTCATTTAATTATTGGAATTGTAATTGAAAGTATCAATAAAACTACAGGAGCAGTTACTAAAGGAAAACTGAGTTTAGTTGATCTTGCTGGCAGTGAAAGAGTTGCAAAGACTGGAGCTGGAGCAGAACAATTAAAAGAAGCTAACTCTATCAATAAATCTTTATCTGCTCTTGGTGATGTTATATCTGCTCTTAGTACTGAACAATCTTTTATTCCATTCCGGAACAATAAATTAACGATGTTAATGCAAGACTCCTTAGGTGGGAATTCAAAGACTTTGATGTTCGTTAATATTTCACCAGCTGATTACAACACAGATGAATCAATCATCTCGTTGACTTATGCATCTCGAGTAAAATTGATCACAAACAACGCGTCTAAGAACGCAGATTCAAAGGAAGTCGCGCGACTGAAGCAAATAATCGCGAAATTAAAATCAGGAGAAGATGTAGATGAGAACGAGTAATCAAGCTCTCCTAACAATCGTGTACATCTTTCTAATTGTTCATCTTAAATATCACTCCCAGCACTTAATCATGTCTTCGATTATGAATCAACAACTTATTTGTATTTACGAGTTTTTGAAATGAGAATAAAACACGAAATTATAGATTTTATTTCGAGCTTCCCATAGTCTTGTAAAGTCTCTTCTTCGCTTCTTTGTTGTTCTTCATCTGAATGATCTGCTCTTTCTCCAACATCTTAAGATGAGCCGCGCGACTTAACTTCCGTTTCTCTTTCTTCATCTTCATCTTTTCTTTGTTCATCGTCGTCAACGCGGTCATCAACTTAGCCATCTACACAACAACAAACATGAAGATGGAAGATAAAGAAGTCTACATCTTACTTCTCGCTGTTCCGGCTCCCTGATCACAGCTCGCTGCATCAACTTCTCCCTCTTACTCTTACTTTTCTTCAACTCGCTTTTCGGTTTCGATTTGAACGGAAGTTCTTTTTGTAAAGAGCGAGGAATGACAAACCCGGAAAGCTGCTTGCCTGTTGGTCTTTTGATCTCCTAGAAGTAAAGATCAAGATCTGATGATGAAGATTTGAAGATCGCTTACTCTGTACAATGAGTTGGGATTAACTTCCGGTTTCAATCCTTGTTCGAACCGGATCCTTCCTAATGTCTTCTCCCCAATCCAAGAATCTTTGATCTTCAGAAGAAGATTCGTGACGACGGAGTAATATTGAGGAATCTACAAACAGGGAGGTTTTTGGGGACTGATCTTCATCAAGACCTACTTACAGGAACAGGATACCAAGTCCTACAAAAGATGATGTCACTCATCTTCACTCGATCTTCAAAAGTAGCTCTGAATGATCCTGCTCCTGCTCCTTTGATAGAAGATCCGCGTCCTATCGCCTTCTTCACCTGACCACGAATCCCGCTCACAGTCCTGATCGCCGCTCCTTCAAACTTCGCGACCTCCAACTCGGAATTAAACATTTTCTGAAACAAATAATACTTGAAACTTTCAACAACCTCATGACGTCATCAAGACCTTCACGAAGCAAGTATTTTTCTCGATTTTAAACGGATATCCAATCAATTTCAACTTCTTCACAATCTTCGAACTACAATCAGAGTCTAAAATAGTTCCCGTCGCCGCGATTCGAAAGTCTTGAGTAGATCCACTGATAGATTGAATCCCGATGAACCCCACGCCCTACAACAACAAACATTTAGCTCCCTTTGAGGAGGATGAAGTCCTGAAACCTGGGGAGTGAAGGGTCCGTAGAAAAGGGCGCAACAATGTAAGTTCTCGGGAGTATATTTCAATCTACTCTGCCTCATATTATGATCCTCTCTGAAATAGATGGGGCGAGTCTGAAACCTTCTCCAACCCACAGAAAGAGTCAAAGGGTCCTCCGTCTGTAGATGAAAGTTGTTAGCGCCACCTAGTGGTGAATTATTTCATCTAGAGACCTTGAGGATGCGTTTGTACCAACGATGTTTCTTGATTCTTGTTTTAATGAACCCCATTCCTAGTTCAGTTGGAAGAAGTCCTCCAACAATCAGAGGATAATTAGGATCAAAATTCTCAACAAAATCCGAAGAGATGTCCCGGATCTCGATTCGGACATACATCCCGGATCTGAAAGATCAGATCTTTGTGGTTAACTGATCACTTCTTCCAAATCCGACCTGAATCCTTCATATTGGACCCTTGTGACGTCATCCATTCCTTCGAATTCTTCGCGATTAATCTTCGCGATTTCGTGGAAGTCGCTCTTCACTTCATCGAAGACACTCACATCACTCTAACAACATCCGGGATGTTTTAGGAGCTGAGAAGACACAGATGAGAGCAAACCTTCTTGACAAGTTTTCCCGTATTCTTCTCGATATCGTAGTTTCGATCGAAAAGTTCTTTCATCTTCATCTTCTTCTCAATCCTTTTCTCTTTCGCTTTCTCTTCCCGATCCTTCTTCGTCTGATGAAGATCAGAAAGAAGATCAGAAGATCCGATGAAAGACACATTCCTACCTCTCGTTCAGCATGTATCAGAGGTTCTTCTTCTTCTTCTTCATCTTCTTTCTCGTTTGATTCGAGATCTTCGAAGTCTCCGTAAACTTCATCATCCTTGAAAAGAAGTCTTTAATCTCGGAGGTTCCGGGATTTTGAAACCAACTTGTCGTAGAAGAGTCTCAGCATCTTCACTTTCCTTCCAATCGCCAGTGACGAAACAATCTTGAATCATCTCCCGCGCGTTTTCATCAGTCGACCAATCAAAAAGAGGCACATAAGACTTGTCGCTGATTGGTTGACAGCATTCCTCTTCATCTTGTATCTTTCTAATAAACAACAAATTGAGAGAAGTCTTCGTTTAAGGAATTTCTTACTTGTTCAAATCAGAGAACTCGACATTTTTGATCTGAAATAAACCTCCCAAATCATCTTCCTGATCTTCATCTTCAAGATCTTCCGTCTTGTGTTGAGTCCCGTAAACGATCTTTTGTAAATTAGTGGATGAAGATTGACGCTGTTGAAAGATTTAAATGATAAAAGATGCAGAAACGAGATCAAACTGACTTCAATAAAAGATTGTTTAGCTTTCTGAGCGAGGTTTTTCCTCCATCTAAATGATTGATCCTCATCCTCATCTTCATCCTCATCTTGATCCTCATCTTCATCTTCATCCTCATCTTGATCTTAAAGAGATTAAAGTTCATAAAAACGAAATTCTTCACCAAATTCAAAAAACCTTCTAAAACTCCATTCTTTATTTGGTAAACTTCATCCTCTTCGTCATCTTCCTGATCTTCATCTTCATCACTTTCATCTTCTTCATCACCTTCAAACAAACACTAGTGTCTTCCACTCAACAACTTCCACAAAAACCAACTCGTCTCTTCTTCGTCCTCAACTGAAACTACTTCATCAAAAACAGCTCTTCTTCTAATCCTTCCACCTCCAACAACAACTTCTTCTTTTGGAATCTTGATAAACCTGAAACAAATCTTTTGATATCGAAACGAACAAGTTGGAATCGAGTTACTTGTCAACTTCAGCTGCTGAGACTGGTTTGCTTTCTTTAAAGAATTTTATCGAACTTTTCTTCATCTTGTCATCAATTGTCACTTCACTATCCACAATCTTTCCAATCATCTTCACTTCTTCCTCGTCCAAGTCCTAAAAACTCATTTAGTGATCTTAATCAGGCATCTCTGATCATCTCTACCTTATTCTCTCTCTTCAATTCGTTTCCAGCTCCGTCATTAACATCGATATAAACTGCATCTTTATCATAAACGATCCCACCAACACCTGACATCGGAGCATACACGATTCGATCTCGAAAGTCAAGATTCCTGGGATCAATCAGATTAGATCCGAGATCGATTTGATGTTGAGTCTTACCTCCTTTTTTTGCCATCATCTTCAGCTAAGGGGCAAGGGTCCGGGACCAGAGAGACATCATGCATTGAAAAGTCACCAACACCTGTTTCAAACGACAGATGAAGATGAGAAGAGATGATAAAGATCTTCACCTGGTATATGAACGCGAGATTCCTTTTTTAAGTGAGTTCCACGCACATATCCAAATATGGTGATGTTTCTCGGTGCTGTAGGGTTCTTCCTGATGTCTTCTGGATCAGTTATATCCTCCATTCTGACATATAATTGAAATAATCTAAAGACACATAAGGAAAGAACAAACCTGTCTGCGAGTACAAAAGGATGAGTTGTCTTCCATTGGAGAGGTCTCACTTTCATGACACTGATAAATCGACACAAATTTTTCACTTCAGTCCTTTGATATTCACCAAAGACGACTTTAGTAAGATGAAACAATTTGGCGCCCTTTGAAAAACTTGATTAGCTTTTAAAGTTTGATAATTACTAACTTCTACCTGATATACTTCAGTCCATAATCGATGTTTAATCATTTTCTTTTTCTTCTTCACATTTTTAGCAAGAGGTATTGTGTCTAGATGAGTTAAAACTCCCATAACTTTCGGAAAACCGTGAACCTTCAAATTCAGATATTTAATTTTCAACTTTCATCAATTACTTACTTACTTGAGCAACATTCAAAAACTCAAAAGTTTCCATTTCAAAACCAAAACTCGCATCAATTAATAAAAGAATCTGAAATAAATTCAAGTTAATATTTGTAGCCATTTTATAAAAAAGACATTTTTGTAAAGCAACTAACTAAATCTGCAACTTTTGAAATATCAATCATTGATGTGAGATCGTTATTACATTCAATAATTGTCAATCTTCTTTGCTTGCCAGAAACTAGAGTCACTGGACCCTAAAAAGTCAAAAGTGATTAAAGTAAATTTATATTCAAAAATTTAGTCAGCTCTTTGAGTAAGAAACATTTAATTTATTATTAAATCAACTAAAATTTCAAAAACTTTAAATATATTTCAGATTAATAATTCGATTATCAAAATATTTTTATATAATTAATTCTACTAAAATGTTAAAAACATTTTCAATTTACAACAATTTAATAAAATCATTTTACTTTGATATCTGAGATCTTCTGCTTTACATAATTTTGTATGATGCATCTCATAAGAGTAGTTTTCCCAACTTTTGGAGGTCCAACTATCGCTACAATAAAAGGTGGAGGAACTAAAGGAGTTCTGTCCACCACTGGGATATGATGCTTCTTTGTTTTAAAATCTTGAGCCCTTTATTTAAAATCATTAAAAATATAAATTAATTAAAAAAATAATAAATAATATAAATGAATTTATTTAGATAAATTTCATTTAAAAATTTTTAAATTTTATTTTTAAGTTTGAATTATTTTAAATATTTTTAATAAATCGATTTTTAAATAACATAAATATAATTTATATAACTATTATTAGTTATAAATTTTTATAAATATATTTATTTCTAATAAAAATCATTTTAATAAAAATTTTGGACAGAATTGAAAAGACCTTCTAAAAGATTTATTGAGCTTATTCGCATTTTGAATAGAAAAAGCTTTTGGGTTTTTTCTTTGAGGTTCTGCAGAGGTACTTTGAGCAGTTTTTCTTTTCTCAGCCTTCCTTCCTGCTTTACTAGGTCTGTGAGGTTTAGCTGTTTGTTTATTATCATCCATCATAAATATAATTTATAAAATACTCAAAAAATAAACTGAAAAAAATGAATTATAAAAGTTTTACTTCAATTTATAATTTAAAAGGAAATTTCTAGTTAAAAAGAATTTTAAGATTATATTAAGAAGTAAATTCGTTTTTAGCTTTATTTAATTAGGATTCAATTGATAAATACTTATTACATTAATTCAAACTAAAAAGATTTATCTAATTATATTCATCTAAAATATATTTATAAACATAAACTATATAAAAAAGTTTATTATTTCAAATAAGACCATGTCAATAATTATTCAGATAAATATATGAACCAAAATAATTGTAAACTTATTATACTAGTTACTAAATTATTTAAAGTTAATTTTATTATTACTGTTAGCTATTTATAAAACTACTAAAAATTTATTAAAAGTCTTAATTATCCTAAACATAAAAATTTATAAAAACATTTTCAAAAAGAAGACAACAAAATTTATATTAGAAATTTCTTATAAATAAAAATAAGTAATTTAAAATTAGAGAATTTTAAAAATTTAAATATTTTCTACTTGAATAATAGATAAAAACTTTTTATGAAATCTTAAATTTACTAAAAATAAGTTTTTATAAAATAAAAAATATATCCTAAAAATCAACTTAAATTTTCGCAGTGTCGTTCACACGTGAAGCTAATGAATTGAAGAAATAAAAAGTGAGTACTAAAATGGACTAAAATATTTTTGAAACCCGTAAAAAAAATTATTTAAAATCTGTTTTTAAAGTTATGTTTTATTTACTTTATTTACAAAAAAATAATATTCGTGATAATTTTTTAAGTATTAAATTTTAATTCTTAGAAAACAAGGTTTGTATAACAAAAATAAACTATTTTTTAAACTATTTTTTAATAAACACCACAATAAGATACAATAGTTCTAAAGAAATCTGTTTATTTCTTATTAAGATAAACGTGAAAAAAGCACCTCTCGCTAACAAATTCTCATAAATAAATCTTTATATAATAATACCTATTATATATAACTAGAATACAAACATAGAAAGTAAAAGATGTAACATATGGCATTTCAGTAGTCCTCAAAACATATAACAGTGAACAATTACATAGAATGTTAATAATATAAAAAACCAAAATTTAGAAATGACAATGTTGGTAATATTATAACGGTTCAACTTCTGCTTGAACAACACGAGTGATTCTGACATGACAATGTCTGATGGCAGCTGGTTCCATGTAATAATTGTGCGGTATGAGAAAAAGTTTGCTCTGACCAATGTACCAGGTGATATGGGCTTATTAAGATGTAATGTGTGTCGTCTGAGTTGATATAACTTGAGGGAAGGACTAATGAAAAAGAAATCATCAAACTGAAGGTCAACTAACTTGTGGATAATTTTAAAAATAAGAATTAAGTCGTATTTAATCCGTCGAATTTCCAAAGTATCTAAATTGAAGAGACTGAGACGATGTTTATAATTATCATATTTAATATTAAGTTTCCTGCATACTAATCTCGTAAATGTCGCCTGAACAGATTCGATTTTTTGATATCAACAACTTGATATGGCATCAATGCACTGATATTGTATTCAAGAATTAGACGTACAACAATTTGAAAAGATTGATAACAAAGCATGGGTTCTTAGAATTAAAGGTCTTTATAATAAGGAAGACAAAATTGATTGATTTTCCAAAGGTTTTGGAAACATAATTGTGCCATTTAAAGTCAGATGATAGAGTAATGACAAAGTATTAAGGTCGTTTATACGGGAGAAAGTTATAAGCTCAGACTTTGTGGGCTGAATTCTGAGCTGCCGATTCGTAGACCAGTTTTCTACAGTGTGTAGTGCAGTTTGAAGTTTTGAAGGATTACAAGATAATAGCTTGATATCATCTGCATATGCAAACACACTGACATCATCTACTGCTACTAATCTTCTGATGAGGTCTTCAATAAAAATTAAAAAGAGAATCCAGAACCCTGAGAATCACCACTGGTGATTTGGCTAGAAGTAGATAAAGATCTTTCTACACGAGTTTGTTGGATTCTACCTGATAAGTAATCTTCAATCCACTGTAAGATAAAGATGTTGATTTTTAAATTTTTTAATAAAGTAATGAGCTTGTTGTGTCAAGAATTCGTCAATCTTTTATTTCTTGAAAACATACGTAACAATTACAAGCAATTTAAATCTATTTATAGCTAGTAGCTGGTAATAGTTTATTTTGAATTTTTTAAAAACCAAATTACATTTTTTTTATGCAAGAAAATGTTTTTTTGAAATAATTCCAAACATTTAAAATTTAAAGTTTCATTTTTAGAATAACAATATTTTTTTCAAAATTTTATTCTTTTTTTTAAATGAAGCATAAAAAAAGAAAATGTTGAAAATGTTCTTTATTGTTAGATTTTCTCATTTTTCTTACTTCAATTTCAAACAAGCAAAAAATTTATTCAATTTTTTTGTAAAATTCATAAAAATCAGTTTTGAAATTCTTAAAGAAAATTTATTTTCGCGGCAATTTAATTTCTAACAACTTGTCAATTTGAAAATAATTTTCAAATCTATATTTAATGACTTCAAACAAACTTTTTGAAATTATTAAATAATCAATTTTTCAAATTAAATAACAATTTGGACTTTTTATAAGTTGGCTTCAAAACTAAATGAATTGATTCGGAGTAATTTGGAAACAAGTAAGGAGAAAGTGATGATTAAAAGATTTATTTATAAAAAGCCGGAATTTTCCCGAAAATTTTTTATTTATTTTACTTTTTACTTCTTGCAATAAGTAAATGGAACCACCACAATTACTGCCCCTTTCATGTTATTGGCGTTTGGCTAACGTGTGTGACGATGTTATGCTTCAATGAACATTAAAGAAATGCAAACAACAGACCAGTTTCATTAGAAGTTGAATTAGTTATTTGCAAAAACTTTTTTCACATCCAAAGATTTGAAAATAAGAGCTAGAAGTTAGAAAAGAGAGTTTTTTATCTGAAATTTTTCTAATTTGTTTTTTCGATTAAAGATTTGAAGTTAAAATTGTGGATCTTCAAAAGGTCCTCTTTTTGAAACTTTCTCCTCTTACTCCAGCTGCAGGCGATTATTTGAGACACAAATAGATCTTCACAGATCGGATCTTTCATTTAGATGTTGATAGAAAAGAAGATTATTGAATTTAATAAATTTTTGAATTTGAAAAAATGAAAAATTAGAAGATGAAATCTCTCATAAAAATAAAGATTCATTTCGTGATCTGAAAACTATTTTGATCTAGAAGATCTAGAAATTTATCTTGAACTGTTGACACTGTTGACTAAAAACTTCTTAACCTGAAATTCTTGTTCCATTTACTTTATTGAAGATGTTAAAGACACGTTATCTTGTATTTGAATAAAGATAAGTTTGAATATATATTTTCTTTTCTAAGTCAATAAACGTTTTTATTCAAAATCATTTTCCACACTTGATCGTGTTTAGATAAGATTTTTGAAGATGTAGGAACAATTTAAAAACGTTTAGTTGAAGAAAACTCATTATTAGTAATTAGAGTAATTTACTGGTTGATTGCATCTTCAGTGATTATTTCAAATTTTCTGAACTTGCTAGAGGCTTTTACAAATACATGAATTAAATCTAAAGATGAAAAATTGTCAAACTTTTTTCACATCTTGTAAAACTGAGAAATGTACTTTTAGAAACGTTCAAACCACATTTGCAGAAATTTAGAAAACAATTCAGCAATTTCATTTCTTTTATAAGATCCGGAAATATTTTAATCTGAAATATTTTGATCTACAATCGGATGTAGAAGTCGATAAAAACAGAAGTTGTTCTTTTTGTGTTTTCAAAAAATCAATTAATTGTTTAAACAAAATGCTTAAAATCATTTTGGAATTTTAAACTAAAAAAACTTTTTATAAATATCAGAATATTTGATAAATATCAGAATATTTGATAAATATCAGAATATTTGATAAATAACAGAATATTTGATAAATATCAGAATATTTGATAAATATCAGAATATTTGATAAATAACAGAATATTTGATAAATATCAGAATATTTGATAAATAACTGAATATTTGATAAATAACAGAATATTTGATAAATATCAGAATATTTGATAAATAACTGAATATTTGTTAAATAACTGACAATACACTTTTTGCAAACTCACAATCGCCTGTAGCAAATTTCTTCAAATATTTTGCTTTTAAAAGATTCGTTTCAATTTCAACTTTTTCAGAAATTTTTCTACTTTTTGGTGTTTCAGATTTTCAACAATTTCTTAAAACTGCTAAAAAGTCTTCTTCTTCAAGATCACTTCAAGATCACTTCAAGATCACCTCGGGATCTTTTCAAGATCATTTTGAGATCTTCTTCTTCATCTTCTTCTTAAGATCGAGAAGAAGTTGAAGAAGACTCTAGAGTTACTATGAATGCTGAGAATAAGTCATTTTGTGATGACGTCATCAACAGTGCTGTGATGAAACCAGTGAAGCGTGACGACGACGCGGGCGAGTGGAGAGCTCCGATTTTGGCTCCAAAACCGTTTTGCTTGAAAAGTCACGTGACCGAACAACATCGCGACTTCCGACTAAAAACTTCAGCGACAGAAGATGAGGATTGGTTCAGGGACATCCCCCTACCTCCCTCTAATCTGTGTCCCTCTGAAAAGTCTCTTTGTTCACGCTCAGATGCATCGCGGTGCATTACAGCTGTGCAGTCAAGCGGAACGACTGAAGAGTCCATGCCTCCTCTACCCCCCAAAGAAACTGGGTTTTCGACGAAGAGCTGCAAAGAAGGAGACATTTCACAGCTGGTTGAAAAGAAGAAAGTCGAGAAGACGGACGCAGTGAGGTGGAACGGAAACGAAGAAGCGCGATCACGTGATGCTAGTTACGGGAAGCAGCAGATAGATGATAAGAAGAAGATGATGATGAGGTGTGAAGAGCAGTTACCTCCGAAGTTACCTCCGAAACAACTTCGATTCGATCGACGCGCGACAACTCTCGCGATCACTAAGCAACAGAAGACAGAAGATGCCTCTCTTCAATCGCATCCAGGATCTCAGATCTTCAATCATTTCAATTTTGAAGATAAAGTAAGATCAAAATCGCTGATAGAAGAACCACTTGCTCCCATAAAAGAAGAAGAAGACTCCTCCAAAGATGATCTCTCGATGAAAACGGAGTCTGGGATCATTGGGAGCGAGACATGGAGTCCTTCATCTTCTCATCAAACTTTTACTGATGAAGATTCGATCCGAACGAGATCTTTAGAAGAGATTATCGAATCAAGAAGTTGTAAAAGTAAAGTGATGTTCTGTTTGGATGGAAGATCTGTTGATCCCAAGATTTCATCTTCTCCGAAAGATGTGACTCCTTACGGGATGGTGGATCTGACGAAATTTGAGGGTCGATTTCAAGGAGCAGAAGAGTTGACTCCAAGTTCGATTATGTCTTCAGTTCATGACTTCAACTCGACTCTGAGTCGGAAGAACTCGTTGAAGACACAAAATGTTGATGATGAAGTCCCTAGCTTCCCTCTGAAGATTGAGAGTAAAGGGAAAGAGTGGAGAGTGAAGAACCGGAAGTGTCCGGAAGTTACTGATGAAAATATCGGATATGACAACTTGGAAAAATATAAAGGTTTGGAATTGTTGTTGTTGATAAAAAGTTTCTGTTTGTTGTCAACTTGTTAAAAGTCAAATAGAAATTGATGAATAAATAATCTTCAAAAGAAAAAATATTTTAATTGAAACTTTGAAAGTTACTTATTAACTATCTTCTATTTAATTATCAGCTAAAAAAACTTTTGTTGAAAGTTTAGTTTGCAGAAATTACTGAAAATTTTTTGTATATTTTTTAACTTTTGAAGAAAAACAGTTTTGTGGTATTTAGTTGAAGAGAGTATAAAGATAAAGGTCAAGATGATGATGATGCAATCAAAAATGAGCTTTTTTGTAACTTAACAGTTTAAATTTTGTGTTTTGAATTACCAAATATCTTCTACTAATCGCTTTTAAAAATCTTTTTTAGTAAACAATCGCGACAAACTTTTCTTATTTAGTTATTCTGTTTATTGTTTAAAAGGTTTTAAAATACTGAAAGCGTCAATAGAATTACTTTCTAATGCTTTGTTGTTGAAATCATCATCTGCTTTCAAGTATTGTTTCTGTTTTTATTCGAAAATATCTTCATTTAAACACAATAGAAAGGAGAAGACACGTTTTTAATTATTCTTTTCTTTAAAAACTTTAATTTCAATTAAATTATTAATTTTCTAAATTTAGATTTTTGTAAAAATTAAACTTATAGAAATAATTATTCTTTAAAAATTAAAGATAAAAAGAATTCTGACTTTCCTTCTAAAAGCTAATTTGAAAATTTTTGAATTTCAGAAATTGAATCTTCGACTAAAGAGACTAGAATCAAAGATCCGACTCCAAGGATCAGGAAACAACAAACACCCAGCAAACATCAACGTCTTTCACGTCACAGTTCAGCGGTTACAGCGCTTGATCGTCATAGCAACCATCTAAAGCGAACTGAAAACAATCAATCTGATCAGATAAAAGTTGAAGAAGTCTCAGCAAAAGATCCTAAAAAGTCTTCTTCCAGTGAAGATAGTTTGAAGATCTCTCTGAAGATTGATGAAAAAGACAAAAAATCTGTTCATCCGGAAGTTAAAAAGATTGAAACGGAAGAAGAAGTTCATTCAACTCCCAGATCACTCGGATCTCAATTGAGGAACTTCCTGAGCGGGAATTCAGAGAATAAGTACATCTCACCGAGTCTTCGGAGGAAGAGATCTCTCCTGAAAAGATCAAAGTCTCCTGGAGGCAGCAGAAGATCCCAGACTCCTCCCAGATCTTTAGATAAAGAAGAAAAAGTAAAAAAGAAGGAAGAAAAGTGAGTATCTTCATCAGTATCCCTAAAAAGTCTCAAATTGATTGATTTTCAGGAAGATCTCAAGCGTCAAAGAGGAAGAGAAAATCAGGAAAGAACGCAGCGCGTCTCAAAGGATCGTTGATCGCAGAGGAAGACACAAAAGATCATCTTTTAGAAGATCAGAAGGAGATCTTGAAGAAAAAAAAATATCTGACGAGAAGAAGAAGAAGTCCGGATCTCGGTGGAGACGATCAAAGTCCCAGGATCGCTCTTCTCCTTCGAGATGCAGCGAGAAGCAGCTAGAGTACGTCACGCATCATTGGTTTTGTAAATCGCGCGTTTGAAAGTAGCAGAAGATAGAAGTTTGTAGAGATCTCACAAAAAGTCTGAAAATCTTCAAAACTTCACCAAGCAAATCATTAGACAACAAATGCATTTCTCATTAAGTCTTTTAGACTAATTTTCAAGTACTGTCATTTCATTAAGTTTTATTGACGTTGGAGTAGAAATATAAAAGGTTTTTAGTCGAGTTTATTATTAGCAAGTTTTTTTTTACAATTTAGTTGAATTTAGAAATGTTGTTTTAGTAGATTCTTGTGGTTAAAGTTTTTTGTAAACTCTTTAAAAGTTTTTATAAAAGTTAGTTGTAGCAAGAAATGTTAAATTTTATTTTTATTTTTATGAATCATTTGAAACAAACTTTCAGCAAATTAATATTTCCAGTTTTCTGTGATAATCTGAAAAAAAACACTTTTTTGAGACAAACTATATATAGTTTCAGATAAATAAATGAAAAAAGAAAAAACAGAATTTTTGTTTTCATAATAAACATTCAGATTTCTTCAAATTAGTAATAAATATTATTAATGTTAAATTAAACAATTTTTTAAAAAAGTTTTTAGTTTTTTATTTTCACTGAATCGATATTTCGACTAGAAAGCTGACAGAGGAACTAAAAATTCAAAAAATTAAAAATTTTGTTCTAGAAGATCAAAATCAACAGAAAGAACAATGCTAAAAACATCTGATGATCCTTCAGAAGATCGAGGAAGATCACGTGGGAACATCTTTAAACGAAGTCGGAGTAGCTCTCGGAAGCGAGAAGTTCGTGGAAAGTCTTCGGAGCGTAAAGATGAAAGAGGTAGAAATCCTGTGAACTTTATTCGAAAATTATTGAAGAAGAAAGACTTTGATAATGAAGAAGACACAGATGTGATTATTCAAGTTTCTCTAGGAGAAAGTGAGTTGTAATTCAGGTTGTTTTCGAGAATTTTCTGTTTGTTTTTTGACTATTTGTTGTTTGTTAACTTCAAATTACACGTAGAAAGATTGAAGTTGCTCTTTGACCTCTAAAAGAATCAACAAAAACTTTCCCTGAAATGTTTCTTAATTGATAAAAACTGTTTCTTCATCTAATCTTTTTTAATATTAAAAATTTTTATTTATAATTTTGTTTACCTTTTAAAATTCGTTGAAATTATTTTTAAATTTCAAATTAAACAATAATATTTCAATAATATTTCAATAATATTTCAATAATATTTCAATAATATTTATAATATTTTATGAAATTTATAAATAAAAAACTGAAAAGTTAGCTGAAAAAACATCATTTGTACCACTCCTGTTTGAATATCTCAAATTTTCTTCACAGCAATAAACAAAATCGGGGTTTGAAAGAAAATCACATTTTTGTTGATCAACAAATTTCTCAACTTTTCAATTTAATTCGAAAACGTTGAAAGTTTCACGAAATTATTTTTCAGCTCGAAGCCACTCTGGATCTTCTGAAGCTCTGAACGCTATTCTAGCTTATAAAAGTGAAGATATAAAACCAGAAAAAGGGTCCTGGACCCCTCCTCGACCAAGCCCAGCCTTACAAAGGGCAATTAACACCCCTCCCAGGTAAATAAGTCTGTCCAGACAGAAAATTTGAATTTAATCTGATTTATTGGCAGGAAATCTTCTCCTAAATACTCTTTATCTTCAAACTCTAAAGAGACATCTTCATCACATGAAGGAATTTTATCAAAAACTCCGAAAAATTTACCGATTTCAAAAAGTGAATAAAATTTATTGTTTTTGGAACAAATTAATTTTGATGAATTTCAGATTTTACTCCAAAATCATTCAACAAAAACATCAATAACTCCGTAAAAAGTCCTGAATCCCTCAAAGATCTTCAGGTTCGTTCCTTCGTCGAAGTTGTTTCTTCAGTTCCTTTTCAGGTTTAATTCTATTTTAATTAAAAAGTGAATCATCTAGATGATTTCATAGTATCAGAACTCTAACTTCAATTTCTACTAATTAAGCAAATCCGTTTTTCAAGTTTTTTAAACTTTTTGAAGATTTATTTTGAAGTTAAATTATTGTGAGATGAAATTAAGAAGTTGTAATTTTAATAGGATTTAAATGATTTGAAGATTATGAAACTCAAAACCACCTATGAGTTACAGAGTGGGCTGAATACGAGTTTGAAATTAGACTAACAAAAAATTTAAATCAAAATATTTTCTTCAATTTGATGTTCAATTTACAGAACAATTTTGCTGATAAAGAAAATCTGCAGAAGTTGCTACAGAAACCGTTACTAGCTTCTCGTGATTATGATTCAGATACCAGCATCTTTGTAAAGAATAAGAAGTCTTCCTTAAAAAAGTAAGATCCAATTGAAGAATTTCAGCTCTTCTGATGTCTTGTCATCTTTTAGGTCATCTTCAAGACCTAATCAGAAAGAGGAACCTCCAAGGAGACCTGTAAGGTTAATTTCTCCTAAAGTTTCAAGATCGTTCCCGTGTCTTCTCGACTTTTCTTCTGAAGTAGCGGGACATACTTATTACAATCTTGATAAAGATGAAGAACCGACTGCTGTTGAAAGGTTCCGTGATGTTTATGTTCCATGTTTTTTTAAAAATCACTTTTTTAGAAAAATACTAAATGATAAAGTAGAAGAAGATGAAGATCAAATCCAAAACTCACTGGATCAATTGTCTCTTCTTGAAAAACAACGAAGGAAATACAAGATGATCGTCTCATTGAACAATCAGACTTTGAAACAGGTTACTTCCACTGAATTCGAAGATAAAGTTTTTAAAAGTTTTCGATAAAGAATCTTTTTACAAACAAAAGTCACGTGGATAGAAAAGTGTTCTAAATAAATATCTTCTTTTGATGAGTATTCTGCTACAATCTGTTATTTAAAAAGATTTAAAAATAAACTTGAAAAGAACTTTTCAATCAATTTGGTTTTTGTTCGCTTTCAAAGCTGTCAAGTTTGTGGCTCGCGTTGAATAAAACCAACATGACGATTACTTTGTAACTTGAAACAAAAGTTGTTTAATCAATTCACAAAAAGTATTTTATCCCGAAATAGGTTTCTGAGCGTTGGTTAGTCGAATGGAAAAGCCAATTACCTGTTGGAGGTTTTCTTATCACGTCTTGGTCAGATCTTGCTCTGACCAGTCACCAACCGATATGCATGATTAACAACAGCGTTGTTTATGGAGCGGTTTCCAATGGCAACAACAAGTTCAATTTAGCATGCCAAGTAAGAAATCTTCAAATATTTCAACAAAAAAACCAAGCATGCAGCTTCAAAGATAAAAAAGTAAATAGTTTGATTGTCATCAACATTAGAAGTCCTGTTTAATGAAGAAAATCTTCTGTGATCGCCTCTTCTGTGTCTTTGATGCTCTTTATTTAATCTTTTTCGTTTCTTAAACGAAGTTTTTTTTTATCAGTTGTTCGAAAACAGAAAAGGTTCACTTCAAAATATAGAAAGATGCATCAATCTTCCTTCGCATCCAAATGTTTGTGGGATCTGTAGTCATTTTGTTTGTCGTCTTCCTCGATCTCTACTTGATCCTTCATCTGGAGGAGGAGCAGCAGATGTCATCTGCATCGTCCTCTCAAATCGTCCAAGTCAAATAATTGAAGTAAAAAAAATCTTAAAAAATTTTTTTCTAATTTTTTGATTTTTCAGGAAAATTTGAATAAATTTCGAAATGATACAACCGAATTTCATCGACAAATCCTTCTAAATATCCTTCAAATCTTACATGGAATTAAACATCTACTTCAATTATCATTTCCTCTTCCGGAAATAAAAGCAGAACACATCATCAACACCACAGATCTTGGATTTGTTCAAATTCTTCCTCATCTTGCTCTTTTAGATAATAAATCATTTCATAAACAAAGAAGAAAGACCTCAGAGTCTGTAGAAGACTTGAAACATCAAGGACAAACTCAACAACTCTCAGAATTAATTAAATATTTGTTACAAAAAGCTTCTGAAAATCGAAATTCAATCACATCAAAAGTTGTTGTTCCTGGAACTAAATATTCATCCGCCATCAAACAAACGATCCAATTTCTTCATCAAGTCCCAACAACCTTAGAGTCTCTACAAGAAGCAGCAGAAGTGATTCAGTGTGCTCTCTGGGGTCCTGAAGATCTAGAAGATGAAAGTAATCTGTCAACTCTTGCCTTGTTAGAGTTATGGATTGAAGTTGAACAAGCAAAGTTGGTTAATAGTTTAGCGGTCATGGTCCCTGGTCAACAACTGGTCCTTGCGTCCATGTTAAAACATCGTTTCTTGACGTCAGTGACTCCTGAGATTCTGTTTAATGGTCTTAAAATTTTACAAAGAATTTAAATATTGAATTAATTGAAGCAAAAAACCTGCCTCTTATCTATTTGAGATTTTCATCTTCTCGTTTATATAAGAATATTTTGTAGAATATTTATTATTCTTTTTATTGTTTTTAGCATTTTTATGTTTATTGTAAAGATTTTTGAATAAATTAAACTTTAAAAGTAGTTTGAGTCTAAATTTCAAAAGTAACTCAAATAAATAAATTCAAATTTATCTTAAATTGATTAAAGTAAATTAAAGTAATTCCTGTAATTACTGAAACCAAATATTTAGACTTTAAAACTTCAAAAGCTGAGAAAATATTAAAAAAAAATTTATAGAATCTGACACTAGATGGTTACAGTAAAAAGATTCTGTTAAAATCAAAGTTAAAGTTTAAATAGAAGATCTTCCATTACTGGATCTTGTTGGTGTCTTTTTAGAGGAAGATCACCAAAGATACTATTTATATTTGCTGAGAAACAAACCTAGAAAATACAGGATGTTTTGTTGGAAGTGTTTTGAAAGACAGAGTTGGAAAGGAAGTAGATAAGAAAAGTGATAGAAGAAAGAAGATCTTGTAGTCACTAGATAAGCCAAAGTAACCACCATTCGCGTTTAAGGTCGCGATAAATGTGGTTGTTAGGTGGTTGCAGGATTCACCTTGTTAGCTTCACCTGAAGCGTCTTTGCTTCTCGAAAGATGTTGATGTTCCCCAAAACGATCCGCTGTAAGTTGAGATCCTGTTGCAGCTGCTGCAACGAGAGTCTTTGAATCGCTCTTTAGGATTAAATTTTAAGTTGCTCAAAAAGAATTGTTAACCTTTCTAAGAACTTCTTTTTGAAAAGTAAGAAATTATTGAGGTTAGTAGGACTGAGCTAGTGTGTCATCTCTTATGTTTTTATGAATGAAAAAGTTAAGTACAAATGATACGATAAGTATCTAGTAAGCAAGTGTCTTGTAAAATTAATTAGCTTTCAAGGAATCATCACAAGATTATTTATTAAAATTTATTTTTAAATCATTTGTTGCTAAAAATTTTTGCTGGAAACAAATTCTAAAACTTTAAACTACATTTGATGGTGTAAGATTTGAACAAGATAAATTTAAGATTGATTAACGACTTCATCTTTTGCCTTGAGGCAGACTGTTCCATCTAAACAAGACTTGATAGAAGATATTTGTTGTTCAGCAAGTTTGTGATATTCACAAGAAACACCAACTCTTCAAATCTCTTAAACTAAATCTCCAGGCTTATTTGTTTCTACTTCTTAAATCGTCGTGATAATCTTTGAAAACTTCTTATTGATTGTAAATATGAGAATGTGTGTTAGTGAGAGGTACTCTCTTCAGACACAAGGTTTGAGTGATGCAAAATCAGGTGATAAAAATGTGCTGTAAACTTAAAGTAACCAAGAAGAAAGTTTGACATTATCTTTCGATAAATTCAACAATCTACAAAGTAGCTACCATATAAGTTAATAGAGATAGGAAATATTCTATTTGTATTTATAGAATACTGCTATGAGTAATACAGCACTTGAGTTTGAGATTTTCTAAGAAATATGAACCTGTACACGCTATTTAAAAAAAAAACATTTAAGCAGAATTCAATTAATTTTTAAGATAAAAACTTTTATGAATCTTTATATTAATGTCACTTGCGAATTGCTCAGAACATATTTGAAATTGGATAAGTTTGAATCAAATTTACATAAATATAAAAGATTTAAAAAATACTAGAGTTATAAATAAAAACATTTTTCATTCTTCAATTTTTAATAATTTATAATTTTCTGAAAAATTTTTAACATAAGAAATTAAAAGTTTAAAATTTAAAGTTAGTTTATTATTAAGAAGACATTTTCCAAAGCTTTGTATAAAAATCAAATTATTTAAATGTATTTAATCATTAATTGGTCTTTTGTAAAAATAATTATTTTCAAAACTAATAAAGTATCAAGCTACTTATCAAAATTTCAAATATAATTCATTAAATAATGAAAGTTATCAGTGAACAGATTGAAAGTAAATAGAAATGATATCTCTAAATCTTATCTTACATCATCAGTTATGTCGAAAAGGTCACCTCTTTTCAGAGATACAGATGCTATTAAACAAAAGTCTTTTTAAACAAATATTTGGAAACAAAATAAAGTCAAATCTGGAATATATTTCCAACCTACTAAACACAAGAAGTTATTTCAATTTTTTAATTATTATTTTTTGCTCAATTCAAAATGCTTCACAATTTTTCATGTAAATAATCAAGTTTATTTATTCGAAGAAATTAAAATTGTAATTTCCAAACTTTTATAAAAAATTAAATTCTCAAAACTTTTTTTTAATATTTTTCAGTCTTTTATATAAATTTCAAATCCATATCACAACCATCGACAATTATTTTATAATCCGCGGTAACTTAAGCTCACAAATCCCGCAGAGACACTTTACGTTGTTCCGAGGTTTCAGAAGGTCGTCTCTTCCTGAATTTTTCCCCGATTCTTCGAATACTATTTTCACCAGCTTCCACATTAGCTGAACGTTCTTCATCTCCTCGGTAATCAACAGCAGACTTATCAACTAACAACGCGCGCTCATAAAGTTCGAGCGCTTCTTCTAATCTTCCAGTAATTTCATAAACATAACCTAAATTGTGTAGTAAAGTCGCGAAAACGCGATTTCGTCGACAGTCTTCTGCTAGACGCGATTCCATCAAATTGATTGCTTCTGAAAGGGTCAGTTCGCAATTTTCATAATCTTCGATAAGACCTTCAATGTACTCAACACAATGTAAGCAATGAGCTTCACAATAAGCTCGAAAACTTTCATCGATTCCATCAACTCTCAGCAACTTTTGTCTCATTTCACGCATCAATGGAATCACGTGATGTTGGACGAGCGATCTTTTTTCATTCATATTTTCGTCGATGAAATGTTTGATTGTATTTCGAAGTCCGCTACAACAATTCGCGATTCCAGAGGCCGCTGTTCGTCCTTCATCGCGTTCGAAGCGATCTGCCGCGAGTTGGTAGAAGAGGATCGACTCCGCGTGCTTCCCGCGTCCTCGCAGCTTCTGCGCCAATTCCTGTAAGTTTCCCGCGCTTGCGAGACTCACGTGGTTGTTGATGAGATCGCGGATTTGATTGCGAACGCGCGAAGCTTTTTCGGAGTTTTTTGAAAAGATGCAGATCTTGTAGAAAGCGACGAGATCTCTCGCGTAGGAGAGTTCCATCCCTAAACTGATCTTCTTCTTGAAGAAGGTAAAGGCCTGATCATATTCACCTTTTTCAATGTGAGATTGTGAATGATCTGAAAGAGAAAGATGAAATTCGAGTTTTAATTCGTCGAAATTACCTTCGAATCCAAAAACTTGTTCCGGAGTCAACGCCGGAAGTGATTCCTCGACACCTGCAAAGTATGACGTCATTAAGACTTCGATGAAATTTATTGATGACTCATCATATCGAGCTTTATTCAAATTAAGGCGATAGCGCGCGACACAGTCTATTACCGAACTACAAATGTTTATACGCGAATGACGTTTAACACATTTACGTCAGCGGCAAAAAACTTTACTGTTGTACCTTAATAATACATTTTGTTTCTTAGAATATCAAAAGATGTAAACTTTTTAACTAAATAAAAAATTTTAGTTTAAATCTAATATTTCTAATATAAACATAAAAGTTTTGATTATTTAGTTTCAATTTATATTAAAAATTAATCGATTATAAAAGAATACATTTATAATTAATATATAAACAAATTAAATTTATATATCTATCAACTACTTAAATTTATTTTTTAACTAAACATAATTATTATTATAATATTATTCACTTATCATAAAATTTTCTGTAAAAATATAAAATAATTAAATTAAAAATAAATTCTAAAACAGTTTTTATATAAAAATTAAATTGAAATATAACAGCTTCAAACCAAATAAAAATATGAGAATAATTTAAAGAAAATATTCTAGAAAATAATCAATAAATAACTAGAGTTAAAAACAATTTGAAAAAAACAACAAACATTTGAACCTAATCTTCAGTAATTTATTAAACTGATTTACCTTGCTTTGCAAAAAGTAATGAACTAGTTTTACTGGTTTGTGACTTTTCTTCAGATCCAATACTTTTATAAAGAGATCTTTCATGGTATTCTGAAGCTGTATCTAAATTCATTGTGTTTATGGAAGGCAAAAAGCTTTTGTTGTAAAACGTTAAGTAGATTTTTATTCAAAGACATAAACGACATTAAACATTTGATTTTTAAAATTCAGTTTAAATTGTTGTTTGGATTGAAAACTTACAGATTACTAAATAATAAGTAATTATGACGTCATAATTGTAGCTTAATATAAACTGGATTTGATGAATATTTCTAAAAAATCTAAAAATTTTTTTATCAACAAAATTACAAACACATCAACAATTTAATCAAAAAAAAATATATTCAAATTTCTTTTAGTTGAGTTTTTATCCTAAAATCCAAAAGTTATTTTTAAATGAAGATAAAATTATTTCTAAAAACTAAATTAAGTTTTATTGATGACTTTAATTTGGCAAACTTATTTTCAACTTATAAAATATTTTGAATAAATTTTGACAGAGTAAAAGATATAGAAATATTAATGAATCTTTATATATTTAAAGTATTATCCATTACAATGCTTTTAAGTTATCTCTCTTAATAGCTTAGCAAGCAATGTAGAAAGCCAAATTAACATCACTTTAACTTAGTTGTAATTATTTATTTAATTAAAAATTGAACTGAAATACATTTTTTTAGAAACAAAACAGTTAACTGCTTATATAATCAGGCTATTTGAACTGCTTTAAATAGTCAAATCCGTTTAACCTAATTAATGAAGTCTGTTTACAGGTCCAGTTTTTGTGAGCAAAATAATACTTTGTTGTTAGTGATAAAAAATTCTGTTAAATAATTGCTACAAACATAGTTAATGATTTTGAATTAATATAGTTTTTATGGTTCTTTATAATATCATATATTTGTTTAATAATTAGACAATTTTTATAACTTGTGTTTACTTTCCGCTATTTTAACATTTTCTAGGTTACATCCTGTAAAATTGACAATAGAATTTATTTTTACATTTTTTTTGGTATTCAAACATTTTTTTAAATTATAAATTGTCAAATGTAAAATAAAAAGCTTTTCTCTTTTTCAAAATCAAATTTTTACGAAATTATAAAAAATATTAAAATGTAAATAAAAACTCATATACAGAAGATACAAAAATTTTATGAGATTTACAAATTAAAAAAATGATTATTATAAATAAAAAATCATTTTAAACTAAAAACTTTTGATAAATAGTTTGATAAAAATCAAATAATTATAAAAATACTTTTTTTACAAGTAATCAAAATTGAATAAAACTTTGATTTGTAATTTTTAAGAACAGATATTTTCAGTTAAGTTTTTTAGTTGCATAAAATTTGATGATTATCTGAATAAAAAAATTTATTAATTTTGGATTTTATTCAAATATATGATTGAATAAAAAATATAAATTAATTGAAATTCAATTTGAAATGTTTTCTACAAACTGTTATTTGTCTTGTAAGCTTTCATTAACTTGAATTAATAATGAACTTTCAAATGTTATTCTGTTCTTAAGCTTTTAAAAATAAATTAAATTATTAGAAACTTGGCTAAACTTATAACGAGACAAACAAGAACTTAATAAAAACCAGTTTTTAGTGGGTTACTAAGACTGTTGTATCTTCATAAGTTTTTCTATCTTCATAAAAATCGAAACTAAATATACCACAATATTTAAAGTATAAAAATTTATTATATTTAATTGTATTTTAAAGTTATTATTATTTTATGGTTGATTTTTATGATATCTTTACATATAAAATCGATAAAAAATGTTTTTTAACTTCTAACAAATTGTCTTCAAATAAATTATTAAAAAATAATATTAATCATAAAAAATAATTTGTCAAAATTTAAATAAATTCTAAAAATATTTATTTTTTGTTAAATTAATCAAATTTAAGACAAAGTTTTTTTCATGAACTTATGTGTGGTTTAAATATAAAAAATTTAGAAGTAAAAAAATCTATTCAAAAAACTTGTTAAATATTTAAAGATTATCAGTTCAAATTTAACACCAATTATACAAAATAATTAATAAAATAATCACAAATTAATAATTTATAATCTTTTTAAATTGATATTTTAATCTATAAAAGAAAATGTTGCCTCTGTATATTGTAAAAAACAAGAAGACACACCAATAATATTTCTAGTGTAAAACACAAAGCACATGTATAAATTACATTTCCACTGATTGACAAAAAGCAACAAATATTTGAATAAATCAGTTCCTTGATAAACATTTTATTTCAGTTTAATAAAACTTACTCAAAAATTTCTTCAGTAATAGAAATATTTACCAACAAATAAAAAAGAAATTTTATTTAGATATAGAAGTTGAAAAAGGTGTTTTATCGACATAAAAAATTCGAAATATTTAACAAAATTATTTCCTGATTTATATTTAAGACTTTTTAAAAATTCTAAAGTTGAATAAACAGATTTTTAAAGTGGCTGAAAGTAAATATAAAAAAGTTAACAACAAAAATTTGAAATCAAGAAAATAAACGATGATAACTATACAAGTTCTTATAAAACAACTGTCTATATACACAAATATACAGATGAAAATATTCAGTTGAAGTCTTCATCTTTTTGATCAAGCAAATCTTCACTGGAGCCAGGAATTGATTCGTCCATATTCTCTTCATCAACTTTATCAGTGAGAGAAACTTTCTTTTTAATCTTTTCAAATTCTATTCCAGCGAAAACATCTTCTATCGGTTCGTTAGCATCAAGTCTCGAATGACGTCGTTTCTGATTATATCTACTCGCGGCAGCTACAAAAGAAGAAGAATAAGTGACTTCTCGCGTCTGTGAAGCAACTACCTTCTTCCTCGATTGACATAGTTGCTGGTTCTGGTTGCTTCTTCGACTTCTTGGTTTGAAATTTCGATTTCGAGGCAATAAACCGCAGAACAGAGCTCCGTTTTTTTTCTACAAAAAATAAATTTTTTGAAGTTTGATTTTAGAATTAGAAATCTGAAAACTTTGAATCTACTAACTTGTGGTGACGTTAAAGTCAATTTTTCCTGTACTTGCTCTCGATTCTCTGATTGTTAAAGGCAGGGAAGTTGAAGAAGATTGCTTGGAGTTACTTGCCATTTCAGAAAAAGATGTACGGTTTCCTACAAAAGTTAATTTCAAACTTTACTTTAATCAAATCATTGTGTCAAAGAAGATTGAATAATTTACTTCTAGAATAAATTTTATTCATTTAATTTTATCACAGCACATATTTGAATTGATAAAGATAACTCCAATTTCTTGGTTTTGAAAATACAAAAGTTAAATCCCAAAAACAAAGATACTTAGAATAAGACACATAAAAGATTTGAATATATCAAAGTTGACAAAATCTTACAAAATGTTTTTATGAAATTATTTGAAATTAGTCAGAAGCAATCAGATATTCGAATATTTGTTGAAATATATTTCCTATAATACCAATTTAAAAAAGAAAAAACCCTATTACAAAGTTTGTTACATAAGTATACCAAATTAGTTATTTTAATTTTCCGTTAATTTAAGTCTAATCAGATTTATTTGTTATTTTCTTTCTAATGTTTTTCATTTCAAATAATTGAAGGAACCAAACAAAATTACGAAATATTTTGGGACAGTTTAAAAACAAAACTTCTAATTAAAATAATCAATTTTTTTCATGTTCAAATAAACAGCAGAATAATTTAAAGCATCTCAAGCAGTAAAAGTCGGAATTATTTGTAAATAGTTGAATATTTAACAAAATATACGAGAAAATATTCCATTGAAATCTGATAATTTTGCTAGGGGACAATTTTTATCAAATTTTTTAATGATTTTTTGTGGCGTATTATCGTCCAGAGAAATCGATATTGACGTTAACAAAGTCAACTCTTTTACAAATGATGAAAGAATTGTCAGAATGTTGCTTTACTCATTATAAAAAAACAGTTTTTGAAGTGATTAAGCTTTTAAAGGAAACATACAAATGTATTTTTATGTATGTAACATCATTATTTTCTAATTAAATAATTTCTTACATAGACATTTGTATATAAAATTACTACAGAATAACATTTTTAAAACTTAGATAATTGAAAGTACCTGCAAAGTTAGATAATGTCATTACTTTACTAGTCGTTTGGTCAAGTCAGGTTTGATCAATAATACTCTAGTTAAAAAGGTAATAGCATCACCTGAAACAACATCAGAATCACTTTTAATGAAATATAAAATGTTTGCAAAAACTAAACAATTATGATAAAGGTTAAAACGTAAAATTAGTTTAAGATTAACTTATTAATCGAAATTAAATTTTCAAGTAATTGTTCTTTTAAGGAAGCAATAAATCTTGGAAATAAGTATTTGAAGATGCTAAATTTACACAACCACTAATTTAGTTGTAAATTTACTTGAGGTTCAAACGTTCTTATTGAAGAAGCTTTTTATGATGTAGTTGTTATTTAAAAGCAAATTATTAAAACTTAAAAAATATTTTTTGACTTTTTTGACCAAATATATTCGATATGAATTATTAATTGAAATATTTGGATTTGTCATCTTTGAAGAACTATTTCTGACAAGTTAACACTTTAATGAGTATTTGAAAGATTAAAATACCCTTGTACTAATTTCAGAAAGCATAATAATGACAAAAATGACGACGTGTATAATTGAAAGCAAAGTTTAATTTGATTAAACATATTTGTGTCGATGAGTTGGCGTCTGAACTTTTAATACGAGGTTTAGTAGTAACATAGAGAAAGGTTTTAATTTATAATATGATGTGGGCTAGTTGAAAAGCTCTTAAGTACGTTCTTACTAGGCTGGTAGTAAAATGTTGTTGACAACCTTTGAGTATGAAACCTTTAATGGACCTCAAACTTTTCCACACATTTTACTTGAAGAAAGTAATTCTTTTAATATTGAAATTGTAAACTTTTTTTTTAATTCTTTTGATAAAAATTTGCAAATATATCTTCTTATTAATTCAGCTTTTAGCTCAGAGTTTGAAGGTTTCAAAAAAGCAGAAAGTTTTCTGTAACTGATTAATTTTGTTTTTATCAATTTCAATGATAAGTTACTTTTTGTTAAGTTGAGTTTTTCTAAAGTTTCATTTTTATTTCGAGTTTCTAAACACTTCAAATTTCTTTAGTAATTAGGTTTCCACTAAAACTTCAAACAAGACCTTTTAATTACTCTTTCATTTTGTTAAATCGCTATAAATAATTAAAAACAACAAACTAAAAAACTAATTTATTATCAAAGCATATAAGCTCAACAAACTGAAAAATAAACTGAATCGGCGTCTCGACTACAAGCCTGTCGGTCCTGTAACCACTTGATTATATACAAGACTTGCCTTATACACGTGCTTATCGATCGATAACCAACAACGCGCGACTTCTTTCTTGTTTCTCTCAGTATTTGACTAACTATAATTCGACAGTGGATTTTTTGAGTAATAAATGTTGTCAAGTAAGATTTTTGTAAACTATTTATTAAACAAGTTCCCTACTTCAACTCAAAGATTCTTTTAAACTTTTATATAAAATAAATCTTCAAAGAAGCAAACATCAAGAAGTCGATAGTAAACTGAAATAAGTTTTTAATTCTTGAGTTTTCTGTTTTCTATCACATCAGCTTTTATTGGCTTATTATTTTAATCAAACTTGTACTAATCTGTAAAATGTTTTTTACATCATCAAAACACAGTCTGTTTATCTGATCCAAAAACTTTTGAAAGGTCGATACAATGAACAAAATTTAGTTGAAACTTTTTCACATTTAAACGTGTGGTTGCAGAAAATTAGTTATCAAATCAAATAATCTTATTTTGTTTTCGATCATCATATTCAGTGACTACAAGAATATGTCATGAAAACTTTTTGAATTATTTAAAAAGTTTATTTTATAGTTTTTAAGCTGATTAAAATTAAAATTCCAAAAAAGTACAAAAACTTTGATATTTTGTTGAAACTTTTTAGTTTTTCTAAACATTATAATCGATAAGTTCTTATAAGAAGTCTTATAATAAAAAGACATTAATTTTCGAAGTCTTCTAATTAAGTATGTTGTAATAGCAAGGGTTTATAAAAACAACTTTTACTAATTGCATATTGTGGGCAGCATCTAACATTTAAAGAAATTAAATAGATATTTTCAAGGAGAATAAAGATGTCATGTTATAGTCTCAAGAAAAAAGCATAAAATTTCAACATGTTTGAATAAATTTCAAAAAACTTTTAGATAAATGTTTTTTTTTATTTCTTTTTTATTTAATCAACATATTTCATTTATAAGCTTTTAAAATGCTTTAAGTAAAAGCTATTTATTAATATTTGAATCTAATTAATATTTTCACATCATATAGTAACTAAAAATACATTTTTTCACAAGCCAAACTACAAATGAGTACATCTTAACCTTCGCCTTACTGACTGACATTCATCTATAACCGGTTTAACGCTTTCATCAAAATACTGGTTTTAAAATATCTGCATTTGCATTTACACCTAGGAAGCCTGTAGAAGTGAGTTTATCAAATCATTAAAATTATTCTTCAGGTATTTTGGGATTGTTGATTAATGGATTCACAAATTGAAATAAAAAAAATTGCTTTTTTTTTTCATCATTTTGACTTAAAATCAATTATAGTTTTTACAAGCTTGAACAAAGTATAAATAGATTGTAAATTCAAGCCACTAGTTCTGTTTTATTTCAGCTTTCTACAACTAGAATAAAAAATATGTTCTTAAACAAATATGTACTTTTCTAGTAATAAAATCTTAAATAAGTCAAGCTGTAAAAAGACGGTTTTCTTATAAATCAAAAAATTGTTTTTTTAAATTTTAATTTAAAATTTTAAATATTTAATATTTTAAAAAGTATCTGACGAATCTGAAAAATATCAAACGAAGAACAATTAAATAAAGAAGCTGATAATACATAAAGTTATTAAAAAGCCTTTTCCTGTTAGGTTTCTGTGAACTTAATTATTGAAATTAGTTTGTCTTAATTTAAAGATTAAATATAAAAACGTTCCAAAATATTTTTATCTAGATTAAAAATATGAAAAAAAACTGCAAACTAAAATTTAAAAATATGCAAATAAATACCTGACAAATATATATTATTACTTCGCGTTAATAATAATTATTTTATTAATAATAATTTAGCTTTTAAAATAATAAACTTTATAATAGATTAATTTATCTTTAGTTCTAATCTTTGTATATATGTAGCAATATATATTTATGAAAGCTTTATCTAAAAGTAAATAAAAGTCAAAATGACTTGAAGTTGACACAACAATCAACTTTTGAAATTATTTAGTTAACAATAGTTGACTAATAGTCTCAGTATAAATAGGTTCTGATTAATTAACAATCTAAGATTATCTTCAACAAATTATCAAAACTTTTTATAATCAAAATCCTGAATTAAATCCTTATTGAAAATAAATCAAATCTTGAAGATTGAATTTTTGCTGTTTGTAGCAACTTTGCAAGCATTATACAAAAAACAGTTATCGCGTATTGAACTATAAATGATGTTAAAAACGTATTTAGTTTCCTGAGTTCACACAAAGTCGACAGTTTTAAGAAGGTAATTTTGAAGGTAAGAACTTATTTCCTGTGACCGAAAAACATTTCTTATTTTAAAACATTTTAAATGAATTTTCTACAAATAACTTTTTCCTGAGCTGTAATTAAACAACTTTCAAAATTTAGAGTTTGTACTTTTCAAGCAGTTTTGTAGAGATGAAATAACATAAAGCTCAAATATTTTGTGATAAGATTTGATATAAGCCATCATCATCAGTTTATGATAATTCCTTCAAACTATAAATCATAGAACAATCAATAGGTTTACATCTTACAAGAATTATTTTGAATCTGTTGTTGTTTATTCTTAAATCGATAAATTTCTTCAAAATCAATTTATTTTTAAACTGAACGGTTTTAACCCGGTTACGCCACCTAACGATATTTCCACAGAAAATTTAGTTGGTTGTTTTAAAGAACGATTAATTAAATGGCTAACTCAGTTTAAGAAATTTGTTGAAGTTATATTTTAAACTTTAATATTTTGAAAAAGATATTTTTGATGATTGTGATTTAAATTTTAGAATAAAGCAAAAATGTTGGTTTATTTTATGAATAATATTTACAAGTTATTGATTTAAAGTTAAAAGAAAATAGTTTTTGAAATTTTTGTAAATAATATTCTAAAATTCTTTTCCAAATTCCATTTTTTATAAAATTTATTTTTAAACCAAAAATAATTTCTTTTCAGTAAAAAGATTCACCAAAAAGCAGACCACAAAACCAACAGTTTGTTCTACAGCAACACCAACAACCACAAAATCTTAATTTAAAAGTTTGCTGTTCAATTTAACCAACAATTTTATCAAAACTTTTATCACAACCTTATCAAAAACCTCTTAGCACCTTAAACCACCAAAAACAAAACTTACTAACATTTAAAAGATATTTTGACGAATAAAACCTCGAAGACTCGATA
The DNA here is from genome assembly GCA_034620365.1 of Pegea sp. RAD2-039. NCBI lineage: Eukaryota > Metazoa > Chordata > Thaliacea > Salpida > Salpidae > Pegea > Pegea sp. RAD2-039. The sequence goes on along the minus strand of JAQGEQ010000137.1, from coordinate 245,463 downwards.
ATAAAGATAAAATTGATGATTTGAAATTCACAAAATTTAATTTTATGTTTGGAAACACTATTCTCTGATAACTAACTAAGTAATAAACGAACGAATAAAATTTATTTCAAAATAAATCTTTTGCAGTTTTTAAGAAACGGAAATTGTTTTTAAATTAATTTCCTTTTTTAATTAATTTTTTCTCAGATAAGTTTTTATCAGCAAAGTATTTTCAAATCGTTCATCTTTTGCAACATCACCGGAGTCTTGGACCTTTAAATGATCAAATTAATCAATCATGAGATTTCAATTCCACTGAAAACTTACATTTAAAGTCTTTTCAAGATTTTTATTGATGTAATCTGTTAATAAATTCATCTCATCAGATAAATAATCATTCTGAACAAGATCTACAAGCACAACAACACCTTCATCTACAAAACAACCAACATTTGAAGTTATGAGGTGAGATTAGATGAAGACAAACCTTCAATAAGGAGGTCTTGAAGACATGGAAGTCGGATTTGAGGGCAAATCTTGAAAGCTTCGATCGATAATTTGTAAATTTCTTTCAAATCTTCATCATTGGAGCTAGTTGTGAAGCTAATCGCTAAAAACCTCCCAAAATCTTCTGGGATTGAATCAATCTGAATGATCTCTACAACATCCGATATTTAAAAAATGAAATTTATCAGTGAAAATTAAAAACCTTCAAAAAATGGTTGCTTTGAAACAAAGATGAAGGTTGCTAGGTAACCAATCCATGATTCCGGATAAGCAGCTGACGGCTACGAAGATCTAAAAGTTAGATGTTGAAGACTTTTTGAGATACTCACGAAGCTGAGGAACTTCTTCAAGTATAACTTGATCGGTGTTGGAAAGGCGAGAAGTTTTCTTGTGAACCACATATTCCAAGTATCAAGAACAAATGAACAGTTAGTTGAAATCCGTTTAAGATCTTCAGATGTAGTCGCTTCGATCTTGTTGTTGTGATCTGAGAGAGTACCAGCTGCACAAGATGACTTTAAATAAAGTCTTTGAGAAAATAATCTTGAAAAAACCTGTTAATATCATAATCATAAAGAATTTGATTTCTTTAAAAGAAGATCGATTTTTCTCGAAGGTTTTATTTGATAAAAAATCTTCAAATACATCGACTACAGTTCGAATAATTGAACTGTGAGTATTTATACAATAAGAACAGAGAGCCTCAGTGAGTTGGTTGCTGATAACATCGATATGATAAAGAGTAGAACATAAGATCCTTTGCTGGAAGATACAAGACACTAAAAGATGAAATGATGTTGATTTGACTTACTTGTGAACTTGTACAAGTGAAACATCGTTTAGTGAAATTACAAAATATTCCTGTTTTGTTACATTCACTTAAAAACCCGATTAATTCAATTATTTGGTTTGATAGTTGGTTAATATAATTCAATTCTTTTCTGACGTGAGAATATTGAAGAATTTCAAGAAGGATTTGATAATGACGATAAATGTGATCTTCTAAATATTAAATAAAAATAAATAAAAATATAGAAAGTAAAGAAAACCAACTTTTATCGAGTTTACAGATAGTTTGGTTGGTTTCTTGAATTAGTTTCAAAGAGAACATCAATTTATCCAAAATGAGTTTATGGAATCCTTCTAAGCAGTCACTAAAAAGATAATAAATTAAAAAATTTGAAATATTTTGATGGTTTAATTACCTATTACGAAAATGGTCTTTTGCGTAATTGGAATAAATAAAATGAAGAAATATAAGAGATTTTTCGGAGCCAGCAGATGATTCGTAATGTTCGATAATTTTTACAACAATTTCTTTATTGAAATCTGTGAAAAATGATTTTCAAAACCATGAAACTCAAATTTGAATCAACAAAAAATTCATTCACCTGTATTTCCAGTTTTTATAATCTCACTCGAGACCATCAAAACTTTCTTTAATATTTCATCATCTTTACAATTAAACTTAGAAGTTAAAACACTTAAGATATAAGATGAGACTTTCTCTAAAAGTTCCACGTGACCATTTACTTTTGATTTGATTGATACTAAAGTGATCAAGTTGCAAACAGCTAGATTTAAGTGCATAAAATCCACATCAGAAGGAGCACCCTTTAAAGATTAAACTGTTGAAGATTCAGAAGATATTTGAAAGTTCTTACTTTTCGTTTTGAGATTTCCTTGTTTTGTTTATCTTTTCTTTTTCGTTTTTCTTTTTTATTTTCTTTCAAATTTGAAACTTCTTTAATTTCAAGAAATTCTGATTTTGAAAAAGGAAATTTGGAATAAAAATATTCATCAAAGACATCATTGAAATTGATGAAGATAAAATCCAACTAAAAACGAGAATTTAATGAAATCATCAAAGATAACAGACAACAACTTACTGCATCACTAACACAACAATTTTGGATAAGATAATCTACAAAATTGAGAATAATGTTCACAACTAATCTCATATTACGAGTGGTTTCAAGATCTTTACATCTTTCATCACTATTAGTAGCTTCTGTCCAACTTTGTATTAAAAGAGGAACAAATTGTGTCATCAGAAGTTGAATATCTTTTGCTGTTGGCTCTTTAGAAGTCAGTTCCCAACTAAAACTAAAAAAAATTTCATCAAATGTAAAATTTTCAAAAAATATTTTTAAAAATGTTTTGAAGCTGAAATTCTATTAAATAAGAAAGATCAGAAAAGCTTTTAAAAGATTAAAAAACTCAAAAAACCCTCTAATACTTAATCAGTGTCTTCTCTTCGAACAGATCTTGTTTAGGAGATGATATCGAGTTAATCCATTCATCTGTGCAATGCAACAGAGGTGCTTCCACTGACAAGTGGTGATCTTCTTCAACCACAGGCTTTGAAGCAGTCAGTATCCTTTCAATTTGACTGAAGACTGTATTATACCATCTGGTGGACGTTTCTTTTGTTCTAAACTTCATAGCCAGGATTCTGGGTCTTTTTTTATTATCAGTTTTTGTTGAGATCATCTCAAGAAGGATATTAAGGATTTGAAAGCTCTCTGTGATGTTCATGAGTGAAGAATAATGATCTAAAATCAAATCCAAGACCTAATCACAGATTAATGGAGTTAGAATTTGTTTCAATGAGCAGATGTCTGTTTTTCAACGACCTTTAGAGAATCATATTTAACATCCATTGATAAATGGTCCATTGCACATCTGAGATGAGTTAGTAACAAGGAGAAGTGATGCTTCATCAATTTAGGGGCCACCAACACAAACATACTCTTAAGAAGTGAATATAGAGCTTTTCTAAACAAATATTTAAAAATTGTAATTATAAGTTTCATAAAAATAATTTGTTTAATTTTTTTATTCCAATTTTTCTAAATTAAAAATAAAATTATTTATAAATGAAATTTGTTATTAAATATGAATTTTTTAAAACTTACCTGACTTCAGAGTCATCATCATCTAATAACTTGCTGACTTTTTCAAACAAAGTTAGAAAGTCAAAATCAATATCAGTAATAGTTGAAAGAAATCCATGAATATGTTTTAATGCATTATACCTAATTGTTGGTGTTGTATGTCTCAATTTAGAAAATTGAATATCTACATTATTACCAGTTGAATGTAATGAATCAATCTATAAAAAAATCAATTAATTAAAACATTCAATTATAATTTGATATTTAATATGAAACAAATTATTATATATATCTGCTTATTATTTATATATTTATTATTTATTTATATATTTATTATTATAGCAAAATTTACTTTTATAATATATATATGTTGTTACAAGTTAAAGCAAAAAATTATTTATTTAGTTCATTTATTGATTTTCTAACAAATAATTTTATAAATTAAATAAAATTTATCAAAATATCAAACCTCATTAGATTGAAATTGTTCAGTAATATACAAAGATTGTGATTTGAAACCAATAGAAGTAACATTATTAGCTTTTGGTTTCTTTTTTCCAGCTTTAAATTTTACTTTATTAAAATCATTCTTCTTTGCTTTCGTTAATCGACTAGTTTTACCCATTTTCTTTCGAAAATTTAGATTTTCATAAAAATCAAATTAATAAAATTACACGTAGCAAAACTGAAGTTACAAATTGAAATAAGTAAAGCTAAAAATAATAGATTATAATGTAAAAATATATTAACAATTTTTTCCGAACAAATTTTAAAAGTTAAATAAAAACGAATTGATAGAATCGAACTTTTTAAAATTATTTTTTTTAGCAGATAACCAGCGATCTACTCAACCACGAGAATGAAGATCTAAAAATATTCCCCTAAAGTGAAATCTGGAATAATTAAAAAAGTTTGAATGTAGTAGTTTATATTGTATTAATGACCTTTATATTTCTAATAACTACTTCATTTGGATAAAAAACGTTTATATAGTTTTTTTAAAACTATTTTTTAATTATTTTTTCAATTAATCACCCTAAAAGCCGTTATATAGCTGTACAGAATTTTTGAGTATATACTGAACTATATTTTTCCTTTTTAATAAAACATTCAATCGATTATTTAAATTACTCAAAAAACTTTTATTTAAGATCTTACTAAATACTGAGTTGTTTAATTTACTCTTTTTATTGAAATATAAAAAAAAGTCGACTACTAGATAGCATTTGCTGAATTTTTAAGATAGTCTTTTGGTTTTTTCTCAATAAATTAAAAAAATTAGTCAATAAATATTTACCAAAATAATTGATTGTCTATTAAGTTCTAAATCAATAAGGTTTGGTCAATACTGATATGTTTAAAAAGCCACAACCTAAAGAGCGTGAAAAGTATCTTGCCAGCCATGAGTACCATAATGACCTCGTTCGCACCATCTACTAATAATACTGACTTTCGAGAGAAACAACTTAAGAGTAAATACAAAAAGAAAACCTACAATCAGTTGACTTTGTCATCAGCTGAGAAATGAAGTTATGAAGGTTAAAGAAGGTATATGTGTGCAGGTATTGTTGTCCACTCCCTTTCAACCACTGATTTCCATCAGCTGAAACTTTAAAAGATTAATTCGAGAGTTGACTATATGTAGCCACAATGACGTCAGTTAACAATTACAGGATAATGAATTTCTTCATTTGTGCATCGACCAACTATTCAATAAAATATCCTGATAACGATTTCAAATCAATTTAATTCATGAAAAATGTTTACAAGACTTAGTAGCAAAAGTTATTATTGATCAGGAAGTTGTTATTTTATCAAGTTTTTATTACAGAATGAATTTACTAAGCTGAGGAGCAAATATGTTTACTGATAATTTAAAAATAAGAATAATCAGCAAATTTATTTTTAGTTTAAGTTGGTATTAATAACTGCTGATAATGTTAATATAAAACTTAGTGATTATCATTTAACTTTTTATTTTTTATCTAAAATTTGTTACTTCAAATTAAAGTTTTTTTAACAACAGAATAGAAAATACTTTGATAAATATATAAAAGATTTTAGCAAAACATTGATCAGCAATTAGCATTTCTGTTTTTTAAAATAAACATTTATTTGCTTAAATAGTTATTTTGATTTATTCAAATTCACAATTTACAAAACTGTCTGATGACTTTGTAGACAGCACCAGTCGATAATTTCAGGGTAGAAAGGCAGTTGTTGCAGCAACAAGGTACAAGTTACAAACAAAAGTTATAACTCTGATTACAGAGTGGAACAAACAAACATTCATATTGTTGTTGTTATTCATGAATCACCAAAAATTTTATTTCATTAACTTTCTTCAGTTTCAGCAACTTATTTGTTTAAATAGAAATAAATTTTACAAAAATTGTTGTGTTTTTTGTTTTTGTAAAAAAGTTTTTCTGTTTTTATGTAACATTGGAGTAAATAGACAACCGATTTGCAGCCAGCTGAAAAACAAAACTTACAGCCACTGAGGTTTGTGGTTATAAAAAAACAACCAGAAGTGTTCTAATGTTTAGAAATTAAGCTTTACAAAAGTTTAGAAATAAGATTGAAGCTAAAAGAGGCTGCTTTATACAGCTTGTGTCATTATTAAATGAAATCAGGAAATTACATTAAAAGTAAATACTGAATTATGATGAGGTTTTTCTGGAGAATTAAGTTTTAATAAGTGAAATATTAAACGTTAATTAAAGCCGCAAGTAAATCAATAAATACTTTTAAATTGTTAAGATTAATGAAATATTTTTCCACCTCAATTAGCTTAAAATATATTCTTCAATTCGAGGCTCATTATTTTCAACAGCTTAGCATTTTGGTAAATTTAATTTTTAAAAGTTTGATTTATTTTTTGTTTTTTATTAGCTTCAATTTTTAGACCAAAATGTTCTTTTTTTTTTTACTAGTTTGAAACTGTTGTCAGATATGAATTGAATAAATTTACTTTGTATTTCTACTAAATTATTATATTCATGAAATATTTTGCTGACTGCTGTAATAACATTATTAATTAGTAAATTTATTAATTAATCTTGAATAAAACTTAAAGTATTAATTAGATGTTGTAATATAAGTTGTGAGTATTTTTTTCGACAATATATTGTATTTAATCTTTATAGTAAATAGAAACTAAGGAAATGACAACTTATAGATGACTGAAGCTTGATTAGATAATTGTTTGAAGAAAGAAAATATTCCAAAAATTATTTTGAAATAAGGAGAAAGTTAAATGCTAATTTCATTTCCGTATTTTCCAAATATTCTGAATTTTGAATTTTTAAAAGTTAAACAACTTTACAAGTTTATTTCAGATGTTTTTGTTGATTAATTTTTATTGAACTGACTGTTCTAAAAGAATGGAAACAAACATTAGACCAGAAGATGAAGACAAGACACTTTACTCAGGATTAGATCAGTTATATAATAGCAAAGTAAGTTGAAATTCTAATATTTAGTCAAATAGTAAAAACAGGATTATGTTGCGTTTGTGTTTCCGCTATTTGCTAAAAGTCAGTTAATAATATTTATTTATCATGAAACGGTGTTAAATGTTAGTAACTTTTACTAAAGTGAACTTTAAAGCAATTATTTAAAAACAAATCACTTTTTAAAGATGCACAACAGATATTTTTGTATTTTATTATGGTTTAGTTGAAAGTTTTATTAATTTAATTTAATTTAGAAATACATTCCGCAGATAATAAACATTACCTTAGTCATAAAGTTTGTGTCAAAAAAAAGTAAACAGTAATGACCATGGTTACAAAAGCTAGACAATATTTGAAAAGTTTGTAAATATATAATATTTACCGATAATTAAGTATATTTGCTGATTATATAAAACTGAATTTTGTTAATTAAAATTTATATAAGAACTTACATCAGATTATTTGCTGTTTTATTCAAATAAAACAAAACAGTTTTGGCTTTTTGTCAAAAATCGAAGCTCACATTAAATATTTGCTAATTTTTGAAACTAAGATATCTTCATAATTCAAATTGTTCCAGCAGCACGGCGTAAACCTCACAAAATGTAGAATTCTTCTCGCTATACTTTGTGCTTTATCAATTAATTATTCTTACGGTTACACTATTGGAACAAACAATGCAGCAGCAGCAAGTATTCTGCAATTTGCAAATCAAACTTACTACGTGAGTTTGGATGAAAATTACGTCATAAAGCGATTTGACTTCTATATCAGCTGACGTCACAAAACTTTGCAGAAAACTTACGATTACTACATGCCAACGAGTCAGCGCCGTCTTCACTTCATTACAACTTCTACAGCTTTTCCTATTGGTGGAGTTATTGGTTCTTTAGCAGTTCGATTCACTCTATCATTTGTATCGTCATTAAGAAGCCTTGTCACTTGTCAAGTAAACACAAGCACATGTCACGTGTCAATGATGACGTCATTGTTTTAGATCGCGAACGTCGTCATCAGCACGATTATATCAGCTTTGATATTCTTTAATGTATCTAATGCTATCTTGTTAGATCGATTTTTATCTGGGATTTTAACTGGATTTGGACTCGGTTAGTAATCGAACCTCGTAAACTTCAAGTCATCATCTTGTGCTCAGGAGTTGGTCCAATATTCGTCTCAAGTCTCTCAACCAATCGTATTAGAGGATTTGTTGGTTCCATGTTTACAGTTGCTATCTCAGTTGGAGCAATCTTTGGAAATGTTCTTGGACTCAAACAGGTTCTGGGTGGTTCACAAGAACTCTTCTTGCTCCTTGCAACTCCAGCAATTCCAAGTTTCCTTTTTCTAATCTTCACATTCTTCATAGCAACCAATAGAAAGTAACAAACGTTCCTCAGCACCTTAAATCACTTAGCAACGTTTCTCGAACAGATATTCGAAATGTTTGAACCCTCGTGTAAAGAAAATAGCTTCAAATGAAGGTCTGATTGAAGAACAACCAATCACTAAGTTTGCTTCCCTGTGGCAGGTATCTCATCTTTTATCTCTACTGGATTGTAATCTGTAGATGTCACAGGTACTGGTTTCAAAACGTTTACGATTACAATTATTCTCCGGTTGCGTAGTGATGTCATCATCACAATTAAGTGGCATCAACGGAGTCCAGAACAACTTGAACATCGCGTTTTCAGCAGCAGGAATTCCTGATTCACTGACTTGTTACGCTTCAATTATTATCGCCGTTGTTCAGTTTATATCGAGTTTTTGTGGCGTAAGTGTATCTTCATCTTCGGACTCTTTCTTGATTCCGGATGTTGCAGTGTTTCATTGCTCTTCGTTTTGGTCGTCGAAGTCTTTTGTTGTATGGGAACCTCTTTGTCATCATCTCACATACTCTCTACACGATCTCTTGCATCTTTCAAGACACAACTGCTTGGATGCCTTACATCAGTATCGCTTCAATGATTGGTTCGTAAATATAAACATCAGGCCATATTTAAAAACGACCATTTTCGAACAGGGTTTGTTTCAAGCGTCAATATGGGTTCAGGGTTAGTTTGTTACACGATTATTCCAGAATTATTTCCTTATAAGGCAAGACCGGCAGCTGTTGCTATCTGCGTCTTTTGTTTTTGGGGTTCATTCACTCTTGTATCTTTTCTGACTCCTATTTTTTATGTGAGTCATCATAATCATCATGACAGAATCATTTTATTCTTTTTCTTTCGCAGGAAACCTTGGGCGTATGGGCGATGTTGCCTTATTTGGCAGTCGCTTCTTTAACGCTTTTGTTTATTTACTTTGTAGTCCCAGAAACAAAATTTCTTTCAGAAGAAGAAATCCAATTGATTTTCAACAAACGCTGTTGACGTTTTTACCTCAGTAACCAGGACAACGTCCTTGGCATCCAATGATTATGACATCACTAGTGAAGTGACTTTAGCGATGATGACGTCACTTTTCACTGTTAAACGCTCGAAGCAGTTCTTATTTTCGTAATAAAATCTAATCTTTTATTATTTGAGTTTTTATTTGGAACTGAAATTCAATTTTTGATTTAAAAACAAATTTGAAAGTTTGAAAATGAATTCTCAAATTTGTAAATTTTCTCAAAATTGTTCAATGAAGGATATTTGCGATTCAAAGAAAATAATTTTGTTAATTTAGATTTGAAGTACTTTCAACAAAACTTAGATTTATTTGAAAGGATCAAAAAAATTGTCAAATTTTCAGATTAAATTAATTGAATTTGTAAATTTGAAAATTTTTTGATTGAAATTAAATCTTCAAACAGTTTTTTATTTCAATTCTTCTGTAAATAGTTTTCTTTGGAATATCCTCAAAGCAAAACACTCGTGAAATAAAACTTTTATTTTCTCAGCTCACAAAACCAACTTTATTCAATCTTTTAATAACTTTTTTATTTTTTATGGTTACCGCAAATTACGTTTAAAAACAGCAACACTTTTACAAAGCTTTATTCTGCGGCAAACATTAGCTCTGGAACAAAAGATTGTATTTTATTGATCATACTTTTGATGACACAATTTGTTATTCAATTATTTCCTGACAATTGTAAATATCAATTGTAATGTGACTGAACTCAAAAGTACTTTTCTCATTCTAATAGTATCACGTGTTTATTTATTAACAGTTTCAAAAGGTTGAAAAAACAATTTTAATAACTCTCTTACGCCACCAGGCGTTTGTTTTTTAGAATTAGTGAAACCGTTAAAATAAGCAAGCGACAAAATATCTTGTTTGTCTGATGAGATGGTTATTAGAGTTTTAAAAAGACAATTAAACTAATAATTAGCTTTTTATTGGTAAATTATCACACTTAAAATATTTAACAAACTGATAGTAATAGTTTTTAACTAAATAATTTGAAACTATTACTGATATTTCAACAATAATTCTGACCTGATTTTGTTGATGTTGTATATTTCGGTTTAAAGTAAAAGTTTTTTATATAATTATTATTTTCTCATCAATCGATTACTGCGACATAATTTACAAAAGCGTAATATTGTAAACTAAATAAAAGAAATAAAGTAAATAAACAAAACAATAAAAATACCATCAATATAAGATATGAGAATTTCAAATTTTACAAAAAGGAATTTAAACTTTTTATTGAAGTTGATATTAATAAGCAGTTGGTGTTTGGGTTGGTTGCCGCGGGTATGCTGTAGTAGTTGAAACCACAGTTGGTACAGTTGTCACATAAGATTGTTCTTCCAAATTAATTGCTTCTAAAGTATAAATAAATTTTGTAATTAGAAAACAAAACAGATAAAGATATTAATTTGAAATTAAATTTATCATATTTAGTGGTTAAAAGCAAATTATTGTAGGTGCTCAATTCTGGAAAAGAATATTCTTATTACTCCAAAAATTTGTGTTTCAAAAGAAGGAAATAAAAATAATTTAGAAAATGTTAAATAGAAAAGACAATTTAAAGTTTTAAAGACATTTGTGAAAATAGAAATTAATTAAATATAAAAAATAACAAAAGCTTAAATGTATCTTGTATAACATCATGATTTGTTCTCAAATAATCCTAATTTCACGAATATAATAACTTGAAGATATTTGTAATTTTCTATAAAAATAACTGAATATTCGTTGAAATATGTAAGTTTTGTGGTCATCAATAAATTTTATTATTAAGTCATTTCATTAAACTGTCTTTGTATGAATCAGCAAACACAAAAACAACTAATAATGAGCTAGTAATAGATTTTAAAATATAAAAATGAAATAAATAATTAAATGTGACTAAAAGAACAACTTTCAAAGTTTTTAAATTTATGAAAACGTGATAATAACAAAAAATTAATAAAAATTTCACTAAAAATAATTTCATTTAAGAATTCTTAGGAAGTTTAACATCAATACTTTTGTCTTTAATCAGAAGTTTGAAAATTTTTAAAAAGTTTTTTAAAAGTAGCTAATTGAAGTCAAAATCATATTTTCCCAGCATCTTGTGGTTTTTTACAAAAATTGTTGTCGAAATATTTGAAATAATCTTATAAACGAAGTAATTTTTCTTATAAAGGAGCTTTTCTCCTTACATTTTTACTACTTTATAGATTTATTTATATTTTCATTTCTTCAATTTTCTTCGGCAATTTTCAACTTTTTGAATTTGAAACAAATCACGTTTTCAATCAACAAATATTTTCATACAAAAAACTCATCATTTAAACTTACTAGATGCGTGTAACATCATCATACCCCACCAAACAGACCAAACCCAACCAATTCCGAACGGAATTAAAATCAATTGGCCAATTCCAGACCAAAAGTTTATACAAAATAGTCCAAACCGTCCTCTTTTAATACCTTTTGTGTCCGCACAACACAAAGTTCCAAAAGCTGCAAATATTGTTCCTGAAAACATTCGTCACGCTTGAGTGATTTCGACAAATTGGGCGAAATGTCTTACCTATACCAGGAATTATACAATTAAGCACAAGACTGGTGACCGCCACACAAACTGGTAATTGAGGAATAAAAGCCTTAATCTTATCCAGGGTCCTTTGTTCTTGCTGTACCTGGTAGGGCACAAAGACGGGCTGCATTTGAGGTGGGGGGGGTGGTGGTTGAGGCCCAGAAGTGGCATACTGAGGTGTATATTGGGTCACCTCTGGACCATCAAAACCCTACTTGAAAAATTTCAATTATTCAATAATTTCGAACAAAAAATTAAAAAAAGTAAAAAAATTCTTTCAACTAGAAAATCAATCGCGCGTTTACCTGTTTCTCAGTGTACGCGGGAGGAGCCGATGACGTCATCATCACTTAATAGCTTATAAACAAGTTTCTGAAAGATTTAATCTAAAATCAAAAGTAGAAAAATTGATTTATAAAAACTATTTGTTTGAAACTTATGACTTTTGTTAATAATTAATCTGATTGAAAACTCGTCACTGATGACGTCACACCGAACTTTTGCTTTCAATTATTTATTTTCTGACTAAAACTGTGAAGTCATCAAGCTACAAACATATCAAATTAAAAAGCAAAAAAATTTGAAGAAAGATAAAAGAAGTCGGAAAAAAAAGTTAAAAAGATTTTCAAGATTTCAAATCTGCTGATGATTTATCTGATTTCTAAAATTAATTTCTTTTTTTAAACTTTATTGAGGCAACAACCTTAAAAAATGACTTTTTTTTTACAACCGAGTAATATAAGTTTCCAATTACAAATTAACTCGCTACCGCCAACTAGCGGTTACTCGCTGGTCACAGCGCATAGTCGAGTAGTTTCATCATCTTCACTAGGAGAAGATGAAGAAGAAGAAGACCCAGAACCATCAGAACCATCAGAAGAAGCTCTAAACAAAGGATCATGACGAACATCAACATCAATTTCACATTTTCGGATTTTGCAAAGTTCAAGTGATAGAGAAGCGATGAAGATGATGATGAAGTAAATCGTGAACCATTCACAAATAGCTGCGAGGCTTTTTGGTGTTACTCCTCGTTTCTACAATAAATCATCATCAATTTTTTGAGTCTCATTTTGTTTCAAAGACTCACAAAGAGCGCTCCAAAGATGACCACTTCAAATAGAGATTGAAGTTAAGAAAAATGAAGTTAAAAATTAGAATTTTTAAATTTAAAAAAATATCTGTTAAAAAAGGATACATAAAATAAAAGAGAAAGTTTGCAGAAGAGCAATGATTATCCTGAAGATGACGATGCAAGAAGTACTTCTTTCTGTGACGTTATAATTTAAAGAACAAATAGTCCAGATGTAGATGGTGATCCCGGCAAATGAAAGAGCTGATCCCAGATAATGCATAAAAGGGATAGTCTCAACCTGAAGATGAAGATCAAATGAAGATCAGAGGGTTTTGAGATGTAGAAAAAATCTTACAGAAAATGATACAACTACGGAACATCCAATGCAAGAAATAAAGCCAAAAATCAAAGCGATTTTATTGGTTTTTATTCCTCCTGTTATCTGCCTCACATACCTTCAAAATGATCTGATATTAAAACTGGAATTAGAACTTGGAGCTACTTACAGATAGTATAAGAGAACTGTGAACAAAAAAAGAATAATCCCCCAAATCGAGATGAAAGAAAAGACACTTCTCTCTGGCTCATGTAATTCCAACTCACTTACAAATGCCCACGATGGTAACTTGTCGATATGATTCTTGGATAAAGACCAGCCATATCTGAGAGGAAAGTTTATCAAAATATTAAATTAGTTGATTTACTTCAACTTACAGAGCAAACAGTCCTACACCAACTAGTAAAGCGATGACTGCTGGTGCCAAGGAATAAATCGACCAGTATAGACACATTTGGTTGAATTAAAACTTCTAAATCAATAAAACTGAAATTTTTATAAAATATTTGTTGAAAAATAAAAATTTTTTTTAATTATATAAAATAAAGATGATTAAAAAATACTTCTACAGAAAATTCAACTTTTTTAATAATTTGTTAAATTTTGTTGAAGTTGAAAAAATCCAAATTAGTTTTTATTGTATCGAAATATTTTATTCTTTATAATAATTTAAAATTTTAATACTTTTTTGTAAGTATTCAATTATTCAACTCATAAAACACACAAAGGTGAAATATAAAACTTTGTACCATGAAACTAACTATTAATTCATATCTCTTCAAACTTTATAATTCTACAATTTGATTTCAAAAGTGTAGAAATGTTTATCAACAAACTGAATCTAATCAAGAAGCTGACAAAAAAAACCACTTCGACTTGCGACTAATGGAAAACATCTAATGTAAAAATAAATTCCATCAGACGTGTCCAACCCACATAATTGTGTGGGTTGCTACTTCTACTAACTTATCAATTGTTGAATAATAATTTTTATTACTTTTATTCTATCTTACCACAACTTATCAACTATTTGAAAATTTAGTTAATATTTTTTTAATATAACTTTCTCTCTTGAATAATAAGTTCTGAAATAGAATAAGAAAATGAAATTATTACTAAACAGCTTTAAACAAAGCTAAGAAGATGTTGCAATCAACTTTGCTAATAAATTGTTGGTTAAAGATATTGATTATATCCAGATAATTACTTTTTAGCATTTCAACTATTCTACTTTTTATACTGATTCATTTTTATCGAAGGTAATTTATAATCAGTAAAATGAATAATTTTAGAAAAAGATATTCAAAGACAAATCATTCTGTTTTAACTGAAGCTTCTACTAATTTTCTACTAATTTCTGATATTTATTATTGTTCTTATAGCAAACATAAGCCCGTTATGACTATTGAGAAATAAAAGAAAAATTCTTAAAGTTCATCAAACATAATGTGAGAGAACACGACACAAAATAACAAGAAAGCTTTCTTCAGATGTAAACTCACTTCAGAAAAGGAAACTCTTTTCTTCATACAAAGATCTGTAAGCTCAAACTAAAATCCAAAAAAGCAAAACTGACAAATTTTTCTGACCTTGTACTACTTAAACTCACTTAAACTTATTATCAGTTTTTGTCATCTGATCTTCATATTCTGATCTTCATATTCTGATCTTCATATTCTGATCTTCATATTCTTAACTTGATAGAATACTTCAAACCTGTAATCTCCTATACGTCCTCAGAGGTTCTTCATTTAAAAATTAATCAAAAACTTTAACAATTCTCAGTGAAGCTTTTTCGACAGATAAAGATATTATTTAAAATAAATGATTTAAATAAGCTCCTCAATAAGCGGTCAATAAATCTGAATTTTTATAATCTATTTCTTCTCTTATGTGTTTATATCAAGTTGTTGATTCATATTTTCTGTCTCCGGTTTTTCTATTCTTTCTAAATTAATTTTCGATTAAAACCTTTTCGCACATAACACTTTGTTATAAGTTTGTTATAAAAGTTGTTGAATATATCACTCGTTGAACGGATAAATAAATAGTAAGAAATCGAAAAAATAAAATATAGAAAACCTGGAAATAGTCGATATTCTAATTCAGGATAATTGTGTCTTCAAACCTTGCAAGCTTAAAAGAGTCGTTATCTAAAGTGGCTGGAAACAACTGCATTAAACCATGATACTAAATAAAATCGCTTTCTAAATTAACAACAAAAAATTAATATTTTAAGAAGTTAGAATTAATTTTTATAATTTTAAGAAATCGAATAATTTTTATTCGTCTCTAAATCAATATCAACAAGCATTATTCAGCTAATTTAAAAATTTTTAATGTTGCTTTGCTGAAAAAAAATGATTTTTCTGAAATAAAAAATAAATTTAAAAAAATAAATATAATTGAAAATTTTCAAGTTATGTTGATAAAGTATAAAGAAAAAAAGTTCTTTTTATTAACGATTGTTGCAATTCAAAAAAAAAATTAAATTGATCTCATTCATCTTTAATTAAATCTTTTGTGTTTAATTGATAAAACTTTATCACCTAATTTACCTAAAAAGTTGGATATTTTGTACAAAACACATTTTGGAATGGGGCTTTCCCTAACTTGACTAGTAGTTTGTAGTATTATCATCTATGAGTAGAAACGTAAATAAAATATCAATAATTTTCTAGTTTGTAATAATACTTTATTCAAATAATTATTTTCCAAAATATTAAAGTTTTTAAATTATGATAATGCTACAAAAAGGAAATAAACTGTTTTTAAATAATTTATTTAATTGTTTCAACGAAAATATTAGTGAATAATTATTATATTTCCAAATTTAATTATTTTAATTTTTTTTTGGTTAGTCTATTATTTAGTTTATTAATAGTTGATTCTTTAAATTATAATAATTTCTGAGTATATTTTTTCAAAGAATGTTTTAAGACGCTATCAGAAAAAATAAACTTTTATTTGTTTGTTGTTTATTTGTTTTCAATAATTATTAGCAATAAACAGTTTTTTATTTTCTTGCACTTCCTTAAACAAGTTATTAATAAACAAATTTTTTTTTCCGATATGCTTTTATCTGTTGTTAGTCTAAGTTAACTACAGAATATTTTAATTTAATTTTTTTAATCTATAATTTTATTGAACACTTTTTTATATTTTATAGATTTTAATTTATTTTATAAAGTAGTTAATAAATTATTCAGTTTGAATGAACTAAGTTTAAACTACTAATAAATATATTTTGTATAAAACTAATTACTTTTTGTTGAATAATTGTCATATAAAATTTATCTAGTTATATAAAAACTTAATAAGTACTTTCTACAAAATAATACTGAAAATAAAAAAGAAATTAATTTCAGAAGTTGTGTAATGTCTTGTTGTAAGCTATTTGGATACTACTGATGTTACTAATGGCAGATTCTCATAAAGTCTTTCTCTATACACCCAAGAGACCATGTGACAAAGCAAGAAAAGTTGGATTTTTTGAAAGTTTGTTAAACAGCACAATATTGGCTTCTTGTGGTAGTTTAGAAAATAGTACTGATGAAGTTGTAGTCTCTTGTGTTTATGAAAATAATCGAATAGAAATTTTACCTGAAAACGTCGCTTGTTTATCTGAAAAAGGAAAATTTATGAAAACAACTTTATGTCGACCACCAACATGTCCTCTTAAATATCTAAGTGTTTCCCCGCTTACACCAAAACAACTTGAAGATAGAAATATGCAAATTAGAATTGCTTCTGTTTTACTACTAGAGTCAATCGATCAGAAAATACTTTTGACGAAAAGATGTTCAGACATGAGAGCGTTCCCGAATGTTTGGGTTCCTCCGGGTGGGATTGTAAATAAAGATGAAAGATTAGAAAGAGCTGCTCTCCGTGAAACGTTTGAAGAAGTTGGTCTTTCATTCAAAAAATGTCAACTTCATAGCAGACCTAAACTACTAGGTTTATTTGAATCTTCTTATCCGTTGTCGTTTGATTCTTTAGTTAAGCTGAAGAAACATGATTTAGTTGCATATTTCACAGTGAAGACATGGCAGACTTCATCTGAAATTAGTCAAGAACTTCACTTAAACCCCGCTGAAGTTGAAAAGGCCGCATGGATTTGTCCGTCATTGATAAAAAAAGTTCTTATCAAACATCAGACCAAACATAACCCCAAGTTTGATTGTGAATCAATGTATCTTGATTTAAAGTGTAATGTTGATTGCTGTTGTCATAATCATTTCGCTCATGGTGCAGAATTAAAAGGAAATAAAACTGTTGTTACTGATAATGTTGATGTTACTAATATTCTACAAGTGTATGACCAAAATGGTCGAATTGGTGAGCGAATTAGTGATGGAACTATTTATGCTTTAAAACTGTGGAATAAAATGACCACAAAATGTTGCCGATAAATTAGATTAAAAATTTTTAATGTAAACTTTATTGATAATTAAAAAAGTCTTATAAAAGTTTTAAGGAAATTATAGCTGTGTAAATGTGTTTAAAATCAAACTTATCTGTGTAAAGTGTCAGCATCGCTTTAATAAAACATATTTTAGTGAAGTATCTGTAATAATTTGTATAAGCAGATGTATTTGTATTTAACTTTTAGATTTTTGTTTATTTAGTCTTTACGATAATTTCTATTTCAAATAGTAACATTCACTTACTTAACTGAAATATTTAATCATATTAAAATTTACTAAAATATAATTTATCTTTCATAAATAATCATTTATAATCTTTCTGAAGTTTAAGTTTTTAGTAAATTAAATCAATAATTGGGTTTTGTTTTCAGAAACTACTTTGTTTATCATAATAAATAACAAAAGTTGTAAAATACAAAAGAATTTGTTTTCATAATAAACAAGTAACATTTTAGTAACCAAAATATTAAGAGAAACATTTCGACATAATTTTTAATCTTCATTTTTCTTATTCGAATTCCACGTTACAGATATATTTTCAGCAAAAATAGGTTTAATAGCTAGTTTAAAAATGTCTCTAATCACTTCTTACTGCTTAATAGTAATAATATTTAATAGAATTGACATTTATCTATAAATGGATTTATTCAATCACTTATAACTTTTTAATCAAACTTTACAAGATAATAAAATATATATATCAATATTAACATTAATTTTAAAGTTATTTTTTCCAATAAAAATTATTGTAATTTTAGGAAATATTTTTTTACATATCTTTATTTTGTTGATTAAAATCTGTAGTATTTGTAAAATTTTAATTCAAAAATATTTTAGTAATTCACGAAGATTTGAAGAAATACGATAAAACCAACTACATTCTCTCCACTATACACTACTTTACTAAATCTTTGTGGTTTACATTCACTCAATAACTTATTCTTACATTTTTTTCGATACTTTCTTTTCTTTATCTTTTTAATTTTATATTTTTTTGATATTTAAATTATTGTAGAAAATGTAATATTTAAATATTTGTTTATTTAGTTAAAAATAACCCGAGGAAATAAATTGGTTTTTTTATTTAATATAAATTAAGTAAATTGAGATACAAAGCGTTTATTTATTTCCCAAATTTGTTATTGTTTCTATTTTTACTACAAAATTCACAAATTTCCAAAAGTTTATTTTTTAAATTTTTCAAAAATCTGTAATTTCTTCTTTTCAGTTATAAATTCTAATTTAAGAAATTGTTTCAGTTTGTTAAAAATAATTTTTGTTGATTGGTTTATTTGATGATTAAAATTAATAATCAAATAATTGATATTTAATAAAAAGTTTTTGATTCATCTCTGCTTATTGGATTTAGATTTAACAAATTGTGAAAAATATTAGAATAATTCTTTGATTTTCTTATATTTCTATAAACATTTATTATATATTTCTAATCTTAAGATATTTATCAAAATTTATTAGCTGAAAGTTCATCTTTTAATTTTATTTTTCTTCATTTTCAATAAAATTATTTAAAAAGTTCGTTTTTTTCAAGTAAAGAATAACATTAAAGATGGTTAATTTTTTGTTTGAAATTATTTCTTTAATCTATAAATGAATTGATAAAGTTTAGAACTGATTTAGAAGAAGATTATTTTAAATAAATATTTGCCAAATACTTTTAATAAATTTCTAAACTATTTTTAATAATTTAAAGTAAACTATTTGAATAACAAAAACTTTTATTTTATTTATTAAGTTGGATCAATATTTAGTTGAAATCTTCTTATGAAGATTTTTCTGTGATTTTAAAAGACTTTTTAATCTTTTTTTATTAGAATTTATTTTCCAAAATTAAAATTAATAAAATATTTTATTTACTTCTTAGAATGAATATCATTTTTGGACTTTTTATGACTTTATTTTATATAAAAATATCTTTACTATGGATAAAATAAACCACACACATATAGAACCTTCATCAGTTGCTTCTTTAGAAGTTTCAACAGCTGCTGAGGATCATGATACTTCTACAATCTCTCCAGCTTTTTTACTAGGAACTCTTTGGAGAGAGTTTTCGATCCAAGACACTTCAGAAGATAAAGATAATTCGTTGTTATCTTCACCTGACAATCATGTACCTCTACAAGTGGTGGACTGTAAATGTAGAGATAGCCTATCACCAAATGCTTATTGCGTTGATTGTAAAGAATATTTGTGTCTCGAATGTGTTTCTGCTCATCTTAGAGTTACTCTTACCAAAGATCACTCACTAATTCAAGTAATTTGCTTCCATTTCTTACAAATAATCGATTATTTTAAATATTTGTAAAAACTAATTTTTTATTCGACTTCAAAAACTGATATTTTTTCTGTAGATTTCTTCATTTAATCCGATTAGTGAAGATATGATGACATCATCACAATCTCTAGTCGAACCTCAATCACGGAACTGGTGTAACCAAGCAAAGTGTCCTTGTAAAGATCAGTATTGTGACTTAGATGTCTTTTGTCATTCATGTAATCAGGTAATAATCTTGTGTTTAGTGATCAGATACAAATTAGTGAAAGTATCTATGATAGCATTTATGTATGAAAAGTGCTTTGGATTCACATGTCAATCATGAATGGAAATATTTGAAAAATGCCAATGAACAAAATAAAGTAAAGTTGGATTTACTTTTGAAAGGTGCTAGGTGAGTTTATGATGTGATTTTGCTCATCAATCAAATGGATGTTTCTAGGAACAAATTGAATTCATTGAAACAATGCAAGAATAGCGTCAACGCGACTTTATGTACATTAGATCTAAAAGAGAAAAAGATAATTGCTGAAATTGAAAATATTACAAACGCTACAATCAACTGGGCTCGAAAACACGAACAACAATTAATTTCAGAGACACGTCACATCCACAGGGTCTCATATCTCAATCTCCAACTGATCTTCATTAATATTTCAATTTCAGATGAAGACAAAGACATTGAGACAACAAGTTGATAATGTTCAGTTCTGGGAACGATTAATCGAGAACACTGTCGCGGAAATCGAACAATGGAGGGCACTTAGGGGTCGCTTTCTACTCCTCCAAGGTGAGGTTGATCCTTCATGACTTCAACCCCCTAAACGCCCCATTTTTTCAGCCCCTGCCAGACTGAATAGTATTTTAGTGTCTACTGGAGTCGCTGATGCTGTGAATGCGCCTCACGAAGATGACGTCATCAGTTTTGTGCATCGAAGCATGTCGGTTGTTGGCGAGAAATTGGGTGACGTAATAAGTTCTGTTTGCGCTGAAAATTGTAAATTAGAAAGACAAGGTAGCGATGGAAACATTGGTATTTGTGGAACTTCGGCTCATTTCATCATCCATGTCCGGTAATCATCAAATCTTCATCTTCTCATCTCATCATTACGTCATAGAGATCACCTCAGCAACCGGCAGTGTAAAATCCGGGATGAATTCACTGTTTACGTCACACCACCAGATGGCGCTACATTTCCTTGTTCAGTGATGACGTCACACATCGATGATAGCGTGCTGAAATTTCAATTTAAATTGATGAGAGAGGGACAACATCGCGTTGACGCGAAATGTCGATCTCTACGTCTTCCCGGATGTCCTCTAATCATCAATGCTAAGCAACAAACTGATTACGCGACGCGCGCTCTACAAAACGCGACGGCTTGTGTCTTCGGTGTTCAAGGAAGTCAACAAGGAGAGTTGAGCCGACCCTGGGGAATTTGTTCCGATTCCATGGTTACAAACATCTCATTTGTCTTCAATCGCTAACAATCGCGTTTCTAGGGACATCTAATCGTCGCTGACCGTAGCAACCACCGTATCCAAGTGTTCAAGTCCACAGGCGCTTTCTGTCATACTTTTGGTAGCCATGGTGCAGCTGCTGGTCAATTTTTTCGACCAGCTGGTGTCGCTGTTAACCAACAACACGAAATAATTGTAGCTGATAAAGATAATCATCGAATCCAAGTATTTAGCTTCGAAGGACGTTTCATCCGTAAATTTGGTGAACGGGGCTCGAAAACTGGCCAGTTCAATTACCCCTGGGACGTAGCTGTGGACAAAGTGTCCCGTATCGCAGTCAGTGACACCAGAAACAATCGAGTCCAACTCTTCGATAATAAAGGAAACTTCATCAGCAAATATGGATATGAAGGTGATAGTGACGTGATGTGATGACGTCATCACATCCTTCTGTTGCTAGGTGACATGCGGCGATTCTTTGAGTTACCACGTGGTGTCGCTTTTCTTCCAAATGGTCGAATAGTGGTCACTGACTTTAATAACCATCGACTGGTCATCATTGGTTGGGACATGTTGACGGCACATTTTGTGGGTCGCCAGGGCGATGAAATGATCCAATTTCAACGTCCACAGGTAAGTTGTGGACCACTCTGTCCACCTCTAGTGACAAACAAGTGTACAGGGTGTAGCAGTTGATGATTATGGTAACATCGTGGTTGCTGATTCTAAAAATCAACGAATTCAAGTCATTTCTGAAAATGGCGAAATAAAAGCCGTTTTCAATCGAGTTTCTGGTCCACATCCAAGTACAATGGACCGGCCCTCTGGTATCACTGTACAGCCAAGTGGCCATATTGCTGTTGTAGATTTCGGCAATAATCGTATTGTCGTTTTTTAACCTCATCGCGAAGCTTTGATGACGTCACAAGCGCTCGATTCTTAATCAAATACCTCTTTTTGTTTTTGTTTTTACATTCTCAACAAGCAATTTGTTCTTTTGCATCTACCTCACTTCCCTTCTCATCCACAACAGATCCCGACATCCAGATGATGACGTCACACGTTTCTTCTGTCGCCATTCAATCAGCTGATCATGTCATTTCGCGCGTCCAATCACATGATTCGCTGAGATTTTCTACTTTTTGGTACTTTTTGAGTTTTATGCTGCTTTTATTATAACTGCTGCACGCGACGTTTCGCGTCTATTACGTCATCAAGTCTTGTACGTTGTACTCCATATTATGTTTAGTCGATCTTTGTCGTTCCTGTTTCCTCATATAGTTGAATAACGCGCGTGCGAATGATGTGACGTCACTTCCTACCTCGATCTATATCTTGCTGCAATACTCTCGTGCAGTTTGCAAACTATCTGCGGCAATCGATTCAAGATC
The DNA here is from genome assembly GCA_034620365.1 of Pegea sp. RAD2-039. NCBI lineage: Eukaryota > Metazoa > Chordata > Thaliacea > Salpida > Salpidae > Pegea > Pegea sp. RAD2-039. The sequence goes on along the minus strand of JAQGEQ010000137.1, from coordinate 222,681 downwards.
TTTTTTGATCTCAAAGACCCTTGCCACGTTGCGCCCCAAAAACCTCAGATCCACATCGTTGAATCAAATTGCTCCGTCGATTTGCTGATATCATGTCCTTCAGAATGAAAGGATATCTTCACAAACCTCTTTTACAAACAAATGAACATTTCAAAGTTTTTAAACAATTTTTCAACTGGTTTTGATCTTGTAATAAAAGAATGTGTTTACGGAACGCTTTTCTGTTAATTCATCGTCTAAACTTACATCAGATTTTGTTGAAAGTGTTCCAACTAGACCCATTGATAGAATTAAATATTGATTATAAACTTTTTGTGAAATCATCAATCTACAAATCTCAAAACTATTTAACTAATGAATAAATTGCAAGAAATTTTACAAAAAACTTTATCTGGCTTCAAGCAGATAATTAAAATAGATTCAGAAGACTCTGAGTATATTTAGTTCATCAAAAATCTTCTCAGTCTCTAAAGACATAACTGTTGAAAAGAACACTAAATATAAAAAAGTTTTGCTACAAGTAGCATCTTTATCAAATAAATAAAAAGTCTTATGATTCAAATCATGAAATATTTATTAGTTATTATCAACTGGAAGTTTTTAGAATTACTCTCTAATCACTATAACTCTCACGATTCTACGCAAGAATCATCTTAAAAATTACTGATTGTGAAGCTAAAAGTGGATTTAAAAAGCTGTTGACTCGTTACTATCATGTTGTTTGTAGTTTCAACTTTACTGAAACTGTATTATAACGACGTTTCAGTTTATATAATCTTTAGAAAAGTTGGTAATAGACTAAAAGGTTGTTAGTAACTCATTTAATTACTGCAGAAAATATTTTTTAATAAAAATGTTTTAATTTTGTTCATCTAATCATTTAATTGTTCAAGTTGAAACAAGTTAAAACAAGTTAAAGAAAATGAATTTTATTAACAACTCGAATATGAAATTATCTGACTTAAAATTCCAATTTATTGAAACAAGTTTTTACCGCTAGGTGGAGCAAACGAGTCGACAGGAATTTAGAAAGCAAATATTTCGAAATCAATTACTACATCATTATCATAGTTGGTTGTAGAAAATGTCTAATTTCAAAGAGTCACTTTTAAAGAACCTTCTAAAGGTTTGCTGAATGATATTTTCAACATTATAATCTGATTGTTTATACTAAAAGTTCTTGTCGATAAATCAATAACTTTGTAAAAAAGTGATAAGAAATACAACAAATACTCTCAACAATGATTAGATTAATAAAAGATCAAAAGAACCACAATTTCAGCAACATTTTCAACATCTATTTCTACTGGTAATCAATTTTGAATAATTTTTTATGTTTCTAGCAATTGATTGGGTCAGAAAAATTTATAAATCAGAAAAATGTCAAATCAATTAAAAAACTTATCGAATAGTTACATAAAAAAGACGACTAAATGAAGATAAATCTATTTGTTTTCTACAAAAGCTAAAAATACTTTTAAAAATGATAATAAATCGTTAAATTACAATCAATTAGTTTGATTTTCAAATCTGTGTTCTGAGTTTTTTTGTCTTTTTTATGTTTGTTCTCAAAAATGTAATCTTGTGTTTGAATACTTCTTATTTACTGACTTATTTTGTAAATGAAAATCTACAGAATTAGTTATTTTAAAAAATGATAATATATTGAACCTAGGCTGCAAAATAAAAGTGATTTTTTTGAAATAACTACAAAGATTAAATCAATCAGTAAAATTTCCTGGAAGTTATCTACTAATTGGTCACTAAATCATACATTTATTCGCGGTAATTGTTTTAATAAATTATTGGACTACATAAAAGTAAACTTCTCAAATAATTTTATTTACAAATCATGAAAAATAAGTGTTGAATAAACAAGAAGAGTTGACGTCTTTGTATAAGTGAAATGCCAAACAAAATTTCTGAAAATATATTCAGATAAATTCTAATTTTAAGAAGATTTATCCTGAACTTTTTAGCAGAAGATTTCGACAAAATTTAGGTTGGTATTTGCTGATGTACTTAACTTCTTAAATTATAAATGTGAAATGTTTTAATAAAGCCGATAAAATATCAGTTGAGTTTAAAAATTAATAACTAAATCTCCATCAAATTATTTATATAATTCAGTACTTCTAACTCATGTTTAAATAATTTATAATACTTTCAAAAAACTACAAGTTGCTACAAATACAAATTACATTTTACTATTTTTTGCTACAAACCTTTTAAAATTTGTATATTTTTTAAATAAACAAAAAAATTGTAAAAGTTAGAGTCACAATTTTTAAATAAATTGCTTTCAGCAGCAACATTAAATCACAATTCCTTTTTTGAACTCACAATTTTGTACAGCTTTGAAAAAGCATCAAGAAACGAAATATGAATTGAAATAAAATGAAGAAAGCAGCATCAGAAACTGGACAAGGGAAGCTATTTACATCAAAGCATGCAAACAATCTACAAAATGTGGTTTACATGAAGTTGCACAATCAAACCAAGAGACAATCAGATTAAACATAAAGATTATTGATGAGCGTTTAGAGGATCTATCACTAGCTGATTTGTACCTCATGGTTTAAGGCACGATTTAAAAAAGCCCAGATAAAAGGCAATTATATTATGTTAGCGACGTATTATTCGCACAATGTAAATTTGATGCTGACAAAACTGCTTTTGTAACAAATAGATTTGTCAAGAGTTGGCAAAAAAGTTCAGATTAGATGATCAAGAGATGTTTGCATACTTTAAAGCAGCGAGTTTTTGAACCTTTTTAAGGCAAGTTCTCAAAACAGTTTTCGTTATAAGAATAAATTCGATTTTCTAGTTGAGGTAAAACAGTCTGTTGCTGAGGCGGTGGTTGCTGTTGCTGCTGTTGGTTCGGCATTTGAAGTTGCTGGTTTATTATCAATGGAGGAAGGCTCTGAAACGTCATAATTGATGACATCACATGTAGTGATGACGTCATCACTCACATTTTCATGAAATTGTTGGTTGCTGATGACTTGTTGTGTGTAAGGTGGTTCTGTTTCTGAGCCTGTAAATCCTGGTGAAGCTTGTGGTCCGGTACTGGTCAGTAACCAGGAGAATTGGGACTGTTGGTTGCTAGGCTGGTAGTTATGGGTAGTGGTTTGCATGTGGTTGTTGTAAGTGTTGCATTGTGACGTAGGTGACGATTGAAACACACAAGTCTCGTTTGTCGAGTTGTTTGCTGTGAATAACAACAAATCAAATATTAATTTTGAAAAATTACTCAATTTACCAAATGAAGAATAGTTTTGTTCAAAAGGAAGTTGGTTATTGAGGACCATTTGAGAGTAATTATGTCCATCATGAAACACTTGCGAAGCTTGCTGTTGTGTATTTTGTGGTTGAGAGACCTGTTTACTGTGGTCAGAATCGATGTCAAGACAACCCTACAACGACAACTTCATTATGATGCTACTAATTTGTTTCTTGTTACCTTGGAAACGAGATTTGCGCGATAAGCGGCTAGTAACTTCAAGTAGTCGCGTTTCGCAGTTTCTGTCTTCTGTTTATAAACCTAAAAAATTCCAATTTATCTCAAGTCGTGGAAGTAGATGTTCTCGAAGCTTCTCGAAGCTTTTGATCAAAGATCTCGATGTCTTGGGGCAACTCACCAACTTCCTGGAGTCACTCAAAGAGTCCCACATCGTCGCCACTATCTTCGAGATGGACCCGAAGCTCGCGGTCGGGTTGTCCGCTTTGATGGACGCTTGAGTGTCACTAAATATCAACAAAAATCGATTTGAAGAAACGAAAACGCGAAAACGCGAAAGTCAAAGTTCAGGGTGAAAACTAACCGGAAGAAAAGGGCGTAAGCGGAAACGGGTTTCTGTGGTTCGTCGCCACTTCGTTTCTTCCGTTTTCTCGACGTCTTCTTCTTCGATTCATTCGCCTATAATCACCGCGTCACTAAATCGCGTTTCATGACGTCATCACTCACCTTATGTCTAGTGCTGGTCACTACAGGCTCTTTTCTTACTTGTATCCGACCTAAAACACACTTGCATGACAACCCTTACTTCGAGAAGCAATGACGTCACTAACCTGTCGAGTAGGGACTCGTATACGAAGCGGGTTGGACATATAGGGTGCATCGAAGGTGTGTTTCTGTAGAATCAAATTGAATTTCGAATCGCGGATAGACCGGAAGTTGACTAACCTGCATCGACGAGTTGACGGGCATTTGTTCGAAATTGTCCGAAGAATGGTTAGGTACAAAATGGTCGTTTATTTGATTGGCTCCATTGAAACCATTGATACTGTTGTTATTGAAATTCATTGTTGATCTGTTTGAACTGGTTGCTAGGAAACCATTACTGGTTGATGTAGGGAAGCTAGAAGATGGGAAAGATGGTTGTTGGTTGTTGGATGGTAATAAATGTTGATATGTGAGAGTATTTGGTTGATGGTGTTGATATTGTTGTTCTTCAACTGGTAGAAGTTGAACTGAACTATCAACAAGAACTGGAAAATTTCCCCAAATTTCATTTCTGTCATTATTCGACAATGAAAGAGAGATTGAACCGGATTCAATCATAGTTTCATCTGAGAAAACTCCACTATATTCACCCATTGTGGAAATTGATAAAAATCAAATACTCGAATTTTCAACACAAAAAATTTGATGGTAAATTTCCTTGGATTTCAAAATTATCTTTTTAAAAATTTCATTTTTATAGTATCTGTAAAAAAAGGATATATTTTCAATAATTGAATATAAACGAGATTTGCTTCTTTATTTACATAAGTCATTATTAAATTGAAGTGATATCGATTAATAAAAAAGAATCAGAACAAAAAAAAAATTATTTTTAAACTTTTAAGAAACATAACTAAACATCAAAATTTATAAAACGATTTCACTAAAAAAATTTGAAATGAAAAAAAAATAGAAAAAAAATCAATAATTTTCTTTCAGTCCTAGTATCTCCAACTTTCTTAGCAGCAAATCTAACATCTTTTTCAAATCTTACTTTCACTATACTTCCATCTTATTCATAAAAACTCTCAAACAGTTTTCATTTGCAACTGATGAAGTAACAACAACAAATCAGTTTTTAACCTTGAAAAAGCTGGCAGCAAACTGCCTATCACATGATTAATATATCGAATATTTCATCAAAACTTTGACGAAATAGCTTTCGAGATGTACTGTGAACGAGTAACATATGGTGCAAGCAAATAAGCACCTAACTTCTACACTGAAACCCTTTTTTCTATCAAAAAGTAACTTGAGAGAACGAGAAGAAGTGAGAAGAGAAAGCAAAGAGTAGAGACGAGAGTTTTCATTGAGATTTTTTTGGAGATTGTTGATTGTATTTTAAAAAGCTGAACACTTATTTTTGAGATCAAATCTTGTGGTACGCGTGACTCTGTGCTCAGTGAAGCGTGACGCTGCACCTGCCGCTTCCCTAGCAGGTGGAAAGTGGCGCAAAGTCAAAAGTAATGGCGCCGCGCTGTCGAGTTGAGACGCGACTAAAACAATCAAGCATGCGTTCTAGAAGCGGACAGATCGCGAAGGGGGCGCGGGGGGACGCGAATTTGTGCCACTGGTGCTGGTCGTGAACTTTTATATAAAAAAAGATTTTCTCGAAATTCATCTGAAATCATTTTAAGATTTTAAAAAGTTGAAATTGTCTGTCACGTGACTTAAAGCTCTTTCCGATTAACTTCGAACGCCAGCCGGCGCGCGCGACCAAAAACACATCGAAGATAAATGGCTTCATACAACAGCCGGTTACCATGGCAGCAAAACAAAAGTCGACCAGAAGTTTACACTGAATTTATTGTTGTGTAAAATAGACACCAAAAAATAATGTCTCGTAGAAGATGAGTCTTTCATCATCTTTCAGACCGCGAACAAACGCGAGACTTCTTCATCAATACAATCCCTTTCTAATCATCTCAGATTCTGTTCTGAAGATCTTCATGAATCTCGCTTCCATCTCTTCTTTGCTGACGTCATCATCGATTTTATCCACCTCGAACATACTCCGGCTTTCCGCGTCGTCTACCTCCGGGTTTCTTCTTTTTCTTTTATCGAAATTTGCTCTTTGATAAGTCAGCGTTCTGAAGAAGATATGACGTTGCAAAACCGCGCGATGGATTGTAAATCGACTCACAGTTCGGCCATGCTTATATTACGCATCAGATATCCTCCTCGACTCAACGAGTAGCAGATCAGGGATGATTCATCTGCCCACAAAAAACAACGATTCAGCGATGACGTCACAAACGCGATCGATTCAAACAAACCTTGGTTTCTGTTGGGGCAGATTTTTGTTAAATCTTTTAGTTTGAGATCCTGGATTTCGACCGGATCAACTTCCGGTTGATGAACCAAACCAGTTTTGAAACATTTCTTTTTCGCCACCGGAAATATTGGAAGCGCGAAGTTTGATTGGACGATCTTCTTGACGCTATAACGCGATGGCTTCTTTATAGCGTTGTAAGAATACTTCTCCCAACAAAATCTTCAATCGAAGAAGCTGCTCACTTACGCCTTCTAGTGGTCGCTAAAAACTCACTTGCTCCAGAAGTGGAGAAGAGGTGGAAGCAGATGAAGCTTCGCGGCGTGAAAGATCGATCTCCAAATGATCCCGATGTTCAGAGACTTCCTGACCTTTTCACTCATTTCAAATGGGATGTTCACCTAAAAAACATCCGAAGATCAACATCCGAAGATCAACATCCGAAGATCAACATCAGAAGATCAACATCCGAAGATCAACATCAGAAGATCAACATCCGAAGATCAACATCCGAAGATCAACATCAGAAGATCAACATCAGAAGATCAACATCAGAAGATCAACTTCCGAAGATCAACATCAGAAGATCAACATCCGAAGATCAACATCAGAAGATCAACTTCCGAAGATCAACATCAGAAGATCAACATCCGAAGATCAACATCCGAAGATCAACATCAGAAGATCAACATCAGAAGATCAACATCAGAAGATCAACATCAGAAGATCAACATCAGAAGATAAACATCAGAAGATCAACATCCGAAGATCAACATCAGAAGATCAACATCAGAAGATCAACATCAGAAGATCAACATCCGAAGATCAACATCAGAAGATCAACATCCGAAGATCAACTTCAGAAGATCAACATCCGAAGATCAACATCAGAAGATCAACATCCGAAGATCAACATCCGAAGATCAATATCAGAAGATCAACATCAGAAGATAAACATCAGAAGATCAACATCCGAAGATCAACATCCGAAAGACTCACTCGCAGAGGCGGAGGCAGCGATGAGTTTAAGAAGTTGAAATAGATGAGTCGCGCTTTTCTCAAAATCCATCGAATACTTGACTCGTTTCGAATCGCGATATCAGAGTTCCTCTGGTAGCTACATCATTCTCGAATCAACATCTATCGCGTTGATGACGTCACTCACCAATCAAGTTCAATCCAGAAGTCGAAATCATTCGGTAACAGCTGATAATTGACGCGACGTCGCGCGATATTGGAATAAAAAGTTCGATTTTCTGATTCAAATCTGAAGATATCCGATTTCAAGCCTGTTGACATCTTCATCTAAATACTCATCAATCAAGTTCAATCCAGAAGTCGAAATCATTCGGCAACAGCTGATAGTTGACGCGACGTGCGCGCGATATTGGAATAAAAAGTTCGATTCTCTGATTCAAATCTGAAGATATCCGATTTCAAACCTGTTGACATCTTCATCTAAATACTCATCTAATCACTACGCCACCTACCGGCTTCTGTGTTCGCGTGTTTATCTGCAACCACCTCATCTCCATGCTGACTTATTTGAAGCAGGTAGTTACGGAAGTCTGACGCGGTTTCTTTGTTTCTCATGCTCGCGACAAATCTGATTGTTCTACGGAAGAAGTCGAGAACAAATTTACGGACGTAATCTTTCCGAGCGATCGCGCGTTTTGTGATTGGCGTTGCTATGGAGTCTTGTTTAAAAATCGACTGGTAACGAGGGAACCATTTATGTTTCATTTTCTTTTTAATATCAATTTGTATTCTCGCTAATTCACCTAAAAGATCTTTGTTTCTGCATCATCACAAATTCAAGTTTGAAAGAAGTGAAGTGTTAAAGAAGACTCACGCTGGGATGTAATCTGGTTTCAGGTAATGATTCAAGATCAAAGTATCAACTAAAATCTCTCTCTGTTCAGGTTCCAGCTCTTGGAAATTTTGAATTGAATTATAATTAGAAAGAAGAGACTCAGCATTCAAATGCTAAAAAACTCTTAGAAATATTGAAGTTCAAAGAGAAACCACGTGGTCTTTTGTCCATCTTGTTTAAACCATTTGGTATTTTTTTATTATATTCAAGTTTCTTTAGGTAATTTGGGATTTCATTTTGCATCATAGCTTCAACCATACCTAAAAGATATAAAAAGAACAAACTTAACTAATCAAAACTAACGTTTCATGTTTGACTCATTTTTCAACTTGTCATTATTGTTTTTCTTTCTTGTTACTTTACTAGTCAGTAAATCTTCATCCTTTCCACTGTCTCTATCTTGCTTCTTTTGCTCATTCCTACTTTCAAAGGTCAAATCTGCAGCTGTAAAAAAAGCGCGTACATCGATCATGTGATTACTTCTACTATCGACTTTTTGTGTAAAGTAACTATCCATTAAACAATCCCGTAAGCCTCTCTCTACTTGTTTCAACATCATCATTCCTACTTTCAAACGTTTCTTCAGGACTTCTACTCAAAGAAACACTCGCTCTACTTGTTTCAACATCATATTTTCTTCAGGAGTCAAAGATACTGCTCACCTGCAATACTTTTCACATTTGGTGTCCGTCGAGACCTCACTCTAATTGTCTTCGAGAGGTTTTTTGGTTGGATATTGGAGTTAGAAGTGACTCCTTTTGACAACTTGTCTTTTGAAGGTTGGGGGTCATTGGATAAAAGGGTTTTCTTTTCGTTTCGTGAAGATGTACTTTGGAATTTGGAATGACTTTCTATTTTGAATTGATTCTCTATTTTGAATTGGCTTCGGGGTTTAAATTGACTTTCTATTCTAAGCTGACTTTGAGAGTTCATTTGGTTTGGTGGTTTCATTTGGTTTGATTGTTCAGATAAATGGTTAAGCTTTGCAGCTGATTGTAATTCATTCCGTGAACTAATCTGTTTTTTTTGTAGCAAATCTACTTTTTGCTTGATATTCCCACTTCGATTTTGGCGTAAACTTAAAGTGGATTCAGATGGTTTTGGCGCGGCACGTGGTGTTTCTGTTGGTGGATATAATGGTTCTGGTAAACGTTTATGTACCCGAGTAGTCATAAAATTAGACTTCGAAAGCATCCTCATCTTTTTATCAGCTTTTAAATTCTCTCGTTTGATAACTTGCATTTTCTCTTCAAATTTACTTTGATACTTCTTTTGGACGCCACCTAACACGAATATCTCATCATCATCATCAATATTAATTTTTCTTCTTTCAAATTTTTGGGGTAGACTTATCGATTTTTTATTCATCTTTTTTTTAAAACCAAAGTTTTTTGGCATCTTATCTACTGATTCAATCTTGCTAAACCTGAATTTCAGTGGATGTTTATCTTGAAGAAGTTGCTCTTCATCTTTTAGTCTTTGGATCATGGTTTCAGTTGAGGTTTTTGGAGTTATGAATGTATATGGTTGTTTATTGGTTAATTTGATCTGAATACTTTTCTTTTTTCTAATTTGTTTCGGTTCAAAACTTTTGATATTTGGTAACTTTATATCATTAGCTTCTAAATCCACCATCTTTGAGCTTCTGATAAAATCCTTGTTCCTAATCATTGGAAGTCTCTGATTTTTCTCTTCAACTAATTTCTCTGTCTTCCATTTCCTGATCTTTATCACATTATCATCATTATTCATGATATCTACTTTTATTCCACCCCTTATGACGTGATCTCGTTTATTTTTAAGTCTTTTAAACTTATTCATCAGATCTATATTCGCGCTCTTTTCATCATCCACTAAATCCTTTTTCTGAATTCTTCTCGTCGTCATTTTAGCTTCGACTTCCTTTTTATCTTGATCTTGCTTCCGGTCCTGTTTCCGGTAAATCACCGGAAGTTTCTTCACGTTTGCCGGAACTTTTTCCTGATTTGCTTCAACCTCTTTAATCTTCTTCACACAATCTTCATCTTCTTCATTTCTATGATCAAAATGCTTCTTTAATTCTATGACGTCATAAATCCCGTAAACCTGCAACAAATCACATCATGATGACGTCACAACCACGAGAGCACTAACCGCTTTTTCGTAGAATAAGTTTAACTCTTTTTGCCAGAATTCAAAAAACAGAGGTTTGATTTGCAGGAATACTTCTTTGTGTAATTGTCGAAGTCTCGAAGGCAGTGTGACGTAATCAGAATTCCTCAATTGAGCGATCGTCGCCGATTTATCGAGATCTTTTTTGATCTGCTTCGGTGCATTCTTCTCTAAATATTTATCCGCGATTTGTCGAAGCTGTTGAAAAAGATCGCGTTGTCAGTAGCAACAAACAACAACAAACAACAACAAACAACAACAATCAACAACAAACTTACAGCAATTAGGAAATAGTCGAACGATTTGATACAAAATCGGAAATTTCTTCTCAGTTGTTCGACGTCACGCCAGAAAAGAAATAAATGTAAGCTTTCCAAATCTTTATATTTGAACAAATAAGATTGAAAGGGGTGAGCAGCAGCTTCATCTGTTTGTAGCGCCGCGATTATTCGTCGATTTTCATCATTATCGCGATAATCCTCAAACAAAACCACTTCAAAGTCGCCACTATCCATCCTGACAACCAATCAACGTCATAGTGACGTTGCCATGACGAAGAAGACTCACTTTTTCACGTTAGCTTTCGATTTCTTCAAACTTAACAACAGTAAAATCAATATGACGTCATATGATGACGTCAGACAAACCTCATCTCGCCATTATCTTGTGACGTCATAGGTGCTTCTTTGAGCTTCGGTAAATTGTTTCCAGCGGAAGTATTTACGTCATAATCGATTCGATACAACTGTACAGAAGACAGTTAGATGGTTGCCATGACAACAACAAAGCGTACATTCATCGCGTCTCCATCAGCGAATCGCAGCTTGTATTCGTTGCCATTGACAACGCTCCATCTTCTGATCTTTTTCATCTTATTTGTTCCCAGCTGTATTTGATCTGCTCTTTCCTGGAAGTTATCTCTAAGTTACGATGAAGATTATGTATGACGTCATCACTTGTGAGTTTTCTTCGTCGTGTGACGTCATCGGTTGCATCGTGCTGACGTCATTCACCGCGATTCGCTGTATTTTGCTAGGTATTGGCGAGTTGCTACGGATAGTGCTGACTAATGATAACGCGTTGATGACGTCACCACATTTGTGAAGTTCTTCGACGCGATCGTTGCAAGGTGCTTCGCCTCGTAGAAAGTCATGTGCTAGCAACATATAAGATCGCTCGCATGACGTCACGGCGTTCACACGCGATATTAGTAGATAATTAAGCAACCAATGGCTGCTGATTTTCTGAAAGCATAAATGTTGCAAACGAAAAGCGAACGTGACGTCATAGGCTCGCGATTCAGACGGATCGTTGGCGGCGTCGAGAACTTGTTGTTGAAAGGCGGCGATCCCGTTGCAGTGGAAATATTTTCTTTTAAGAAGCTCGAAGCTTCGTGAAAAGGTCGAAGAACGACTTTGGTATCTGAATCAGTTATTAAATGAGACTCGTTGCTAGGACTTGTTGCCAGGGGCAACTCACAAATATTCTACATCTAACCAATACTGGAAGAGTTTATACGCTTCCGGATATTGCGTCATAAAGTCCCGAAACTTCCTAAGTGCTAGCGCGCCACCTAGACATTTCGATTTCAACCAACTCACTGCGTTTTTCACCAGATTTTGACAATCGTCTTCAAATCCTGTCAACATCTCGATTGAAATTCTACTTGTATTACGTCACAACACTAACCAGCCACTCGGTTGTCGATTGATTGCGTCATAGGCGCGAGAAGTAATTCTTTTGCGATTAGATATTCGACATAGAACTTGGTTTCAATGAAAGCGCGATACATTCGTTCCCATAGATACTGTAACACGCCATCTGCGTCTAGTTTCTGAAAAGTAATGATGTCATATGACTAGATGACGTCATCGAACTGACATATTTGTCGTTCAACTTTGGATACATCTTGAATATCCAAGGTTTTGATTTTTCGATGAGAAGACATTGAGGAAAAATCTAGAAAAGAATTATCTTTCTAATTATTCTGATTATCAAAGATTTTGATGTTTACCGGTAAACAAAGAAACTTGTTAAAATAGTCAAGGAATAAATCTTCTTCTAATAAATCTTTAAATTGTGTGAGAGTAATATTTTCTTTGTACAGCATTTTCATTTCTACAGACACAAAGGACATCTTTTATCCTTATTTTCAAATGCGTTTTCTTACGATGCTGTTTCTTAATTCGCTTTCTACTAATTTCTACTCGACTTCGTATTTATCAAGTTGTCAATAGTGACGTCATAATTGTTTGATTCAAGTAACAAAGGAACTAGGGAATATTTTTCGACTAAAATGTATTCACGCAGTTTTATCAAAATGTAATTTGGATAAAAAGCCATAATGTTAGTTCGGTATGCTGCAACTAATTTGTTTCAGTACTGCTCTACAAAATTGTTCTCTAGATACAGGGTTCACTGAGTTTAGCATCTTTTGTCATTATTAAAATTATTTATTAGAAATTACAGAATAAAGAAAATAATTGTAAGTTAGAGAGATTTAAATATAAAATGTTTCTTATAATAATAATAATTGATATTACATTAAAATATATATTGATATTATCTAAACAATTATTTACAAAATATAAATATATCTTTATAAACATCTAAAACTTTGAAAGTATTTTAAGAGGACTTTTTTGTAATAAACATTCATAAATTTTATTTAAAATGTTTTCTGAACTCTGAACTTTAAAGATTGAGATTTAGTAGTGATGTAAAAGTAGGAAAATAAATAGTTGAGATTTATTAGAAATAATAAATTGATATTTTTATATCTTTTGAACTAAATAGAATTATAGATAACCAACAATAGAAGAAAATGCATTTGCTAATTGGTTTATTGATGTTGTAATTACAGGAAAGTACCTGCAGACACTTGAAAATAAGACTAACTAAACAAAATGCATCTCTTCTTGATATTCGCCACGAAAACTACCAGCAGAAAAATTAAAATTTTATTTATCTGAAAGGTTTTGATAGAATCAAGTAGATAAAAAAGTTAGGAGTTAGCTTTAGCTCGCATACGAGCGCGCTTGTTAGTAACAGCTTGAAACCCAGACTTGATGGTTGCTACGGAACAACTGGAACGACAGACATTACAGCGAAGAAAATAAAGTCTGACGTCACGTTCGAGAAGCGTGTCAGGCGATCTACAAGTATGACACGTGACGTATTCCTCTGCAGAAAGAACGTTATTGAGATGTTGGTTGCTAGGGATACTTACTGATGTATCTACGAAGAACACTTTCCAATTGTTTTTGTTGGAAACGGCCCTTAATAATCAATTGGTTGTTACCATCAACAGAACCACTGAAATAAACCATTTAAATCCGATTGATTAGAAATTACAACAATTGTACCTTGCCCCGAGTTCTGCTAATATGAATGCAAGAGTGTGTTTCGGTTGTCTTCTTAACCTAGAAAGACAATTGATAATAATGTTGAAGATGTCACAGATGTGATCTTACATTTGACAAATCTCCATAAAGTTAACGAACGAGGTTTTCTTGGTTCCGACGCGCGCGCATTGTGGTGGCTTCATGATAAAGCGACGTCTTTCACCAGCAACTAGATCAGGGTTTAGTTGCCGCATCATACTGAAAGCTCTTGAAAGAAGCTGGAAAAAGGTGATGAAGTTATTGAGAGAGACGGAGTTTCTGATCTTACTTCTTCATAAGTATACTCATGGTCTTCGGCAGGCAAGTTCTCAGTATTTACTAAAAAAGAAATTATTTCAATGAATATAAAACCAGTTTCGTTGGTTTAGAACTCTACCTGCTGACTCAGTATCTTCCAGTGGTTTCTTCTCTTTCTTCTTCTTCTTTTTTCTGGTTAAATCAAGTAAACCTTCATCATCTTCATTATTCTAAATATTTTCACAAATTAGAAACAATTTTTACATCAAATCTTGGTGTTTGTACCTTAAGATCTTGAGAATTTGTATCACCTGAAAAACAATTGTAAAGAAAGTCAGAAAAAATATAAATCAAAAAAAATTACCTTCAACAACATTCTGTTCTTCAGAGACTGACTCTTCTAATTTTGGTTCAATTTTCTTTTTCTTCTTTTTCTTTTTGACGGTTAAATCTAAATCTGTTTCTAGCAGCTCTGGAACTACAAATAAAGAAAAGAAAATATCTAAATGGTTTTTATAAATAATCCTAAAAAATAAAGTTTGTAATATAATGAATGAAATAACATTAATCAAAAAATACTTAGAATGTATAAAAAAATGTTATTATTACTAAAAATGCTTTTAAAATAAGCTAATAACTAATTTAAGGAAGTACAAACACAAGAAAGTTACACAACATAAAGTTTAGAAAAAAATATTCTAGAATTTTTATAATAAATTAATCTTATCAAAAAAAGCATAAAATCATAAAACACATTCAAATTTTCTTGTAAATTTGCTTCAATTAAAAGATTTTATTATTTTTAAGAAATATGATTTTTCTAAAAGCTTATAAAAATGATTACAAAAAGATTTTAATTAAAAAATATAATTTCATAAAAGATAATAGATCAAAAATAAGTTTTTATTTGAAGCCAAGCTAAAAGTAGAAATATATTTATGAATAAAAACTGTTTTATACTTTTTTCATCAGTAGTTTCATTCTTTATTTCAGCCATTTTTAGATAAAAAGCCCAAATAACAACCCTAAAAATAAACTAAAATAAAAATATAACATTTTTATTAATTATTCACGTTTATAATAGTTTAAAAATTATGTTTTTTTATACAAATAATTAAAAACTAAATATTAAGCTAAAAATAAGAAAAATTCTGCATTTTTATTAGAAAATTATTATATAAAACTAGAAAACATCATTAAAAAATAATAAATTTGTATCAAAATCCAATATTCTAATTTCAAGTTCAATAAAATCAATTTATACAAAACAATAAAAAACTAAAAGTTGAGATTTATAAAAAATATTAAAATTTAAAACAACTATGGGTTAAATACTAGTATAAGACACAACGGAATAAAGTATATAATATATATATACAAAAAATAGATATTACAGAACCATTTTATACAAAAAGAATTTTTTTAAAAGTAGAACATTATCTGTTAACTAAATCTAATTAAACAAGAAACTCTATTATTATTACTTCTTACTATTTTCTTATCATAAATAAACTTTATACAAAGTTTTATAAAACTAAATATTATTATTCACCAAACTAGTTAAGTTTGAATTGCAACAAATTATATAAAATTTTTAAGAGTAACAAATATTAAAAAAAAGTCACTTGTAAATGTCTAGGTGTCTAAATTGCTTTATAAAACCACGTTGTTTTGCCGCAAGGGAGCGCTAATGCAACAATTAAATTCAGATAAAAGTTTCTTCGCGTAATATAAAGTTATTAACTATCTAATATCAAGTTAAAATAGATTATTAGTTAGAGTAATTAAAGATTTTCTTTTATAATTTATTGAAAAAGTATTTCAACATATCTTTTACAAATAATCTTCAAACTTTAGAAAGAAAATTTATAAATTATGTAAACTAATTAAACGATGGCAATTTTTTAAGGAAATAAATAAATCTTTAAGCTTTTATTTTAGTAAAACTATAACTATATAATTAAAAGAAACTAACTTTTTTCTTTATGATTTAAATAAAAAAAAATTTACATTTAAATATAAATCGATCTATTTAATCATCTAATTTTAACTTAAATATACTTTTAACTTAGAGTATATCTCACGTGGCACCGTGTTGCTAATGATGTTCTTTTTAATAAAATTTTTTCTGGAAATGATTAAGAAAATACAATTTAGTCAATCTTTAAAATTAATTAATTTAAATGTTCTGTTTTTTAACTAAAGATGCTGATACAAAACTTTTTATATTCTATTTCTTACATTTTACTGAAAAATATTTAAGAAAATTTTACAAAATTAATCAATCTTAAAAGAACTTTTCCAATCATTTTCAACTTAAATATAATTTATTTCATTTAATTCAGCATTTTTTTTAGATTTTAAAGTTTTATATCAATTTTTTGTCAATGTTTTATTGCTGAGTAAGCAAATGAAAACTGTCAATAAAAATTTACAATTTAAACAATTTTACAAATTAGTTTTAATAACTTTTCTACGCAACTTTTTATAGTAAATTTTTTGTTGCAAATTGAAAAGATGAAAGTTTTATACTGTCATTACGTAAACTTTAAATAGTTGTAATTTTTTACAAATTAAATTATCCGAACATAGCCCCCTGTAGTAAATACAAAAAAGAAAGTAAAAAAATAAATTCCAAATAGTCTTTAATAGTTTGAGGGAAGCAATAATTTCTATTTTAAGAAGATTATCACATTGAAGAGTACAGAAACTGAACATGTAAGCTTTTTAAACTCTTAATTTGTAATCTAATTACTGTAATTAGCTGTCAAGTCGATTAGATAGTTTGATTTAGAAGTTGAACTTAAATTATATAGAATTGTAATTTATAATGTAAGGTGATTTTAGTCAGTTAGCTATTTTCTTAGAAATTTATTTTTATGTTTAGATCCTAGTAAAAAAATTATTGAAAATTACTCTAGCATCAAATCAGTAAGTCTTAATCACAAAGAAATCCTTTTAAAGTTTTTCTTTAAAAAAAACTTTTTTCATTTTTTTTTTAACAAATAATTCTTCTCAACAAATTTTTAGTAAAAATTTCAGTTATTAAAATTTCATATTTTGAAAATAACTTTTTGTAGTTTCTTCATCTGATCAGTTTTAAAATATTTTTAAAAGTTGTAAGTCTTCATGGTTTTGATTTCTTTAATCAAATTCTATTCAGTGACTTTCAAACGACAGAGTCAAAAAAGAAGGAATAAATTTGGCAAATACATACAAGTGAAAAATGTAGGTAATTAAAACCTGATACAAAATGACAGATAACTTTAGGAAAAAATATAAAAGATTGAATTAAACTGTAATTAATTAGTATTATTGACAGCAACAACGTCAATTGATGTATTTTAAAGCTACAAATATAAATGGCTTAAATGTATATTTTGATACACAAAAACATACAATTATTCATTTGCTAGGATTTGGCAAGCTATTTATAGAAACAAGTACAGTTATCTTGGTTTATATATGATGTCGTTAAATTGTTGTATTTATTTCTGAAAAGAACATTTCAAATTTTTTGAAAGCTTTTAGACAGTTTTTATTGCTTATTAAAAATTGTAGAAGCTGAAATTGTAAAAGGAAAGTTATCAATATATCCTTTATCTAATATCCTCATATATTTCAGATAAAAACGAGAAAATCCATTATTCAATGATGAAAGTAAGGATCAGTTACAGTATCTGCAAATATAGATTTTGTTATAGATATTCACTTTAAATCCACTTAAAAATAATTTTTTTATTAATTCACTCACTAAGATTGAAAGAGTCAATTTTTAAAATGATTATTTAAAAACTTAAGATGTTTATGAACTTTATCAAAGTTAGAGAACTAATCAAAAGATACAAAAATGGCGTTTTAACATTTTGGCACTATTGTATATCTAGACAAAAGATAAGAAAACAAAATGAAAATAAAAACTTTAAAAATAATATCAAGTCAACCACATAATCTGTAAAAGCGATAATTGAAATTATTTAGAACTAAAAATACTTTTAACTAGTTTTTGTTTCGTAAACTTGATGTTTTATCATTTACATAAATACATCAACACTTAAAAATGATTCTGATGTCACCTTTTTTCAAGACTTGAATTTTGAGTAAAAAGCTAAAATCTAGAATTTGTGTTTCCTTCTAATCTATTAGCTTCAAAACTAGAATTGAAACTTTTAACAAGTTTTCTATTTTTTGCTTCCACGGGAATATAATCTTGTGAATCTTTATTCGAGAAGTTTGTATTTATAGAAGACGCTGAATTATTCCCATCTAAAACTAGTAATGAAGAAATCGCCTTTAGTTTGTTGTTCCTGAAAATTAGAAATATATTTTCAAGAAAGAGTTATCTTTTGTTAAATTGAATTTGTTCAGTTTACCTTCTTAACTCGTCTTCTGTGTGGTTGTTGGCCTGCATAAAGAAAAAAAAAACATTTTAAATAAACAAAATAAACGTTAAACTTTTTTAAAATTAAATAAGTTTAAACTAGAAATAATTCAACAAAATTTTTTACTTTTAAAGAGACATGTTTCACTAGATTGGAAGATAAAGGAAGATTTTCGTCGTCAAGTAACCGATCTCTGAAAGTTAAACCAAATTTTTAATGATTAGAAAAATATTGCCAATTTACAAAAATTTGATTTTGAGAAACCTACATATAGATTAATCAATCAAACTTAAGTCATTTGTTACAAATGTTTAGTCAAAGAAACAAAAATATTGAATAAACAAATTTATAAATAATTCAGTTGTTTAAAATTAAAGATTTTTGTAAATTGATGAAATAAGAAAAGGTCTCAGAACCAAATTGATTTGTTGATAAAAGAAAAGAGTAAATATCGAAGAAAGTCAACATTGAAAAATAATTACAGATAGATATTGATGACAAATATTTGCTGATATAAAAATCAAATAAATCCTTGAGCTACTTTTCAAGTATCTTGAACAAATTTCAAACTTTTTAATCCAAACAAAAGTATCAAAGTATTCTCATAAAACGGAATTTTATATTCTTAAATTTGTTGAAGTTAGACAATAAAGTTTTTCAACCTCTTGTTGATCTTCGTTGTCATAGAAACTGTGCTGGAAGTAGACATCCGAGAATTATTTAAGTTGTGAAGATACTCAGATTGATTATGAAGTTTTTCTGTGAATAAAAATTGATTTTAAAAGATTGGATTTGAAGATCTTCAAAACCTTGAAAATCAAATTCACGTTGATTTCGAAAAAAGCCATTTTTGTCGTTGTGGACTTCAGCTGGTTTCTACAACAAAGAAAATAAAAACAAATTGAAGTAATTGTTGGTTGATACCGTTGTAAAAAATATCTCGTTTCTTCTAGTTGATTGAAACACTGAATTTCTGCTTGTCGAGTCTCTAAGAAAATTACAAATTGAAAAAAGAAAATAAAAAATGAACAAAATTTACCTCAGCGGGGAAGCAATCGAACTCAGAGACGTTTTCTTACTAAGAGCTGAATTGTGTAGAGAGCCGTTTTCAGGAGTACTAAGTCCTGAGTGTTGAATAATTGGAGGTATCAACTTACTAGCAATGTGGCGACGATTCTTTTCGTTTGACTTTGGATTTTTTCGGTTGTACATCTTCTGATTTTGCATATAAGATGATAAATTGGTTGGTTTTTTGCTGGTGGTCTTTACTGGTGATTGTCGTTGGCGGTAGATTGAGTCATGTGGTGTTAGTTGGTTGGTTTCTGATTGGTCGTCACGTAAACGGTTGGTGTTTTTATCGTAGTAACTAGGAACAAGGAGAGGTAGAACAGATCTTCTTTCGAGATGATGAAGATCTTCGTTGTTAGTGAGATGACTTTTCCGCGATTGACGCGAAGACGGTTTGTGGTAAAGATTATGAGGAGATTTGGGGAAATCGCGCGTTTTAACAGGATTTTGATGCAAGGACATATTGGCGAATTGAAGTCTTTTATAGTTATCATCTAAAGATGTTTTTGAAGAAGTCTGTAGGATCTCTTCTGAACTCTGATGTAAATAAAGTTAATTTTGTTGTAAATTTGTTGGTATCAAACTGACTTTGATATCAATTGAAACCTCAGAACTCTGTTTCTTCATCATCTTTGTTTTTGAATCATTCAACAAAAGCTTACTTTTTCTAGATAATTCTTTATTGATTGCTTGTTGTCCTATTACAACCTGTAAAGTTGAATATTTTAGAGTCTGAAAAGTCAATTTGAACAGTTTTTATGTAAACTTTCATCTATTTATTCTAAATCGTGATAAAATGTTAAAACAAACTTTATTTCTTTTTATTTTTTCATCGCCTTTTTCTTTCTTTTTTATCGCATTTTTTGTCAACAATTTTTTAACATTTTCTTTTTCAATTTGAACTTGCAGATTAGGAAGAATCTATTTAATTAAAAAATTCAAATTCTTTAAATTATAATCGAAGAATTCAGTTTGTAATTGACAACTATAAACAAGCTTAATATAAAAATACAAAAGAATAGTTTTCCATTCCAACAATCTCACAAAAAGCTTTTTAGCGTCGCAGTAAATCGGTTATTTTCTTTCACGAAGAAAACCCAAAGATAGGTTTTTGAAAGAGATGTTTTATTTGTGTTTTTGTAGTACAACTAAAATATCTATCTCGACAACAAATTTAAAAAAACCTGTTCTTTGAAGTTGTTTTTAAGAAAGAAATCATCCAGAAGAAGATGAGAAGCAGATGGTCGATCATTAGGATCTAAAGACATACATTTCTGTGAAGAAAAAACAACTTTAATTGAATGGAAGGATCACAAATGGATTTAAAGATTTAAAAATGATTTTATTTTGAAGAAAACAGAAACTGGTTTGATGTTGAAAACTTTTAGAAATTTGAATTTTGTCACAAATATTTACTTTCAATAATTTAATCATTTGAAGAGACAGTTGGAAAAATCTTTTTTCAAAAGGTTCAACTTCTTTAACATCCGGTAATCTGATCCCAGTGAAAAGAGGGTTACGGTGGAATATTTCGCGATGCCTCGGACACAAGTTCCCTACATCACATTTCATTTAGTTTTTATTTCGATTTTTATTATTTATATCAGCAACGAATGTTTACTAAAATAAAATTTGTTTTTTGATAAAAGCTAAATAAAACAAGTAAATTTTTTGCTGATAACTTTGAGATAAATTTCAGATAAAAATTGAAAATAAAATGTTTTTAAAACATTCAAAATATCCTGAAGTTTTAGTCAAGCAGCTTCTACTTTGTAGAAGTCAGTCAACTTTAAAACAAATAAACTAAATCTGTAAGAATTTGATAAATAACGAAACGTCACGAATTGTTAAAAAGATATTGTGGAAATTATTCAAATAGATTCATTCCAATTTATTTGCTGGAAGCACACAGGAAAGTAAACAGTTAGTGCTTCTAGTTTGCTACTTTTTGTAACTTTTCTAAAGTTATAAAAACCAAAAATGATTTGTGAAGCAAACAAAAGTTTGACAAATGTGTGCAGCAAGTACTTACCAAAACATTTCATTATTTGAAATAATTGATCGATATCTGATTCGCCAGGAAACAGAGGATCGGCGGTCAACATCTCTATTACTAGACAACCAATTGCCCAAATATCCACAGCTCTAAAATGATGATGTTGATGACAAAGCAAGATGAAATCATGCAAATGTTAAACTAATCATTTGAAAATTGATAAGAAGATATGATAAAATGTTCTAAATAAAAACTTCAAAAAGAGCTAATCTTTTCAGCGATTATTACTTTTATATTTGTAAAATATTTGTGAGATTTTATATAATGACTGACTGCTACAAAAACATCCATAAATTTCAAAGGTTCGTTTTTATACTGATTTAAAATATCCAAAATTTAGTTTCAAAGTGAATATGAAATGAAAATGACTGCTACATTTTGCTAGAAGACTGATTGTAGAAATAAACTATAAAACAGAAATATTAATCATTCTAAAAGCAACAAAATGATTTAACAACTTTTACAAATAGAAAAACTTTGAAGAAATTATTTAAACTAACTTTCCATATTTAGTGTCGCCGACCAGTAGTTCAGGAGCTCTATACCATCTAGTTGCTACATAATCAGTATAAACTTCTCCAGGAGATGCTAAGGTTCTTGCAAATCCAAAATCACAGAGTTTAATAACACCATTTCGAGAGTTGAGAATATTTTCAGGTTTTATGTCTCTATGAATAATCTAAAAATGATAAAAGTAGAAACTAGTGTGAAATTCTGTAATATTTCATTTTGTTAAATACTTTATACAATTTTGTAAGTTTTTACAAATTAAAGTTAAAAATAAATCAACATTAGTTCAGCCCAAATATATATTCACTTTAAATCTAGAATCCAAAACAATTAATTTAATAATTTGCTAATTTTCAATTTAAAACAAAGAGTTCAGATAATTACGCTTAGATAGAATTATTAGAAAGCTGAAAAATTTAAAAAACTTACATTATGACTGTGAATAAAGTCAACAGCTTTTAAAACTTGCCAAAGGATTTTTTGAACTGCTGTTTCACTTAAACCATTCGGATGTTTTTCAAGATCATCTAAGAGGGTATGATCAACAAATTCAAAAACTAGAAAAAGTCTTTTTCTTCTGCGGAAGACTTCTATCAAGTTGACTAGATTTTCATGACGCAGTTTCTATAATTTAAAAAAGTTGGTTTCATTTGAATAATAAATAAAAAAATTAGTGAATTTAACTAATTTATGATAAACTAAACTTACTCTTAACATCCTTACTTCCCTCAT
This sequence comes from Pegea sp. RAD2-039, assembly GCA_034620365.1. Lineage (NCBI taxonomy): Eukaryota > Metazoa > Chordata > Thaliacea > Salpida > Salpidae > Pegea > Pegea sp. RAD2-039. Next base: position 199,990 of record JAQGEQ010000137.1, on the reverse strand, counting down.
AGCTATTTTTTTTACCATCTGATCATCTTCTGATTCTAAAAACTTTTTGATGGCAACAATTTGGCCAGATTCTCGATGTCTACATTTTGTTACAATTCCATAAGACCCTTCACCAACTGTACACAAAATATCAAATTTTTCCATTTCAATTTGTGTTTACATATCCTACTTAAACAATAAGTTTTTAGGAATTGTATATATCAAAAAGAAAGCAACAATTTTTTTAAAGCATCATTTTTAAAATAATAGTTATTATAATTTTTTATTTATTTTAATGCAAATCAATATTAACGCTAAGTAAAGTTATTTATGAAGCTAAATAATAACTTTGTTACTAAATAAACAAAATCAATAAGTTCAAGTGCAAATTATATTATTATATTTAAAATTAAAAGATTACAAAAGCAGTTAGAATACAAATTTATGTTCAAAAAATAAATTATTAAAATAAACTATAAATTTAAAATTATATATTATTATTTTTAAAAAATTAAAAATCTTTGAAAAAAAACAACTAATAAAAAATTTTCTTAATAAAAATAATATTTTATTATTATATATATTATTCATAAAAATATAATATAAAAAAAAACTATTCTATTTTTAATTTTTATAAACTCTAAATCGTTTAAAGAGTCTGGTCCTTGACTACCACATTTGGCGTGTTGCTGCATTTGAAGTTTCGCTCTAGTGACGATTAAAATTTGAACAATATTAAAAATAAAACATTAAGTTTTATTATGATTGAATTATAAGACTTTTAAATATATTCAGAATAAATTTTAATAGAACATAGTTTAGTAAAACAAAAATACATGGAAATATAACTGATAGATCAAACAAACAAAAAATACAGAGTTAATCTTGCAAATGGATATTAATTCTAAGAAATATATTGCTATAAATGCACTACTTTAAGAAATTTTGCTTTTTAGTTTTTTAGTCTTTCAATCATCTTTACAGAATTTAGTTTGTTTTATTTCAGTAAAATTTAAATTATTTTGTTTCACTAAAATAGTCTTTAAAGTTTCGAAAAGGTCGAAAGTATTATATTTGTAAAATTTCATGATGCTTTGTAACGTTGGTAAATGAAAAGAAATCATAAAATCTGCGAAAATAAACTTTTACAAGGTTGAAAAATGTAAAAAAAAACTGCTTTTAGTAAAACTTGACTGCAAAATTTAACCAGATATTAACAAAAAAATCTTTATAAAATATATTTGTCTCAAAATTATCGAAAGTTAATAATTAAAGTTAAGTGATTCTAATCAAATCTTAAGGTTACTTCTTATAACACAATTTTAAAAGATTCTTTAAAATCTAATAACAAATTTATCGACTAAAATGTTTTTAATGAGTTCTAACTTCAATCATTGCTTTTGTTTGTCTAAATAATTTTATTTTTATTTTCAAGAGTTTATTTAATTATTCAATCTATTCAACACGAGCTACAAACACTACAGCTCTCATAGCGAACAAGAAACAAGTATTATAAGCGAAGAGAAAATTGAATCGTTCTTGTCTTACTTGTCACAAATTAAAACTAATGTAGGAAAAAATAGAACCACAGTAGAGACACAGGTAAAAAGTTAATTATCAATCAAAAATGTAATAAGAAAAATTGAAGGAGAAAAATTTTATTTAAGCTTGTAAATAATTGTTTCTTATTTTTAACAAAACTTTAAGATCTTTATTAACTATTCAATGATTTTTGGCCTACTTCGATATGAGGGCAGAAATTATGAATATCCAGAATTCCACTCTCCACGCTAACAAGTTTATGCAACGGGACAGAAAGATCAATACAGTGGCTCCAACTCTGGCTTTAAATTTGGAGTTTTGCGTCTCCTAGAAGTGTTGTCATTAAACCCACTAACAATGCCCTTGTACCCGAGTCTTATAGACTTTTCCTGGTCGCAAATTGATGTCTGCCCGGACTCGAACCTGAAATCTTTCAAGTATGAGGGTGGACGTCAGTGCGGACCGCTACATTATAGCATCTTTCTCAATTTAGACACAAGCTTTAAAAGCCAAACAATTTACCAACAAACAACTTTTATTGCAAAAATAATCAATTTGTAGATTTTAATCAAAACACTATAAAACTAAAACTATAAATCTGATTAGTAATATTTTTGTCGTCTTCTAATTGCCACTGAGTAAGTAAAGAGTATGGTTCTTAATTGTTATCATAAGTACTCAAGCTACTACTGAGGCCATGAAACACTTCCTTAACGCGTTTCCGAAACAACTTGTCACGGAATTGATAAATAAAAAAATTCCAAAAGCTGTTGTATGAAAATATTATACTGCAACAGTAACTTATAATTATAGCATTTTTTCCAGCTTTTATATCAAAGTTTTCTTTATCAAATCTATCTAAACTGCTTGATGAATACACCACAAGACTAAAAATCGAAAGGGGCATCAAAGAAAACGTAAATGTTGCTGTCATTATCATTAAAGTTTTTGCAGCTTTTGTTTCAACCGATCTTCTATTTTTCGGAGTTAACTTTTTCATCTTTTTTTGATGTTGTTTGATTTTTACCAATGTCGCAATATTTGATATCCATAAAAGACAAAAAGGTAAAGCCAACATTAAAAAAGGTATTAAAAGTGCATTTCGAGCAAAAAAACCTATAAAACTGCCGTACAAGACTTCGTATTCTACTTCATCACTTAGAATAGGGTATGCTGAGATCAAAGTTGAACAAATCCAAACTAATGCACACAAACAAGTAGAAACTTTTACATTGAACCAAATGTGATACTTCAAAGGTTTACAAACAGCAACAAGACGATCAACACTTGCCATTAATAATGTATAAATGGAATTAACTAGACAAAATATGAGTATGAATCCTGAGAAAACCATAAAGTCCTGTTTAAAAGGAAATTTCGGGCCCCTGCTGATTAGTGTACTAACTGAAATATTTGTAAAATTGTTGATAAAGAAGTTTTTGGCAAGATCGTCATTAAGATCATCAAACTGAAGATTTGCAAAAACATATTTTAACGATATCCAAATTGCAGTTGAAAATATAATAGTTCCTGATAGAAAATCCATGAAAGCTAAATTTGTTCTGTAGATATTCTGCATAGTTCTGAGTTTTGTAGATGTTAATATCACAACAATCACAAGCAAGTTAGGTAGAGATATTGCAAATATACTTATTCCATAAAACACATTCATGATAGTGTAACTTGTTGAGCAACTGAAAATTGTATAATAATTATTCTATTATTCATATAATTACAAAATAATTTCAAATAAAACTTTATAATCTAAAAACACTAAATTATGAATAACTTAAAAGCACTTTAAATAGATGATTAAATCATAAATTGAAATATAGATCCACAAAAAAGTAAATAAAACATTATTCAAATCTAATTTGATATTTAGAGTTGCACAAAAAATGAAAATTCCAATTTAGTTTATCAGATTTGTTGATAGTTAATTAAATTATTCTACTTATACCTGTCACTGGCGCAGAAAACAGGGGAAAGACGTTCTCGATGGTATCTATCAACACCACACCAAATTCCTCCACAAAAAGGTAAAAATAAATCCTTCATTTCTTCAAACTCACCAAAACTATATCCTCTTTGAATAATGATATCATCATACAAAGCAACTTGGACACAAGGGTCTTTAAGATGAGTTTGAGACAAGTTGACGAGATCTGGAAGTAACAAGTCCCAACTGGATTTGTTGGATTCTACTGATTCTTTAACTCTTTGAAAACACTTCTTAATAAGAAGATCTCTGTTACAAATCTGATCATAAATCAGTTCGGCGTATTTTGTGTAAGAATAAGTTCGAAGTTGACACTCTTTCTGGAAATAGCGACAATCGAGTTTTTTTAACATTTCTAAATAATTTGTGAGATAATAAGAACGACGAAAGACTTTTTCACTGAATTCTTCCTCAACTTGTTGACAGAGATCTATTTTAAAACAATTCTATTTTCAAATAGAGTTTGAAAAGCTCAAAAATTAGACAAAGTTTTTAAAAACTACAATAAATAAAAGAATAGTTTAACCTGAAATACTTTTATTTATAAATAAAACTTACCCGAGTTATTCAATCCTTCACAAACAGAAAAGTAACATAGAATGAAGATTAGAGATTTTATCAACATTTTTAAATGTAAGTGACCTGAAACTGTGAAAATAAAAGATGTTCTTGAAACTAAACTTTCATCAAATATATGTCAGTCACAACATTAGATTTAAACGCGCAACTAAACCCGCTTATGAGTTGTAATATTTACAAAATTGCTGATATTTATATGAAATCACTCGATAATTACTTCCTTGTCTTATTAATTTTGATTTGGTGATTTAAAATCAACGTATTTACTGTAACGTATTTCTGCAAGTGATTAATAGTGAAGTTGTACAAGTTTGCTGCAATCAAAGAGTTTCTGTGACTCGTTCATGATTACTAATCTTTGTATGCAGATAATCAACATAATCAGGTAATTTGTTTCACAAAAATGTTAATTTAAAGAGTTGTGATGTTTGAAATAAGATAATGATTCAAAGTCAACTCATTTAACAATTATTTTTCTATCTGGTAGCAAATATTTTCCTGAGTGTTCTTCTGAATATCTTAACTAGATCACAGAATACTGGCTTTGAAGTTATTCAATTTTGATTTTAGTTATTTAATTAATTATTTCGATTAAATTAATAAAACTAAATAGAAATTTCAAACACTATATTTTAATCAGAAAAATTATGGCCAAAACAACTATTAGGGAAATCACCTAATTTGTGTTTGTTATCTATTTTAAATTTTTACAAACTGATAGATAAAGCACATTGTTTACTAAATATGCAGAATAGTTTCTTGTTATAAAGATAACTTATTATTTTGTACTTTAACAAATTTTTAATAAACTTTTTACATCATTGATATTTACTTAGAATTTTCTATTTTGTAATTTTTATAATCTTTCAACGATAAAGAAAAACTGGAAATAAATTTTGAAACTGCTCAGGAAATATAATATTTCAATTCTATATCATTTTTCTTAAGATTCAAATTACCTAAAAAAACAAAAACTAGATTTATTTTAAAACAAGTCATGATCAATTAATTGAATTTAAACTAATAATTTTATCTAATTATTGAATTTAAACTAATCACATAATACAAAATAATTGAAGTAACTTTTCATTCTACTTTAAAACATTTGCTTATTACTTTCCTTATATATTAATAATTGGTTATTATAGTTGGTTATCTGCAGTTATTCATCAAATAATTGTAATTTTTTTGATTATTTACTCAAAGCACAGTTGCTTTTTAATAATTTAATAATGATAATAATAAATAATTATTACTAATATAAAATTTTTTTGTTTTATTTAAAGTTTTTATTCATCATTTTGAAACTTTTTATTTTAATTAAAATTCAATTTTGATATAAATAAAGTAATTGAAGAAAGTATTGATGATGTTGTGCATTATACTTGTAGCTGGTAGAGGAACCCAACTAGAAAACGATATTAAGGTCACCTTAGTAAATATTTAAGTGAATCACTGATAAGCACAAGTCTGAAAAAAACCGCTAATCTTAAACATTAAATGATATTTAGATATTTTTTTGATAGAAAAGTGAAGATGTCGCACATCAAAAGCTGATTGGTATTCCAAAAGCACTTTTACCTGGATTAGGAAATAAAAGAATTCTGGATTATTGGTGGAGTGTTTTGAAGTTGTAAGAATCAATAGAAAAGTTGAAATATTTTGTCAGAATATTGCTTTTTTACAGGAGGCATTTGTTTAGCGAAGTCTTTCTTGTGACAAACGCTGATAAGTAAGAAACATTTTAAAATCAATAAATCTGTAAAAAGTAGATTTGATTGACAAAACCTTCTAATTATTGAAATAAAAACATTTCTGCATCAGATACAAACATTTTGAAAGATGGGCTACCGCTAATGACTTTCCAGTAGAAAATATTATTAATGATGGAACAACAACACATTCTACTCGGCTAGGCGCTGTAGCTGATTTTGAATTAGCTCTTAGACATAAAAATATTAATGAAGATATTATGGTGGTAAGTTGAAAGTTTAATATTTGATGTTTTATGAAAAGTAACTTGTCTGTTAGGTTGCTGGTGATATGTTATTTGAAGATCAAAATTTTGATATTTTACAAGTTATTCGTTATTTTCAGCACAAGGTATGATTTATTCCAAGTTTTGGTGTTCTTAGAAGTTTGATATTTTAGTGAATTTAGTTTTTCAAACTTACTTTTGATAATAACTTCTCTGTGATCTTATAACTTCATGTAACTATTAATTAGAATGGAAATTTGGCTATTTATTACGAAATGGAAAACTTTGAAAATGCCAAAACACGTGGAATAGTGGAAGTAGACCATGAAACCAACTTGTTTGTGATTTTTCATTTCGATTGAATTGTAGTTTTTCTGAACAACTTCTCTAACAGAAACACTCAAATATATATGATCAGTTTTTTTTATTTTCAGAATAACTCGTTTTATAGAAAAACCAGAAGCAGGTGAAACTACTTCCAGACTTGCTAGTGTTGTTTTCTATTGTTTTAAAAAAGAAACTTTGAAAACTGTTCATGAATATTTAAATGATCATTCTAAACTGGAAGAAAGAACATTTGGAAGATATATGGTTCGTTATCTTCAGTTAATGACTTCTTCAACTTTATATCTTGTTTAGGATTGGTTGATTAGTGAGAGAAACTCTATTGTATATGGAATGAAGCTTCCAACAAGGTTCCAGCTGATTGGTCAAGTTGTAAGTCATCTTGCTTCAGTTCACAAAATTTTCAAATATTCTAAATATTTAAATTGAAACTAATTAATAAATTTTTCAAAGAATTTGTCGGATTACCTTCGATGGTTGGATTATTTTCGTGATAAACAAGAAAATCAGTCTGTAGATGAAGTTTATACACATCGAGCGTACGCCAGGTTGGTTGGAAGCCATTTTAGTTGGTTTCTTACATCGACTTTTCGAGTAGAGTTGGACTGATGGGAAATCCAAGTGACGGATTTTTTGGGAAAACTATTTCTCTTTCGATTGAGAATTTTTGGGCTGAAGTTTCTATCAAAGAATCTCAAGAATTGGTGAGAAAAAAAGATCCTAGATATCATTAAACATCCATAAAATCAGGTTTTGTGTCCTCATCCTTTAAATGATCCAACTACATTCGGAAGTTTACAAGATCTTCATGGAATCAGTAGAAAAGAAGGATACCTTGGAGGTCTGAGACTTCTTCAAGCAACCTGTAAAGGATTTTATGAATATTGCGCTAAAAAAGGGTTTTAATTACTTCCTGATTAGCGAGGAAATCATTGAATTGTTCAACAGAATCGCGTTACATCGTCGTAATTTCACTTTACTCTATGATACTAACATTCCTCGTCAAGTAGGATTAGCTGGGAGTAGTGCGATTGTGACAGCAACTGTTGGTTGTCTCATGAAATTCTACAACTTATCTGAAACAGTAAGTTCCATTTGTTTATCTAGCAGCTTGCCAACTTGTTGTCATTCAGGATATGCCAAAAGCTTTAAGAGCAAGTTTTATTCTGAATGTAGAAACCAACGAACTTTATATAAATGCTGGACTTCAAGATAGAGTTGTTCAGGTGATTTATTGAATAAATTTCAGTTTGAAGTTAGTTATTATCAACTTAGGTTTACGAAGGACTAGTTTATATGGATTTTAACAAAGATATGATGCTATCAAAACATCATGGTTTGTATGAACATCTCCCTGTACATCTACTGCCTCCTCTTTGGTTAGCTTACTTATCCAATCCAAGTGATTCAGGTTTCCACGATTATTTAATTTAATATTTAAGGAAGGATTTTCATTCGAAATGATGAAACTTGTGTCTTGTAGGTCGGATTCATAGTGATGTACGCAAGCGTTTCGAGATGGGAGAAGACACTGTAGTTGAAGCGATGAAGACGTTTGCAGATTACACTGATCTTGCGAAGTTAGTAAACTTGAAGTTATCAATTCATGAAAACTTTCAACTTTTACAGGAAAGCAATTCTCGATAAAGATTGGATTGAACTGAGTAATTTGATGAATAAGAATTTTGATTTAAGAAGAAAAATTTACACAGATGAATGTATCGGTGAAAAGATGCTAGAAGCAGTGGAAGTTGCTCGACGGTTCTCATCCTCATCTAAGTTCCCTGGTAGTGGAGGAGCTATTGTTGGATTATGTTATGAACCAACCAAACTTGTGAGTTGTTAACATAAACATCTTTCCATCTCAGTAACTGTCATTAATTTATAATTATGTCAACGTGAACAAATTTCCATTTGTAAACAAGTAACCTTAGATTGAATCACAATCACATAATCTAATAAATCATAAAGAGATCCTTCACCAACAGCTCTAAACCAATGATAACTTGTCTTGCTAACAACTCTTACTGTGAACATCTTTTAAGACTCACAGATCAACGTCTGTGAGAAATGATAAAAACATTTCTTCATGTTTAGCGAGATGTTTAATTTCTACATTTTTCAAAATCACTTCGTCTTCTAAACTGTTTTTTTCTTTTCAGTGTGAATTAAAGAGAGCTTTACAGTCATTAGGTTTTGTTGTGGTTGATCTAGTCGCCCGTAGAAATCAAGTCAATTAGAATATTAACGTTTCAAAGAATTTCATTTTCTAATTACTACTAATCTTCTATTTCTAATAAATTTATTTTCATTTCAAATTAATCAAAAAGTTTTTTTCTTTCTTCATATTATGTTTAAAACAATTTTCTAATATTTTTATGAACAATAAAATCTCTATTTTTTTGCTTCTGTTAATAATTAGTGTTTAGATTAAATATTAATGATTAAAAGGGCTTCTTTTACAAGTGAGTAAAGATTTTTTAAAGAAATTTAGATAAGTTCAGTGACCAACATTGAAAAAATTTCACAACTTTTCTTTATATAAATGAACATTTTTACTTCGAATTAAATAAAACTTTGTATTTAATCAAATATTTTGGTAAGAAATAGAATAATTTCAAAGTTGCTTATATCTCAACTTTATAATCCAACATATTTTGAGAATTTTGTTTAAATTTTTGGTTAAATCTTATCAAATTTAAGACAGGCTTCTTATTAGCAGGAAGTTTATAACCACCAAATACTTAATAACCTATTAAAGATTATTAGTTTAATAAATGAATATTAGAACATTTCATCTGACGTTTATTAATCATCAGACATTTATATTAATATATTGTTCATAATTGTTTGTTTTTCATCTGTATTTGATCCTTATAAGTATCTTGGAGATTACTGAACATTAAAGATTTTATTAAAGATGAGATTAGTAGTAATTTTATATATTATATTACTGAAGTAAATATTATTTTAAATTTAGCAACTTTAGAAGATTTAAAAAAATCCAAAAAGCAAAACTTTAAGGGAATCAAACATTTTAATACAATTTAAAAAGTTATTTATTTATTTATTACAATAAATGTGAAGGAGGGTGCCTAAAAAGAGCACCTCTCGCTGACACACATTCTCACAAATTAGATCTATTTGACGTGTAAACGAAAAAGCATATGACAATGAAGAATTGCACAGAATCATAGTATTGTAAAAGAGAAAAATTCACAATTTAGAAATGGCAATGTTGGCGATGTTATAACAATTCAGCTTTTTTTTCAACAACACAAGTGATTTTGACATGACAATCTCTGATGGCAGATTGTTCCATGTACTGATTGTGCGGTATGAGAAAAAACTTAATCTGGTTAACGTAGCTGGTGGAGTGGGCTTATTAAGATGTAATTTATGTCTTCTAAGTTGATATAACTTGAGGGAGGGACTAATGGAGAAAAAGTCATCAAACTGAAGATCAATTAGGTTGTGAATAATTTTAAGAATCAGAATAAGGTCGTATTTAATTCTTCGGATTTCCAAAGTATCTAGATTGAAGAAGCTGAGACGATGCTTATAACTCTCGTATTTGATATTAAGTTTCCTGCAAACCAATCTCGTAAATGTTGCCTGAACAGATTCGATTTTTCTGATATCACCAACTTGATATGGCATCCATGCACTGATATTGTATTCAAGAATAGGGCGTATGTACAGTTTGAAAAGGTTGACGAAAAACCATGGATCTTTAGAATTAAAAGTCTTTATGATGAGGTGGACAAGCTTGATAGATTTTCCCAAGATTCTGGAAACATAACTGTGCCATTTGAAGTCAGATGTCAGAGTAATGCCGAGATCTATGACTGAGGATACTCGTTCAAGAATAGATCCATTGATGTAGTATTGGTTGCTGAAGTTGGCAGCTGGCTTACGGGAGAATATTATAACTTCAGACTTTGTTGGCTGGATTTTAAGTTGCCAATTCGCAGACCAGTTTTCTACAATGTTTAGTGCAGTTTGGAGTTTTGAGTGAGAACCAGATAATAGCTTGATGTCATCTGCATACACAAACACACTGACATTGTCTACTGTTATTAGTCTTCTGATGAGGTCTTCAATGAAAATCAAAAAGAGAAGTGGACCCAGAACGGAACCCTGAGGAACGCCGCTGGTGACTTTACTAGGAGTAGATAAAGATCTTTCTACACGGGTTCGTTGGGTTCTACCTGATAAGAAATCTTCAATCCATTTTAAGATAGAGTTGCTGATTTTTATGTTTTTCAATACAGTAATGAGCTTGTTGTGTGGAACAGAATCAAACGCTTTAGCAAAATCAAGGTATATGATGTCACATGGAGTATTACTTTCGTAATGAGCTGTAAGCTCATTGAAAAAAGTGAGATGTTGAGTCAAAGAAGATCTTTGCTTAACAAAGCCATGCTGGGCATCAGATATTAGATGGTGCTCCGTCAAATGGCTAGTTATATGGTTGTGAATGATATGTTCTTGAGTTCTGCAGATAACCGAAGTCAGCGAAACTGGTCTGTAGTTAAGTGCAGTGTTTCTGGGACCCTTCTTATAAATTGGAGTAATAATAGCATTCTTCCAAATTTGTGGAAGTCTTCCCCGCTTAAGAGTCATGTTAAAGAGTAGCGATAAGGGTAGCGCTAAAGAAGAAGTACTTTTTCTTAAAAACAAAGCTGGGATTTGATCTGGGGTGTTGGAAACTGTTGATTTTAGAGAAGAAATAGCCTTAGATACTATATCAACTGTTATGTCTAGATCTACCATCTCAGAGATATTTGAAAGGATATTGGAGTAGGAGTATTGCCATCATCGGTTATAAAAACCTTTTCAAATTGTTTGTGTAGCAATTCAGCTTTATTCTTTGGTTCCATCACCAGCTGATTGGCGTTATCAAGCAAGGGAGGTAGATGAGATCTCGCCTTAAGCTTGTGATTAATGAAGCCAAAAAACGTTTTCTTGCTAGGTGAAGATAAGATTGCACTTTCTTTTCCTAAATAGAGGCTATAAACTGATTTCTTGTAGACTAGACAAAGATCTTTGTATAGAGGTTTGATGGAAGGATCTGCTTTAGTTTGTTTGTATAAGAGGTTTTTCAAATGCTGTAAATTCCTTAAATATCTTGGCAAGTGTGGTTTTTTGTTGACTCTATATAAAGGTATGAACTTTTTAATTGACTCATTAACAATGTTAGTAAACCTCGAGTAGATATCATTGATGTCTTCGGTAGAGTTGAAAACAGAAATGCAGTCAACACCTGATAAAAACTTGTTTATACTGTTATAATTTCCACGATAAAAGTTCCGTATGCTTGGAGTTTTAACGTTCGTAGAAAAAGTTTGTTGGAGCTTGAATTCAATCATGTTGTGATCGCATGTCAGAGCAAAAGGTTCATTTTGATCAACGTAGATAACGTTATCAGGTTTTGATGTGATGAGAAGATCCAAAGTATTACCACTAACTTGGGTTGGAAAAGTAACCATCTGAGATAGATTATTGGCATCAAGGAAATTTACAAAGACATGACTCATATTGGCTAAATTAGTTTTGTCTCCATTCAAATTAAACAATTTTCCATTGAATGCTAAATTTGGGTTATTCCAATCAATTCTACTAAAATTAAAATCCCCGAGAATATACATCTCAGGACAAACAAGGCTTTTCAGAACCTTCAATAAGGCCTTAATAGTAACCTCATCGTTAACTTTAGACGGTGGTAGGTAGGTACATATAAAGCGGGAAAACTTAGACTTTGAGTAATGAAAATTGAAAGTAATAATCTCAAATCCTGGGCAATCAATGGTATTTATCTTAATTCTTGAAATCATGGGTGCCAGTGATGTTTTATAGATTACACAAACACCGCCGCCTCTATCAAACAGTCTATCACAGCGCAAAGCACGAAAAAGATCACTGTCATCCAGAAAGGAGTCAGGATAAAAGGGTTTCAACCAAGTTTCGGTAATGAAAACAAATGTAAAATCTTGAGAAAGCAAAAGAGCTTTCAATTCGAAAATTTTGTTGACAATTGACCGTGCGTTGAAAAACATACCTAATATAAAAGAAAAATTGTCTTTTTGACACTTGTAAGATTTGGTGGTAGTCTTCTGTGTACTGTTATCTTGGGCTGGAAGCATAGTATTAATAATTTTGTGCAAAGAGAGGTTGAATAAGGGTGATGTGGGTCCAGTGGTTATTTTGCACTTCCGTTTTTTGAAAAGACCTTCACAATCTTTAAAGCCCATGGTGGACCTCGAACTTTGTATTTGAAATCAGTTTGTTGCTCTTTCTGATTTCGGCTGTACGCCTCTTTTAGAAGACGCTTATTTTCTACGCGATCACCCTCACACATCATGTGCTACTCTGATGCCCTGGAATTTTTCGTCCTGCTTAAGTTTATAAAAAAGTCGATATAAGCTTTAAAACAATTGTTGGTATTTCGAATGAATTTTCAATTTACTTATAAGCATAAAGAAAATAAAACGACTTTAAAACATAAAGAGAAAACAACTAACATTTACGATTGATTATATGATGATAATATTACGATCAAAAATGTGTCATTTTTAGATAAAGATCAAAATGAAAGTTGCAGTAATAATGTTGACACTGAAGATGACACCGAAGATGATACTGATTATGACTCTGAATTTACTACTGATGATTATGAAAGCAATTATGAATATAACTGGGATGAAGATATCACTGTTTTTTAATGATTTAAGAACTAGATCATCTCATATATAGAATCTTCTGCAAGATTTTTATTTTGAGAATGGATACTGTTCTTTTTTTCTAAATGCAAAACAAATTTGTAAATTAGCATTATTGTGGAGTAAACTTATTTATGAAATCCATTTTCGTTTAATTTTATTATTTTGTTTAATTGAGGATAAATTATCCTTCAAATAAATATATATGAATATTTATATAATTATTTATTTGTAAAGCAAGTCTTGGTTAGTAGTAATAGTGTAGATTTTTACATTTAATATGATCTAAAAATCAAAATTTATAAACGTCTCTTTATTTATTGTTTTTTTTTTTCTCAAAATTTGTGTTTATTACTGAATATGAGTCAAAGTCAAATCGATGAATCAACTTTACTACTTTTAAAAGCCTTTTTTGATTAATTGAAATATTGTTTAGTTAGCTTGGTTTCTTAAATACTTTCATTTTAGCAAATTTTAGTAAATATTTTTCGAACGTATTTTCGTAAATATTTTATAAATACAAGTTTGATATATAATGGAATAAATTTAAATCGATAGAAATTTAAATAAAGATGAACATACAAATAATATTGTACATTTCTTCAAAAAATTAATCACCAATATTTTAAGTCAAGTCAAGTCTGAATTTAAATAAACTTGCTTTACCCAAGAATAAAAATAATCAAAAAACAAATTAAATAAAAAAAGTAAATATACGAGATAACTAAAAATAAAATTATAAACTTTTCTAAATGTTTTAATAGATTCGTCTTTTAAAAATAAAATCTTCTTTAAATGATTATAATTATTGTGCCCAAATTGCCTCGACAACATTTTGTCGCAGATTTATCAACAGTATTCATCATTAACACGTTTGCATATATTGTTACAACAAATTCTAATTACATTATTAAGATTTTATTCTAATCATTTATTATTGTACAGTTTTCATTAAATAAGATATTAAATATTCAAAAAAAACTATCATTATATAAGTATTTATCAATTTAATTATTTCTATTTATTATGTTTCGTTGAATAAACTTGAAAATATACTTCTTTTATATATAATGATTTGTTTTCAAATATATATCCTAATAATATATATCTATAATTATAATCTATCCTAATAATTGATAAGTAAAAATAATATAATATTTGTTTGTTTTATAAAACTCTGTAAAGATAAACTTATTAAAAGCTAGTTCAAAAAATATTAAACTAAATCTATTTATGATTTTATAACTGATTAAATTAATTTATTTTATAATAAATTTAGTTTTTTTAAATCTTATTTTTATAATGTTAAGTTTAAGTTATATTTAATAAACTAAATAATATAAAATTATTATATTTTTTAGTTTTTTATTTATTAGAAATAGTAATAATTATATATTTGTAAAATATTTATATATTTGCTTATAGAATCTGATATTTTTGTTAAGATAAAATTATTGTTTTAATTTATATTTTAAATATTTTTTTATACAAACTTATAAAATATTCTATTTTTGAAGAATTTTTTAAAGACTTTGAAAGAAGCATTTAAATAATTCTTTTATAAACTTTGAACTTTTGAAAAATTATTTTTTGTTTCCAGGTTATCTAATTATTTATTAAAAATTTGAAATTATTAATTTCAAGTTGTAAAATGTTTCGTTTTTCTTTTAAAAATGTTACAAAAATTTCAACTTTTCAAAAGCAGTTATGTCATCACCAAAACACATCTTTAAAATATTATAATATAAGAGCAGCATCTTCAAATTCATCTCAAGTTAATCCAATCTTAGATCAGCTACCTCCAACTACATCTGAAGTGATGAGTCCTTTAGACCTTCAAACTTCAGTCCAGACTGTTGTGGACCCACCTTTTATTGAAATAGGTTTAGGGGGAATGTGGGCTCCTTATAGTTTAGTGGAAAGTGGTATAGAATATCTACATTCATTTGCTGGACTGCCTTGGTGGGGGACTATTACTTTGGGGACAGTTCTTCTTCGTATTATAACTTTTCCACTTTTTTTAAACTCGAAAAAGTACGCGATCAGGTCTTCGAATCATTCTCGTAAAAATCAGGTGATTTGATATTTTTGAAATACTTTTGTGAAATCATCTTTATATTTATTTAAACAACTTTATCTTTCTGACTAATTGATTTTTTAATTAAATAATTTTATATAGAAATTATAATCTTGATTAGAAAGCTATTTATTCTCTCACAGCTTAAACTGTTCATTTAAAAATATAACTTTTTAGGAGCTACTTGAAAAAATGAATAAAAGTTCTATTCGTGGAAAAGGTTATAAGTCAGCTGCAGCTAGAGAATATTGGACTTTTCAGAAAGAAACTAAAACTGGATTTGTTCATTGTAAGTCTTCTATAAAAAAGATTAAAAAGTTTAAATCATAAATCTGTTTTTAAATTTTTTTTTTTTAACCAAATAATGAAAAAGCCATTTTAGTCAAACTTCTTCATCTTCAGCTTATCCTTCATTGGTAATGGCGGGAACTTTTATGTCTTGCTTCGTGGCTCTTCGTCACATTTGCAACGTTCCTCTACCCTCACTAGAAGCTTCTTCCTTTTTGTGGCTGGACAGTCTAACAGCTAGTGACCCATACAGACTGTTGCCACTGACAACAGGTGCTGTGGTTGGTCTAGGTATCCATTTTGCCATGAAGTTTGGGACCCCCATATCTTCATCACGATATTCAAGGTTTATTTGATTCATTTCAATATTTCTGTTTATTTTTATATTTGTTTAGATATCTGAAGTTGGCACCAATTGCTCCCATGATCTTACTCCCTCTAGTGTCAGGTCATCTATGTGGAGCAATACAGATCTATATGATCTGCAACAGCGCGATTACTGCGGGAGGTTCCGTCCTTTTCATGTCACCAGCAGTCATCAAAGCTTTAGATATTCCTGTAAGCAAATAAAAACTCTCGAAAAAATCCGAGTTATTTTTGGGATCATTCTTCTACAGGAACGAGAAGTTCTTCCAGTGGATGCTGGCGCCCCAAAGATGACTTTTAAAGAGCAGTTGAAAGAGTCACGAAAGACTAGCTTACAGAAGACAATTGTTAAAAGAGAAATGAATCTGATTAAAAAACGAGCAAAAGCTGAAGAGAAGAGCCGAAAGAAAGAGCTCCAGGAAGATCCACGGATCACTTATAAGATTGGAGTTGATGCTGTTTTTGAAGAAAAGATTATAGACTTTGAAAAGCATCCTAAGATCAAAATATCTTCTTCTTTTGGAGTGTCTCAAGATGAAGATTCTGGAAAATCAATTAAAGTTACAGAAAGTCCCTTGCTGAGATATTAGAAGATTCGTTTATAGATCAATGTTGTCATCAAAACAATTTGTTTTTCTTCATCAATATCTATCTAGTTGTTTTATAAACAAGTTTTTAAATTATTTTCGTCAAAAAATTTCTTCTTTTAGAACTTTTAATGATTAATTAAAAATGACTTCAAATGAAATTGATTTTGAAATTCAACAATTCATCGACAATCGGTTCGGTTCAGATTTCAAAAAGTTATCTGACATCAATTCCGTCTACAAAGAAGTCCTCGGACACAAAGAGCACTTAGAAGATCAGGTCTTTATCATCAACTCACTTTTTATCTAAATCATTTTCTTTTAGATGAAGATTGTTGAAAGTTCTGAAGATCTACCTCCTGCATCACAAGGATCTTTCAAAGAGTCTATCTTCCTAATACTTCAACAATTGAAGCGAGCTGAGAATGTTCAATCTAGAAAAGAAGATGTTCTTGAACAACTTGATCTTCTACTACAAGAATACTCAAGAGGGAGTCAACAATTTGTTGCTTATAATAAAGACATAGAACAACTTCAAAGATACATCCTGTACATGAAATATGTTGACAGGATAAACGAAAGCAGGTAAGATTGAAAGATCCAATCAACAAATGAAGACTCATCAACTTTTAGTGAAAGCATCCAACAAGCGATCCTCAGTGATACGATGACAGATGCTTGCTGTATTTTCAAACGATTAGTAACTTACCACGGTTGTTTGATTGATCAATCTACAAAATGTCGAAATATAACTAACTTTCTTCGTCAAACAATTTTTTATTGGTATAAGATCCTTAAAAACAAGTTATCTGAGTGAGTCTTATCAAATCAACTTTGAAAATTGAAAAGATTTTTGAGATTTTAGACAATTTGAGGAAATTTTGAAGTCCAACGGCTGGCCATACCTCCATAAGCGTGGTCCAAACTGTTTAGTGTGGAATGAAGTAGCTATGGACACTAAAAGTCCACCAAGTACCCCTATGTCCCCTCAGAATCAACATCTCTCATCCCCAGAGATCAAACTTGATCATGTGATCCGTAATCTTCTCAACATCCAGTTACCGTAAGATCAAAAGATGTTTTTTGTTCCCAATTTGTTTAAATCATCTATTTTTTGGTCAGGAAGCATGTAAGAGGGTCTTCCAGCTCTTCATCTCAAGGGGGTTTGTAGATCCATCAACAAAACTAAATAACTGATTTGATCTTAAAGATGAAAAGGTAGAAGAAGACGAAGAAGACTCCGTGATCTTGCTCCCGTTTAGAATCATGTTAAGACCTCTTCGGAAGCGTTTTGAGTATCATTTTGTTGGTAAAAAAGACACAAATATCCTTGAGAAACCGGATTGGTATTTCGCTCAAGTAAGACCCTCTCTCGTCTGTAAATCTTCATCTTTTGATCTTTGGGTCTTTAGATTTCATCTTGGATAGAAAATCATTCGCCTTTTCTCGAAGACACAATCCAACCAATCTTGGATAAATACAAGTATCAGTATGTAGATGCTTTGGTGAGTAACTCTCACAACTAACTTGAGATAATTGATAAATTGTGGATGTTGCAGACTATGTTCTCACAAGGACTTCTACAGTTAGCGACTAGGAAGTTAGCCTTTGATATGGATGATATATTAGAATCATTCCCAATATTTCTTAATGTCGTCAATGAAGTTAGTTCCTTTGGATTTTAAAAACTGTTTTTTCAGCTTCTTTTTATTCGAAGGTTTTATTCTTCGATCGTGACTTAAGAAGTACTCACAACTTACCAGCTTCTTTTCTTTCCATACACAGTCCTATTAATGTGTTAACTCTACCAAAATGTATCGATAAATGGCTCCATATTGAAAATGCTTGTAAGCAGAAGGCAGTATCTGATACAAAGTTGAAAGTTCGTACTTGTAGGGGTTCAAGAAAAGTTAGAAAGTCTTCTGTCCGCCCCAGACTCGTGGAACCCTAAATTTGTAGGAGATAGTTACCTCAACGAAGATATTGATGAGTCTAAGATACCTGAATGTGCAGAGTCTGTCATCAACTTGCTTTATACGATCACTGATAGGTTTGTTTGCTGATGTATTTGTAATTTGTTTACATTTTTGTGTTTAGATACAAGAATCTACCTCGTTGGCAAGATAAAGTCCGATTTCTAAACTTTCAGTTAAATACTCTTGATGATTTCCGTTTAAGGATTACTCAGGTTTAATCTGAAGTTATTTTTTAAAAAAGTTAACTGGCAACACTCTAATGTTTCCAAATTAAAACCACAAATTTCATTCGATTTTAGGGTTTTATTTAAAATTTTTGATTTTAATTAAAATATTTTTAAATTTATTTATAGATAGTTCGAAGCATTCAATCTTCTTCTGATGATAATCAGGTTTTTGCTATCTTAAATACAGCTCACTACATATCTTCAGTGTTAGCTGAATGGACAGATAACTTAGTTAGTTTCTTTTCCTTTTTACACATTCTTTTATTTACTTTTTTTTTCAGTTTTTTATCGAATTGAATTATCATCGCGAACGATTATTGAAAATGGAAAATGCATCAACTGAAACACCGAATAATTTTGTGAGTTTTTTAACAAGTTTCAAACTTATTTTTAAGATAAATCTTCGACTTGTTAGAAATCCGACTCAACATTCAGTGATAAGACAGTATTTAGTGACTTGATTGGATTATACGAAAAGATTTACTCTGATGGCATAGATGGATTACTTCATGAGGTTTCAACACAACTTAAAACAAAATGTTATCATTATATAACTGACAGGTTCTTTATTTTCAAATATTTCAACTTTTTGACGCGATTTTTGTCATCTTCAGCTGGTATTCTCTACCGCCACCTAGTGACCAAGTTGCGATGATAGTTTCTAGGACAGCGTGTCCTTTCTTTGCTGTCTTACAAGAACGTCTAGTTTTTATGGAAAATAAATTAACATCGCTTATATTCACTAAATTCTGGCGAAGTCTCGCTGATGAAATCGACCATTTTATATTTCATGAGGTTTGTTGAGAAATTCGCGAAATTAACTTGATCAAGTTTGGTTTAGGTGATTGTTAAAAACAAATTCAATTATGGAGGTTCTGCTCAGCTGAAATTTGATATGCATGAAAATCTATTTCCATTATTTCGTTCTTATACAAGCAAACCAGAAGCCTACTTCAAACGGTTTGAAATCAAATAATTCCTTCAATTTCATTTCAAAGTTCTTTTTATAAAGAATTAAGGAAGCTTGTATCCTTCTAAACCTTCAACTCGGCAACGCGATGCTTGTACGAGAACAAATACTCGATGAAGACAACAAAGTCGGTGAGCAAGTCTTGAAAGACATTGGAGTCATGTTCACTAAACCGGAACACGTGTTGACCTTGTTCGCTCGACGCACGGACTGGGTCGCCGACTAACTGGTCGCTTTCTCTTCAGTTTACGTTTTCTGCTTGAAATGTTTCTTTCTCGTTACCAAATCATTTATTTTCCAACTGCTGTCAAATCTTCAAAAAAAATATTATTTGAAACCAAATCAGACTTGAAATTTGAAACCTCAAAACTTTCGATGAATCTTATAAAAGTTTAGAATTTATTTTGAGATTAGTTTTAAGATGATAGAAGTTTATTGCTTCAACTTGTGAGCTTTTAGTGTTTGTTCAGTTGCTTCACTTGTTAGTATCTACCAGTTTCGGAGAAGTCTAATCACGTGATAGAATCTAGAAAGGTCTTTCACTTGATTCAGGGCACTTTTTATCTTCCTGCATAAAACTAAAGTTGTTTTTAAATATCTCTTAAAGTCACTGAATTTTTTATTTTAGTCAACATTCTGTTGCAAATTATATAACTCTTATAGCAAAAGTAGAGAATATTAAAAGGTCTTCAGTATGATTAATTTAGTAAAAAGGTAATACAAGTTAAGACTCAAAGAGAGATGAGACTGTAACCACTTTTCAACGATTAATGATAAAGATCTGTTAAAGCAAACATCATATTCAGTAGATTTGTTTTCAGTTTACTTATGAAATTACAACAGATGGTATTTCCAAAGTCGTAGCAATAATACCATCTTGGTGTAAAATCAAGATGTACTTTTAGGGTTGCTAGGTGACAGCTGAACCTTTTTCGCATTTTCTTCTGTAGCTACTTTCTATAAATATCTATTTCTAAAAGAATTTTTTGAAATTAACAAAATAGTTCGTTTTGCAATAGAGTGCTTTAAATGCCTTTCCTGGTTTCATCTCACCTGTAGTGATGTGAGCAAGAAAATTTATGATAAATTTGATAACAACCAGATGAAGCAAATGGGATTTAAATGGTTCTGCACTAAATGTAGAACCATGGACACAACAGCTCCCTCATCTAATTCTAATCTTTTATCAGATATCAGCAAATCTGCTGAATTAGCCAAATTTAAATCTGAAATTGGCAACGATGTCACCAAAATCAACGAGAAAATTTCTAGTTTGTCTAAATCAATGAATATAGAAAAACACAATTGTGAATATTATGTTTCCGGTCCAAGATATCAATTTACAGAAGGCAAGGAAATTTTATCTTGAAAATTAACAAGTTTCTATCAGATGTTGAATGGATCTCAACTCTTCTGAAGACATCAATACTATTTACTCACGGTAACATCGTTGAGATATTCACACGTTTTTATTTAGCCACATTTGCCCAGATATTTAATGAAGCTTTTAAAAAACCTCCAATATAATTTATTAATCTTTTTCAAATAAGGAACACTCATCAACAAAACTCTAGTGAAGATGCAACTAAATAATTAACCGAAAACTGAAGCCGAATTGCTGATTATCGAGAAGAAAGTTTTTACCAAATCATCTCCGCGTCTTGATCTTAACATGAAATTCAAACTGATGTTAAGATCAAGGAACGAAGATGGCGTGACAAACAGTTTCAAGACCCTAAAATCTACATCCCCTACTTAATCACAAAAACACTCATTTAGTTGGAAGCTCTTTTATTAGAAATTAACGTCGAACAGCAACTCTTGGAGCATTTGATCTCACATTCTTGGTAGCCTTAGTCTTAGCTTGTGACTTGGAGGCCTTGGTTGCCTTCTTAGCTTGTTCACTCGCGCGCTTCTTCTCTTTCGCTGCCCTACAAAAGAAACAAGTTAAGAAATTTGATGATTTAGTTGATTTAGAAGATTGTTTGTTGTATGGTTATTCACCGCTATCATCATCCACTAGTGACTAAGCAATGAACAAGGAATATACAAAAACTAGAATCAAAATGATTCTTTTTATTTTATGACATCGTGACTGAGACTATACACCACAAAGTCAGGTGCTCCGGCGTCACACAGTCAGAGCTATATGGGCGTTTATCTCCATATAGATGACTTTATGTCAACTACTTGTGCTGAAAACTCACTTGACAGCTTGCTCTCTTTGAGCCTTTCTAACTTCGGGTTTTTGGTTTCTTTTAGCAAGAATTTCTCCCCAAGAAGCACCTTGGAAGGATCTTGTATTCTTGTTGAGGTTACGACGAGTACGACGTTTCGATACTTCAACCTGAAACCAAGTATCAGTAATTTAGAACCAAGTGAAGTATTTATGAATTCAAAAGAATCAGAAGTTTATTCAAATTTCAAATATATAAGAGATGTCCTTTGCATGGTTTTTCACCATCTTCACAATCAACTAGTGACTCGAAAGTGATATAGGAATATGCAATAGATGATCAAAAAAATCATTTTTTATATGACATTGTGACTGAGACTATACACCACTAAGTCAGGTGCTCCAGCGTCACACAGTCAGAGCTATATGGGCGTTTATCTCCATATAGATGACCTTATGTCAAAAATTTAATTGCAGAAATTTAGAAAATAAAAATGAAATTATATTTTGGGGAAGAAAATTAGTAAATTTTGAGACATTAAGAGATTTATTCTTACTTGAAGCCCTTTCTTGTGCTTTCTTCTATAAAGAACAGTCCAGGAAATTTTCCTTGGGTTCTTTTTGGCCAAATGCAAAGATTGACATTTGCCATTTAGAAGCATAAAACTTCTGGTATCAATACGAGTGTACCTCTTACCATGGCCTGGGTAAATTTTCAGCCCACTGAACTGACAAAGTTCTGTCCTAAATAAAATATTTAATTTAATCTCAAATTGTAAACTAACATCTATAACCATAAAATAAATTTAAATATATTATTAAAAATAATTTCATTTTTTACTATCAATTGAAAATCAAAAACTTTGATTTGTTTAAATATAAAAAGAAATTAAATTAGTTTAGTAGATAGGAAACTATATTAAAAAACTATTTATGAAGTTTAAACTTTCATAAAAATTTATTGAAGAGAAATAAATTATTTAGATATTTGAAAAAATATTATTCTTAATGTAATTGTCGAAAAATATTTTTTTAAGAAAACTTTTAAATATAAATCTCTTTCTAATCGAAAAAAAAATCAAAACTAATCTAAATTTTACTATAATTAATTTGTTTAATAAAAATTGAATAGTAAATAAACATTTAGAGATATAATACTAAAGCTATAAATACAAAACTAATTAAATCTATAAATGAGTAAATAGAAAACTTACAACATACTGATTCTATTCTGCCACGATCTGAAAGAAGGCCTACAAGTGAATAAACTAAACCTAATAAGTAGTGTTGCCAAAAAATAATTTTAAATAAATTTATAAAATATTTTTTTGTAATAAATCAACTTTCTTTTTTAAATACAATAAAAATTAGATAATAAAATTTATTTTTAGCATTTAAGAAAATATAAACTTTTTAATAAAAAAACATCTTTGTATAATTTATATCTTGAATTAAAGTAAAGAACTTTTACATTTTAGTATAACTTAGGATTAATTAACCTATAAGCCTAGATTAGAATTCAAGTTAAAACAAAATTTTACCAACTCTTATTATAAATTATACCGACATTTTTAACTGTATATAAATGTATAGAATTTTTAATCATAGATTTTGAGGGATATAATTAAATGTTTTTATAAACAATTTTTAGGCTTACGATTGTTCACCAACGGTTAAATCTAAAATAAAATAAAAATAATTTTGAAAAAATAGCTTCTCCTAATACAAATTTATTTGTGCCATTAAAATATTAGTAGAAGGTAAATTTGAAAGATATATTTGTTTACAGAAAGCAACTTTTGAATTTTTACGTGACTCTTAACTTAGTATTTAATTTTCATAAAAGTTGATAGGACTGAAAAATCAGAAAACCTTATCGGAATGTTTGCAACGATTAATTTTCTCAAGCTTAACCTCCTGAAAGCTGTTTTAGGACTTCGATCATTTTCTGGATGATTTCAAAATAAAAAAAAATGATCGAATGAGTTGGGTGAAATCAAGTTTAGAAAAACTTTGGGAAGAAACCTACAATTAGCTACCTGCAATACTATCGTTGAAGATGCTATTTGTAAAACAGCCAAAAATATTCGTTGAAGAGTCATCATTATAAACTAAAGATTTAGTTTCTTAACGATTTTAAAGATTTTATAATTTTAATAAAAATAGTTCAAAGATATTTGGGCTTTCTTATGTACAGCTAATGAGCGGTACTATTACCAACCCTAATGATAAAGAATAACAATACTGTGGCAGATCGCAAGGAAGACGATTTGTAGGTTCAGTTGTACATCTAACACCATAAAAAGATTTGATGCTGTAGCCTTGTTAACACAAAACTCGTTTTCTTGCAGTTTGATGAAATATCTTTCTAGCTTCAAACGCACAAATAGCTCCGAACTGTTGTTCATACTAGTTGTTGCACTTGACACTTCCAACCAGGGAGGGGTAGCAACGTGCCGATGTTTTTTTCGAACCAGCCCGTTGTCTTCTTTTCAGTGCTTCCCGTGCGCAGAACCTTTAGTTTATTTTAGACCCTTCCTGTAAAGACAAAGAGGCGTCCATTGATGATGTTAGCCAATCCGTAAAAGTTTAGAAATATTACAACTTTCTCCAAAACATACATAGCCATACATGTTGGTCCTTATATAACTTTCAAAAGATGTTTCAAAACTAACTGCGAAAGTCAACTGAATTTTGTAAGTATTACTAAAAAAGTTTAAGAATTATTCGCTTTGTTTTTAAGATTCATAAGAAGATTTGAAAAGTTTTTCCTGCTCTTTTAAAAAGATTGCTACGTTTTCTACCTGACTATCTGATTAGGATGTACATCCATGTCTATTAGACTCACCAGTTATATTTACAACAACATCTTATATTAACTCTGATAATCTTCAAACTTATTATTTCTGCGTTTATACTATTTGAAATATTGAATAAGAATAATATAAAAAATAACAAATATAACTTTTGTTTATAATCAATTTTTTCATTCTAATTATTGTATCATCAAGAAATTCGACTTTAGAAGTTTTAAACAAAGTTATTTGATGATTAGTATGTTTTATTGAAAGTATAAGTTATATGGTGGATCTTATAGGCCAGCTTCAACTAAAAAAAGGGTTTTCTGAAAATAGGTTCGACAAAACAAATTTAATTAGTACGAAAATACTTTTATTTTAATAAGTAAGCTTACAATTAAAACCTAAATATAAATCTCAAAATTATGTTTTTAAAATTTAACGACTAATTTTCTGAAGTTAGTACTAAAATGGCTAAATATTAAATTGGAGTCACTAAACAGGTTTATTTTGTTTGTAATTACCATCAACATGAGTTTACATCAATGTTCAACTAAAAAATGTTTTCTAAATTTTTAAGAATTGGAGTTTCAAGTTCCACCAAATGTAGATTATCATTCCAGGTAAGATTTTCTTCCAATAAGACACAAGTAAAAATTATTTGATGTAATTTTATCTCCATAAAAAAACCTTCAGTCAAGTAATGATATATTTTTCTATATTATTCATTTTTAACTAAGATACTTAACACTATTTTATTAATCTTCTGAAATTATATTGTTTTGTATTTACTATAAGAGCTATATAGCCTCAAATAAGTCAATATTTTTACTAACTTTTAATTTTTAAATATTATCATTGAAAAATTTCTTGTAAAAAGTTATTTTTTCTTAATTTGCATTATTTATAGAATGTATTTATTTCTAATAGATTTTGTTATTTGATTTTCAGAACATATCAAATAATGAAAGTCATAAAATCATAACAAGACATAATTATCATCATTATAATAAAAGTTTGTAAAATGCTTATTTTGATAATTATATTTTCTATATAGTAGAAATAATCAATATTTGTAAATAATAAGTCACATGTATAAATAGAAGTTTTATAACCATAATTTATTAATTTGTAATTCAAAATACCTTTTTATTACTTGAAAAATTATATTAGGTAAAGTTGTAAGAAGAAAAGAAAAGTTTGTGACTGAAAATGATGTTTTATTTGGTAGAAATGTTTGTAAAATAGCTTTGAAATACTCTAAAAGACCAATTTTTCGGTAATTATTATTTTTGATGTAAATAATAAAATATTTTTTAATAATTTTATATAATATTTGCAGATATAATTTTTTTAATCACTTAATTTTTTGTTGCAGAATTTTATTAAACAAAAGATGGTTGAAAGAAAAATCTGAAGATGAAAGAGTTGAAATGATTATTAAATTAGCAGAAGAAAGATTGATTCCATTTTCTTATCTTCCATCCAATGAATTATCAGAATTAACTAAAAATCGACCACACCAGGTGAAAATAGCTGACTTTCAATAATTACAATTTCTAATAATTTGAAAATAGGGAGTTTGTATTGAAGCTGGTAGGCTTTCAGCTTTGCCAATTAATAATTTGATTTTAAATCAATTGCTTCAAACAAATCGGGAACAATTATGGATTCTTTTGAATGATGTTGTTGATACTCATAATATGGGAGCTATTATCAGAACTTGTTCGTTTCTTGGAATCAAATCAATGTTTTTAACTTCAAATTGGTAAGTTTAAAAAATTATTAAAACTTTTCTGCTGTGTAGCCTTCTGTTTACAGTTTAAATGTAGAACTATCTTTGCTACCCTATATTTTCTTTTAGTTTATATTTGAATACAAAATGATCATCGTAACGACAATAAAACTCTTTCATCAGTGCTGCTATCTCTGGTTCTGTTTGTAAAGCAAGCAGTGGTGCCTCTGAGCTTCTGAATTTCTACCAAGTTGCATCTCCTGTTGATTTCTTACAAGTGATTTTTACAAACAATTTTAAAGTTATTTTCTGTTTAATATAAAAGTTTTAAACAATTATTTTTGAAGTACATCAATAAATGAACATTTCAATAAAAACTCTTTTAATGGTTTTCAAATTAGATATTTAGTTTCTTTGAATAATTTTTCATCTTTTATAAAATCTTTTAAGATATCTATCTTAACTTCATCATCAACATCTTAAACAAATCATTTTAGTTCTTAAAGAGGAATGATTGGGAAGTTATGGGTACTGATTTACCAGCACCAAATGATTGTATCAATTTCAACAAATATCAAGATGTAGTAGACACATCTATTAATAGAAAAACGCTACTAATTCTAGGTTTGTGTTTTTCACTCAATTTTCTTTTCTTGAAATCTATTTAGAGAATAGAATCAAGTTAAATTTATGAATTCTACGAAATTATGTCTTCTACATTTTGAATGATTTTTCTACCATCAGGAAATGAAGCTAGTGGTATGTCCGATCAATTAAAAAGTTTCTGTGATCGTATACTAACTATAAAAGGAACCAAATCACTTAATGATGAATCTGCAGTGTCTTGTTTGAACGTTTCAACTGCTACAGGTAAGTTAGCAACCACTGTACTGGTTGTGAAGTTTCGTTGTTGATAAATAACCAAAAACTTCTTTCAGCTATTGTTCTCCATCGATTACTTCAGTAATATTAAAGACGTAATGAAGATTTGTTATTTTTTAAGTGTGTTTGATGTATTTTGAACAATTTTAAGTAATCAGTAAAACTACTTTTATCAAATATGGTAAGTTGCTTGAATTCTAGTTTTAAAAGATTCACTTCAATTTCATTTAAAGGTGTTAAAAATCAAAACAAGTTTTTCAAATTTTTAGATATCGACTATTAGTTAAGTTTTCCTACAAACTCCTGACACAGTGGAAGAAAGGTCATCTCATCAAATAGATTCAAATATGATTGTTTCAAATCTGAGTTATTTGAATAAATCTCTATAATTATGAAAAAGTTTTTCATTTAAAAAGTTTTCTACAAAAAACTTCCAACATTTTTAAAACTTTCCTTTCAAATTTATTCGATATAAAAAAAGATTTTCAAACTTTTCTCTTTTATTTGATAAATTATTAAAAGTTAAGTTTGATAATAAGTTACTTATTAAGAATATTTTCAACAGCTACAATTTAAGCTTTTAGTTTATTTTGTTGAAATTAGTTCAGTTAGATAAGAAGTGTTTGAAGCTTAAATAATATCTGAGTTTGTGAATTAATCAATCGAAAAATTTTCAGTGTTTTCTACTCATTTATCAGTTGATTATTTTGAACATTTTCAGATTTAATTTTAACGATAAAAATGGTGATTGAATTACATTACTGGAATATTCGCGGTCTCGGTGAACCAATCCGACAAATGCTAGAATATTTAGAAGTTAAATATGAGAATAAATATAAAGCAAATATAGGAGATTGGTTGAAAGAAAAAAACAATATTGGTATTGATCTTCATAACCTACCGTATATTGTAGACGATGAATTGAAGTTAGCTCAAAGCTTTGCTGTAATGAAGTATTTATCTCGTAAGTATAAAAGACTTGGACCAACAACTGAGAAACAGTTACAGGAGGTTGAAATAGCAGAAGGTCTTCTTGTTGATTTAAGAGTTGCTTTTGCGCTGCTTTGTTATAATCCAGAGTTTGAAAAAATGAAGGATGGATTTCTAAAAGAGCTTCCGAATAAACTGAAAGGTCTTGAAGATGTTTTAGGAAAGCGAAAATGGATGACTGATGATTTGACGTATGTTGATTTTGGAGTGGCAGAAATTTTAGATCAAATTGAACTTTGTTTTCCTGGCTGCTTTCATAATCTTCCTAATATTAAGAAGTATAAAACAGCGTATGAAGATTTACCTCAAATCAGAACATATAAACGATCTTCTAAATTCAAAGCATTTCCTATTTTCTCACCATTAGCTTATTGGGGAAAATAAAACTTATCTATAATCAATAAGAAGCTCTGTAAATAATTATCTAAAATCTTGTTCAATTTATTGTCAAATTTGAAACAAATTGTGTTATATGTAGGTTTTTAATTTGTAAATTAAATAAATTATTAATCTGGTTAAAGTAGTGTTGATAGTTTATGAATACTTTTTTCTAATTATTTAATCAGTTTTTAGTTATCTTTCTACTCAGCAGACTTTTTGCTTAACTTCTAATTAAAAATAATTTTAAATTTATAGAAAATAAACGACCGGCTGCTTTTTTTAACCAGCAAAATTGATTGACTTAATTTTTTAAAATACTTGTTTTAAACACAATTTAAATTAACAAAACAATTTAGTTAGGAGTTGTTAGCACAAAATTTGTGTAAATATTTACAAAAAAGTGTCATTAGCTAAATTGTGGACGATAATATAGTAAATACAAAATTAATCATCATTAAAATAAGATTTTCTTTAATGAAATAGTTGAGAAACATTTTTATAAGCTTATAGGTTGATGCAGAAATTCCTTTTTCTACTTTAGTGTTACAGAAACATTTTCGAAATAATACTTTAAAGCTTAAGATATATTTTTACGCTTTTAACGATATAATTTATTTATTACAATAAATGCGAAGGAGGGTACCTCTCTAAAAAGATGTATTGCCACTTTCGTTTTTTGTAGTCTTTATAAATTCTTAAGGCGTATGATGAACCTCAGATATATTTATCTATTATTTAACTATTAGTTATTGAATTCAAAATTATTTGAAACTTTTAAATCTAATCAACAAAATTTAATTTATTAATTAAATCTTTACTTTAATTTTATAATTTTACTTTTTCTTTCTTTTGAATTTGTTTTTCTTCATTCTATTTGAATAAGTTTCAGTTCATGTAATTTCAATAAGTGACAGTAAAAAGACTATATTGTAAACACTTGATTGAATTGACGATATTGTGAAAACTATGGTGGACCCAAATAAAGCTGACAAGACATTACGTTCAAATGTAAAGAAAAATCCTTCAAAACAAGCTTGCAATTACCAATCCTACAATTGAATTTGCTGTGGGGAAGATCCGGCAATAGAATGCTTTAAATGCCTCTACTGCTTTCATCTCACCTGTAGTGATGTGAGCAAGAAAATTTATGATATATTTGATAAAAACCAGATGATGCAAATGAGATTTAAATGGTGCTGCATTATATGTAGAACCATGGACAAAACAGCTCCCTCATCTAATTCTAATCAGACATTGTCATATAATTTTGCCAAGACTGCCATTTCTAAACTGTGATTTTTTATATTATTAACATTCTATGTAATTGTTCACTGTTATATGTTTTGAGGACTACTGAAATGTCATGTGTTACATCTTTTACTTTCTACATTTCTAACTTAATAGATATTATTTGTGAGAATGTGTGTTAGCGAGAGGTGCTCTCTTCAGGCACCCTCCTTTGCATTTATTCAAATAAATAAATAAAAATATTAGATAAACTGAGTTACAAAAACTTCTTACTGTTCATCAATAACAGTTTCTACTAATTTCGAATAACGCAATAATAACTTCTAAGAACATACCTGAATTTCAAATATTAATTTAATCAAATCATTTTATAGCAAATTTGTTTATATTTCTGATTTGTAATTCAATGTCAGAATTTGAAAAGGAAACTTGTATGACGTAATTTGAAATCGATTGCTTGGTGTTGCAATAAAACGTCATCAATCTGGTAATTCATACTTTAAAAAATTGTTAACTTAAAATTGTGAAAACATTAGGTTAGAAAATTGCTACAAGAGTTATTCTGATTACCATATTGCTTCTATATTCATACTTCAATAATCTTAAAAAACTAATATGAAAGTACACAAATTAAATAAATTTACTTTCAAATAAAAAGTATCAAGTAGTATTTAAAATTAGATTTTAACTAATTCCAAAAATAAATAAACAAATAAGAAATTTTCTACAGAATTAGAAAATCCATTTTAATATTATTTATTGAATTTATTATAATTTTAATTCTAATCAACAAAACTCAAAATTTAGAAAGTTGAAAACACCAAAAGTCACTTTTTTTAATTATTTGGAATTTCTATTTAGTTTTATTAATTAAATCGAAATAATTAATGAAACAACTAAAATCAAATTTGAATAACTTCAAAGCCAGTATTCTGTGATCTAGTTAAGATATTCAGAGAAAGCTCAGGAAAATAATTGCTGCTATTTGCTACCAGATAGAAAAATAATTGTTAAATGAGTTGACTTTGAATCATTATCTTATTTCATACATCACAACTCTTTAAATTAACATTTTTGTGAAACAAATTACCTGATTATGTTGATTATCTGCATACAAAGATTAGTAATCATGAACGAGTCACAGAAACTCTTTGATTGCAGCAAACTTGTACAACTTCACTATTAATCACTTGCGGAAATACGTTACAGTAAATACGTTGATTTTAAATCACCAAATCAAAATTAATAAAACATTGAAATAGTTATTGAGTGATTTCATATAAATATCAATAATTTTGTAAATATTACAACTCATAAGCGGGTTTAGTAGCGCGTTTAAATCTAATGTTGTGACTGACATATATTTGATGAAAGTTTAGTTTGAGGAACATCTTTTATTTTCACAGTTTCAGGTCACTTAAATTTAAAAATGTTGATAAAATCTCTAATCTTCATTCTATGTTACTTTTCTGTTTGTGAAGGATTGAATAACTCGGGTAAGTTTTATTTATAAATAAAAGTATTTCAGCTTAAACTATTCGTTTATTTATTGTAGTTTAAAAAACTTTGTCTAATTTTTGAGCTTTTCAAACTCTATTTGAAAATAGAACTGTTTTAAAATAGATCTCTGTCAACAAGTTGAGGAAGAATTCAGTGAAAAAGTCTTTCGTCGTTCTTATTATCTCACAAATTATTTAGAAATCTTAAAAAAACTCGATTGTCGCTATTTCCAGAAAGAGTGTCAACTTCGAACTTATTCTTACACAAAATACGCCGAACTGATTTATGATCAGATTTGTAACAGAGATCTTCTTATTAAGAAGTGTTTTCAAAGAGTTAAAGAATCAGTAGAATCCAACAAATCCAGTTGGGACTTGTTACTTCCAGATCTCGTCAACTTGTCTCAAACTCATCTTAAAGACCCTTGTGTCCAAGTTGCTTTGTATGATGATATCATTATTCAAAGAGGATATAGTTTTGGTGAGTTTGAAGAAATGAAGGATTTTTTTTTACCTTTTTGTGGAGGAATTTGGTGTGGTGTTGATAGATACCATCGAGAACGTCTTTCCCCTGTTTTCTGCGCCAGCGACAGGTATAAGTAGAATAATTTAATTAACTATCAACAAATCTGATAAACTAAATTGGAATTTTCATTTTTTGTGCAACTCTAAATATCAAATTAGATTTGAATAATACTTTATTTACTTTTTTGTGGATCTATATTTCAATTTATGAATTAATCATCTATTTAAAGTGCTTTTAAGTTATTCATAATTTAGTGTTTTTAGATTATAAAGTTTTATTTGAAATTATTTTGTAATTATATGAATAATAGAATAATTATTATACAATTTTCAGTTGCTCAACAAGTTACACTATCATGAATGTGTTTTATGGAATAAGTATATTTGCAATATCTCTACCTAACTTGCTTGTGATTGTTGTGATATTAACATCTACAAAACTCAGAACTATGCAGAATATCTACAGAACAAATTTAGCTTTCATGGATTTTCTATCAGGAACTATTATATTTTCAACTGCAATTTGGATATCGTTAAAATATGTTTTTGCAAATCTTCAGTTTGATGATCTTAATGACGATCTTGCCAAAAACTTCTTTATCAACAATTTTACAAATATTTCAGTTAGTACACTAATCAGCAGGGGCCCAAAATTTCCTTTTAAACAGGACTTTATGGTTTTCTCAGGATTCATACTCCTATTTTGTATAGTTAATTCCATTTATACATTATTAATGGCAAGTGTTGATCGTCTTGTTGCTGTTTGTAAACCTTTGAAGTATCACATTTGGTTCAATGTAAAAGTTTCTACTTGTTTGTGTGCATTAGTTTGGATTTGTTCAATTTTGATCTCAGCATACCCTATTCTAAGTGATGAAGTAGAATACGAAGTCGGGTACGGCAGTTTTATAGGTTTTTTTGCTCAAGATGTATACTTAATGCTGTTTTTATTCTTGGCTTTACCTTTTTGTCTTTTATGGATATCAAGTATTGCGACATTGGTAAAAATCAAACAACATCAAAAAAAGATGAAAAAGTTAACTCCGAAAAATAGAAGATCGGTTGAAACAAAAGCTGCAAAAACTTTAATGATAATGACAGCAACATTTACGTTTTCTTTGATGCCGTTTTCGATTAACAGTCTTGTGGTGTATTCATCAAGCAGTTTAGATAGATTTGATAAAGAAAACTTGGATATAGATGCTGGAAAAATTGCTCTAATTGTAAGTTACTGTTGCTTTATAATCGTATGTTACAACAGCTTTTGGAATTTTTTTATTTATCAATTCCGTGACAAGCTGTTTCGGAAACGCGTTAAGGAAGTGTTTCATGGCCTCAGTAGTAGCTTGAGTAATTATGATAACAATTAAGAACCATACTCTTTACTTACTCAGTGGCAATTAGAAGACGACAAGAATATTACTAATCAGATTTATAGTTTTAGTTTTATAGTGTTTTGATTAAAATCTACAAATTGATTATTTTTGCAATAAAAGTTGTTTGTTGGTAAATTGTTTGGTTTTTAAAGCTTGTGTCTAAGTTGAGAAAGATGCTATAATGTAGCGGTCCGCACTGACGTCCACCCTCATACTTGAAAGATTTCAGGTTCGAGTACGGGCAGACATCAATTTGCGACCAGGAAAAGTCTATAAAACTCGGGTACAAGGACATTGTTAGTGGGTTTAATGACAACACTTCTAGGAGACGCAAAACTCCAAATTTAAAGCCAGAGTTGGAGCCACTGTATTGATCTTTCTGTCACGCTGCATAAACTTGTTAGCGTGGAGAGTGGAATTCTGGATATTCATAATTTCTGCCCTCATATCGAAGTAGGCCAAAAATCATTGAATAGTTAGTAAAGATCTTAAAGTTTTGTTAAAAATAAGAAACAATTATTTAAAAACTTTAATAAGTTTTTCTCCTTCAATTATTCTTATTACATTTTTGATTGATAATTAACTTTTTACCTGTGTCTCTACTGTGGTTCTATTTTTTCTGTATTAGTTTTAATTTGTGACAACTAAGACAAGAACGATTCAATTCTCTCTTCGCTTATAATACTTGATTCTTGTTCGCTATGAGAGTTGTAGT
This sequence comes from Pegea sp. RAD2-039, assembly GCA_034620365.1. Taxonomy (NCBI): domain Eukaryota; kingdom Metazoa; phylum Chordata; class Thaliacea; order Salpida; family Salpidae; genus Pegea; species Pegea sp. RAD2-039. The sequence continues at coordinate 166,030 of JAQGEQ010000137.1, read as the reverse complement.
GTTTGTAACTCGTGTTGAATAGATTGAATAATTAAATAAACTCTTGAAAATAAAAATAAAATTATTTAGACAAACAAAAGCAATGATTGAAGTTAGAACTCATTAAAAACATTTTAGTTGACAAATTTTTATAAAGAATCTTTTAAAATTGTGTTATAAGAAGTAACCTTAAGATTTGATTAGAATCACTTAACTTTAATTATTAACTTTCGATAATTTTGAGACAAATATATTTTATAAAGATCTTTTTGTTAATATCTGGTTAAATTTTGCAGTCAAGTTTTACTAAAAGCAGTTTTTTTACATTTTTCAACCTTGTAAAAATTTATTTTCGCAAATTTTATGATTTCTTTTCATTTACCAACGTTACAAAGCATCATGAAATTTTACAAATATAATACTTTCGACCTTTTCGAAACTTTAAAGACTATTTTAGTGAAACAAAATAATTTAAATTTTACTGAAATAAAGCAAACTAAATAATGTAAAGATGATTGAAAGACTAAAAAACTAAAAAGCAAAATTTCGTAAAGTAGTGCATTTATAGCAATATATTTCTTAGTATTAATATCCATTTGCAAGATTAACTCTTTATTTTTTGTTTGTTTGATCTATAAGTTATATTTCCATGCATTTTTGTTTTACTAAACTATGTTCTATTAAAATTTATTCTGAATATATTTAAAAGTCTTATAATTCAATCATAATAAAACTTAATGTTTTATTTTTAATATTGTTCAAATTTTAATCGTCACTAGAGCGAAACTTCAAATGCAGCAACACGCCAAATGTGGTAGTCAAGGACCAGACTCTTTAAACGATTTAGAGTTTATAAAAATTAAAAATAGAATAGTTTTTTTTATATTATATTTTTATGAATAATATATATAATAATAAAATATTATTTTTATTAAGAAAATTTTTTATTAGGTATTTTTTTTCAAAAATTTTTAATTTTTAAAAAATAATAATATATAATTTTAAATTTATAGTTTATTTTAATAATTTATTTTTTGAACATAAATTTGTATTCTAACTGCTTTTGTAATCTTTTAATTTTAAATATAATAATATAATTTGCACTTGAACTTATTGATTTTGTTTATTTAGTAAAAAAGTTATTATTTAGCTTCATCAATAACTTTGCTTAGCGTTAATATTGATTTGCATTAAAATAAATAAAATATTATAAAAACTATTATTTTAATAATGATGCTTTTAAAAAAATTGTTGCGTTTTAATTCGAAGTAAAAATGTTCATTAATATAAAGAAAAGTTGTGAAATTTTTTCAATGTTGGTCACTGAATTTATCTAAATTTCTTTAAAAAATCTTTACTCACTTGTAAAAGAAGCCCTTTTAATCATTAATATTTAATCTAAACACTAATTATTAACAGAAGCAAAAAAATAGAGATTTTCTTGTTCATAAAAATATTAGAAAATTGTTTTAAACATAATATGAAGAAAGAAAAATAACTTTTTGATTAATTTGAAATGAAAATAAATTTATTAGAAATAGAAGATTAGTAGTAATTAGAAAATGAAATTCTTTGAAACGTTAATATTCTAATTGACTTGATTTCTACGGGCGACTAGATCAACCACAACAAAACCTAATGACTGTAAAGCTTTTTTTAATTCACACTGAAAAGAAAGAAACAGTTTAGAAGACGAAGTGATTTTGAAAAATGTAGAAATTAAACATTTCGCTAAACATGAAGAAATGTTTTTATCATTTCTCACAGACGTTGATCAGTGAGTCTTAAAAGATTTTCACAGTAAGAGTTGTTAGCAAGACAAGTTATCATTGGTTTAGAGCTGTTGGTGAAGGATCTCTTTATGATTTATTAGATTATGTGATTGTGATTCAATCTAAGGTTACTTGTTTACAAATGGAAGTTTGTTCACGTTGACATAAATACAAATTAATGACAGTTACTGAGATGGAAAGATGTTTATGTGAACAACTCACAAGTTTTGTTGGTTCATAACATAATCCAATAATAGCTCCTCCACTACCAGGGAGCTTAGATGAAGATGAGAAGCGTCGAGCAACTTCCACTGCTTCTAATATCTTTTCACCGATACATTCATCTGTGTAAATTTTTCTTCTTAAATCAAAATTCTTATTCATCAAATTACTCAGTTCAATCCAATCTTTATCGAGAATTGCTTTCCTGTAAAAGTTGAAAGTTTTCATGAATTGATAACTTCAAGTTTACTAACTTTGCAAGATCAGTGTAATCTGCAAACGTCTTCATCGCTTCAACTACAGTGTCTTCTCCCATCTCGAAACGCTTGCGTACATCACTATGAATCCGACCTACAAGACACAAGTTTCATCATTTCGAATGAAAATCCTTCCTTAAATATTAAACTAAATAATCGTGGAAACCTGAATCACTTGGATTGGATAAGTAAGCTAACCAAAGAGGAGGCAGTAGATGTACAGGGAGATGTTCATACAAACCATGATGTTTTGATAGCATCATATCTTTGTTAAAATCCATATAAACGAGTCCTTCGTAAACCTAAGTTGATAATAACTAACTTCAAACTGAAATTTATTCAATAAATCACCTGAACAACTCTATCTTGAAGTCCAGCATTTATATAAAGTTCGTTGGTTTCTACATTCAGAATAAAACTTGCTCTTAAAGCTTTTGGCATATCCTGAATGACAACAAGTTGGCAAGCTGCTAGATAAACAAATGAAACTTACTGTTTCAGATAAGTTGTAGAATTTCATGAGGCAACCAACAGTTGCTGTCACAATTGCACTACTCCCAGCTAATCCTACTTGACGAGGAATGTTGGTATCATAGAGTAAAGTGAAATTACGACGATGTAACGCGATTCTGTTGAACAATTCAATGATTTCCTCGCTAATCAGGAAGTAATTAAAACCCTTTTTTAGCGCAATATTCATAAAATCCTTTACAGGTTGCTTGAAGAAGTCTCAGACCTCCAAGGTATCCTTCTTTCCTACTGATTCCATGAAGATCTTGTAAACTTCCGAATGTAGTTGGATCATTTAAAGGATGAGGACACAAAACCTGATTTTATGGATGTTTAATGATATCTAGGATATTTTTTTCTCACCAATTCCTGAGATTCTTTGATAGAAACTTCAGCCCAAAAATTCTCAATCGAAAGAGAAATAGTTTTCCCAAAAAATCCGTCACTTGGATTTCCCATCAGTCCAACTCTACTCGAAAAGTTGATGTAAGAAACCAACTAAAATGGCTTCCAACCAACCTGGCGTACGCTCGATGTGTATAAACTTCATCTACAGACTGATTTTCTTGTTTATCACGAAAATAATCCAACCATCGAAGGTAATCCGACAGATTCTTTGAAAAATTTATTAATTAGTTTCAATTTAAATATTTAGAATATTTGAAAATTTTGTGAACTGAAGCAAGATGACTTACAACTTGACCAATCAGCTGGAACCTTGTTGGAAGCTTCATTCCATATACAATAGAGTTTCTCTCACTAATCAACCAATCCTGAACAAGATATAAAGTTGAAGAAGTCATTAACTGAAGATAACGAACCATATATCTTCCAAATGTTCTTTCTTCCAGTTTAGAATGATCATTTAAATATTCATGAACAGTTTTCAAAGTTTCTTTTTTAAAACAATAGAAAACAACACTAGCAAGTCTGGAAGTAGTTTCACCTGCTTCTGGTTTTTCTATAAAACGAGTTATTCTGAAAATAAAAAAAAACTGATCAGATATATTTGAGTGTTTCTGTTAGAGAAGTTGTTCAGAAAAACTACAATTCAATCGAAATGAAAAATCACAAACAAGTTGGTTTCATGGTCTACTTCCACTATTCCACGTGTTTTGGCATTTTCAAAGTTCTCCATTTCGTAATAAATAGCCAAATTTCCATTCTAATTAATAGTTACATGCAGTTATAAGATCACAGAGAAGTTATTATCAAAAGTAAGTTTGAAAAACTAAATTCACTAAAATATCAAACTTCTAAGAACACCAAAACTTGGAATAAATCATACCTTGTGCTGAAAATAACGAATAACTTGTAAAATATCAAAATTTTGATCTTCAAATAACATATCACCAGCAACCTAACAGACAAGTTACTTTTGATAAAACGTCAAATATTAAACTTTCAACTTACCACCATAATATCTTCATTAATATTTTTATGTCTAAGAGCTAATTCAAAATCAGCTACAGCGCCTAGCCGAGTAGAATGTGTTGTTGTTCCATCATTAATAATATTTTCTACTAGAAAATCATTAGCGGTAGCCCATCTTTCAAAATGTTTGTATCTGATGCAGAAATGATTTTATTTCAATAATTAGAAGGTTTTGTCAATCAAATCTACTTTTTACAGATTTATTGATTTTAAAATGTTTCTTACTTATCAGCGTTTGTCACAAGAAAGACTTCGCTAAACAAATGCCTCCTGTAAAAAAGCAATATTCTGACAAAATATTTGAACTTTCTATTGATTCTTACAACTTCAAAACACTCCACCAATAATCCAGAATTCTTTTATTTCCTAATCCAGGTAAAAGTGCTTTTGGAATACCAATCAGCTTTTGATGTGCGACATCTTCACTTTTCTATCAAAAAAATATCTAAATATCATTTAAAGTTTAAGATAAGCGGTTTTTTTCAGACTTGTGCTTATCAGTGATTCACTTAAATATTTACTAAGGTGACCTTAATATCGTTTTCTAGTTGGGTTCCTCTACCAGCTACAAGTATAATGCACAACATCATCAATACTTTCTTCAATTACTTTATTTATATCGAAATGGAATTTTAATCAAAATAAAAAGTTTCAAAATGATGAATAAAAACAAAAAAATTTTATATTAGTAATAATTATTTATTATTATCATTAGTAAATTATTTAAAAGCAACTATGCTTTGAGTAAATAATCATATTTATACATAAATATCATTTATCTACTCATACAATAAATTTCAATAACTTCAAAGCCAGTATTCTGTGATCTAGTTAAGATATTCAGAGAAAACTCAGGAAAATAATTGCTGCTATTTGCTACCAGATAGAAAAATAATTGTTAAATGAGTTGACTTTGAATCATTATCTTATTTCATACATCACAACTCTTTAAATTAACATTTTTGTGAAACAAATTACTTGATTATGTTGATTATCTGCATACAAAGATTAGTAATCATGAACGAGTCACAGAAACTCTTTGATTGCAGCAAACTTGTACAACTTCACTATTAATCACTTGCGGAAATACGTTACAGTAAATACGTTGATTTTAAATCACCAAATCAAAATTAATAAAACATTGAAATAGTTATTGAGTGATTTCATATAAATATCAATAATTTTGTAAATATTACAACTCATAAGCGGGTTTAGTTGCGCGTTTAAATCTAATGTTGTGACTGACATATATTTGATGAAAGTTTAGTTTCAAAAACATCTTTTATTTTCACAGTTTCAGGTCACTTACATTTAAAAATGTTGATAAAATCTCTAATCTTCATTCTATGTTACTTTTCTGTTTGTGAAGGATTGAATAACTCGGGTAAGTTTTATTTATAAATAAAAGTATTTCAGCTTAAACTATTCTTTTATTTATTGTAGTTTTAAAAACTTTGTCTAATTTTTGAGCTTTTCAAACTCTATTTGAAAATAGAATTGTTTTAAAATAGATCTCTGTCAACAAGTTGAGGAAGAATTCAGTGAAAAAGTCTTTCGTCGTTCTTATTATCTCACAAATTATTTAGAAATCTTAAAAAAACTCGATTGTCGCTATTTCCAGAAAGAGTGTCAACTTCGAACTTATTCTTACACAAAATACGCCGAACTGATTTATGATCAGATTTGTAACAGAGATCTTCTTATTAAGAAGTGTTTTCAAAGAGTTAAAGAATCAGTAGAATCCAACAAATCCAGTTGGGACTTGTTACTTCCAGATCTCGTCAACTTGTCTCAAACTCATCTTAAAGACCCTTGTGTCCAAGTTGCTTTGTATGATGATATCATTATTCAAAGAGGATATAGTTTTGGTGAGTTTGAAGAAATGAAGGATTTTTTTTTACCTTTTTGTGGAGGAATTTGGTGTGGTGTTGATAGATACCATCGAGAACGTCTTTCCCCTGTTTTCTGCGCCAGTGACAGGTATAAGTAGAATAATTTAATTAACTATCAACAAATCTGATAAACTAAATTGGAATTTTTATTTTGTGCAACTCTAAATATCAAATTAAATTTGAATAATGTTTTATTTACTTTTTTGTGGATTTATATTTCAATTTATGATTTAATCATCTATTTAAAGTGCTTTTAAGTTATTCATAATTTAGTGTTTTGAAATTATAAAGTTTTATTTGAAATTATTTTGTAATTATATGAATAATAGAATAATTATTATACAATTTTCAGTTGCTCAACAAGTTACACTATCATGAATGTGTTTTATGGAATAAGTATATTTGCAATATCTCTACCTAACTTGCTTGTGATTGTTGTGATATTAACATCTACAAAACTCAGAACTATGCAGAATATCTACAGAACAAATTTAGCTTTCATGGATTTTCTATCAGGAACTATTATATTTTCAACTGCAATTTGGATATCGTTAAAATATGTTTTTGCAAATCTTCAGTTTGATGATCTTAATGACGATCTTGCCAAAAACTTCTTTATCAACAATTTTACAAATATTTCAGTTAGTACACTAATCAGCAGGGGCCCAAAATTTCCTTTTAAACAGGACTTTATGGTTTTCTCAGGATCCTTACTCATATTTTGTCTAGATAATTCCATTTATACATTATTAATGGCAAGTGTTGATCGTCTTGTTGCTGTTTGTAAACCTTTGAAGTATCACATTTGGTTCAATGTAAAAGTTTCTACTTGTTTGTGTGCATTAGTTTGGATTTGTTCAATTTTGATCTCAGCATACCCTATTCTAAGTGATGAAGTAGAATACGAAGTCGCGTACGGCAGTTTTATAGGTTTTTTTGCTCAAGATATATACTTAATGCTGTTTTTATTCTTGGCTTTACCTTTTTGTCTTTTATGGATATCAAGTATTGCGACATTGGTAAAAATCAAACAACATCAAAAAAAGATGAAAAAGTTAACTCCGAAAAATAGAAGATCGGTTGAAATAAAAGCTGCAAAAACTTTAATGATAATGACAGCAACATTTACGTTTTCTTTGATGCCCCTTTCGATTTTTAGTCTTGTGGTGTATTCATCAAGCAGTTTAGATAGATTTGATAAAGAAGAGGTGGATATAGATGCTGGAAGAATTGCTGTTAATGTAAGTTACTGTTGCTTTATAATCTTATGTTACAACAGCTTTTGGAATTTTTTTATTTATCAATTCCGTGACAAGCTGTTTCGGAAACGCGTTAAGGAAGTGTTTCATGGCCTCAGTAGTAGCTTGAGTAATTATGATAACAATTAAGAACCATACTCTTTACTTACTCAGTGGCAATTAGAAGACGACAAGAATATTACTAATCAGATTTATAGTTTTAGTTTTATAGTGTTTTGATTAAAATCTACAAATTGATTATTTTTGCAATAAAAGTTGTTTGTTGGTAAATTGTTTGGTTTTTAAAGCTTGTGTCTAAGTTGAGAAAGATGCTATAATGTAGCATCTTATCTTAATTTAATATCATTTAAATCTAATTAAACTCTTTAATTATTTGGAATTTTACTTTATATGTATTTTTTAAATGATATAGAATTGAAATATTATATTTCCTGAGCAGTTTCAAAATTTATTTTCACTTTTTCTTTATCGTTGAAAGATTATAAAAATCACAAAATAGAAAATTCTAAGTAAAAATCAATGATGTAAAAAGTTTATTAAAAACTTTGTAAAGTACAAAATAATGAGTTATTTTTATAAGAAGAAACTATTTTGCATATTTAGTAAACAATGTGCTTTATCTATCAGTTTGTAAAAATTTAAAATAGATAACAAACACAAATTAGGTGGTTTCCCTAATAGTTGTTTTGGCCATAATTTCTCTAATTAAAATATAGTGTTTGATATTTGTATTTAGTTTTATTAATTAAATCGAAATAATTAATTAAATAACTAAAATCAAATTTGAATAACTTCAAAGTCAGTATTCTGTGATCTAGTTAAGATATTCAGAGAAAGCTCAGGAAAATAATTGCTGCTATTTGCTACCAGATAGAAAAATAATTGTTAAATGAGTTGAATGACTTTGAATATTTCTAAGTATGTTCTGTTCTTCTAATTCTTCTAATGTTTCTAAACCTTCAATTTTTGTTTCATTTTTCTTTTAAATGTCTTTAAAAGAAGTTTTTTGTCTTTTTGAGAAGTCTTCAAATCAAACTTCTTTGACTGTTTGTTAAGTTTTGAGAAAGAATAAATTCAATAAATCAAATAATTTTTTTATCAACTAAAATAGGATTATTGGTAAAGTTATGATCTGAAAATCTAATCTAAATTATACAAACATTAAGAGACACTTTAGAAAAATCATCTTGTTGGCCCCAGTTGAAACTTAGTTATAATTTGATTTTCTTCAAAATATTTTTCTAATTTTGATCGAGAGGATTTAGATTATTTTTCATTTATAAAAGTCAAAAGTTATGACTCAAAATCAAATTTCTATTTTATTTAAATAGCTATAAGTTGAATCTATTTTTATCTATTTTATAAAATTAAACCAATTAATTAACAATTAGTTTGTTGATTTGGTATTTTAGCTTCTTGCAACAAAAACTCACAAAAGGAACAATTTGTTTTTTAACTTTATTGATTTTGTTATTAAGTGTTTATACAACTCGATAAACTAAAATCATTTCAATTAATTGTGCAAACAGTTTTTAAATGGAAGTTAATAATATAAGTTAGTTAATTCAGAAGTTATCCAAAAATAAACTATAACTTGATAAACAATGTTCAAATTGTGAACTTTAATAGAATAATTAAGTTACAATGAAAATAAACTATCTCGATAAAAATGTTCAAAGAACTTTAATAGAATATAAACTGTTCCGGTTAAAGTTAAACCTTTTATTTTTACGACCAAAATATCATTTTTGTAAAAACAAATATTCGTAACTTTGTTGAATTGATTGGTAAATATTTCAGTGATGAAATTATTTGTTGTTATGGTAAATAAACATTAACAATTTCAAAAGATTAAGTTTAAATCGCTGTAGAATCTTGTCATGGCAACCTCCGATAGCCAGAAGGCCTGCAAAGAACAAACAATTCAACTTTGGCAATTAGTTAAATTAAACTAACCAAAGAAATCGGATAAAATGGACTTTTGGACAAACTGCCTTTGTACAAACCAGACATCGTTCTGTAAATAATAATTTGAACTTCTTTAGCTTGATGTAAATTGAAACTAAACTTTTTTTGTTTCGTTGTAAAAGTCGACAGTTTTTAGAATATCCCTGAATAGTGGCACCACAAAAACTACTACATCTCTGAAACTAAAAAAAGTAAAATATTTTCAACTAAAATGGCGTTTTTTCAACTCACTAATTTGTGTCTCACGCGATTATACACTTGCTTTATATCGGATCGAGACACTGAAGGTACAAAAAATTGAAGTAATTGAAAAATGCAAACAACAATTCTTACTTTTTGCTTCAACTTTTATAAACAAGAAAAAAACTAAAATTAAGATAATTCTATTCTTCATATTTGAATGGATTTTAAAAATATCTGCTGGAAACATAAAAAATCTTGTAATCTCTAGCGAGACAAGTTCAATTTGTGAAATTAATTAATAAAAACAAATTTAAATAGATGATAAATAAGAAGAAGTTAATTATTTGTTTTGTAAACTTTCTTTCAGTAAACACTCCTTATTAATAGGTTGTCTCTGATTTCAGAAACTAGTTAAAAACCAAAGCCAGATTTCTTTTTTAAATAAAAATTATTTTTGTTATTAAATAACCCAGCTTCAAATTTATTCAAAAATATTTTTGTTCTGAAAAAACAAATTGTTGTTGTGCTAAATAATATAACTGAATAAAATTTCTGAGTCATATACAGCGCGGTAGAATTTGGATTCTTATTTAAAATGAGTTTTAAAACAAATATTTAGCATGCAAACTTTGTGGTAACTATATTTGTTATAAATATGTTTAATGTCATATTGGTTTATCATTATATTTTAATTAGTTTGTATTCAAATAAAAAATGACTTAAAATAAAAGATCTAAACAATCTAAAACATTTTTTCAAGTTTTGAATATTCATTTTTATGGTTACGTTTCTAAAATGTTTAAAGTAAACTCAAACTTTATTTTAAATAAATTATTTTTACTGAAGATGTCTATTTTTAAAACTGAATATCCATTGTAACATATTTTATTAGAAAATAATTCGCAAATTGAAAAAATAAAGAAGATAATCTGATAAATGAAATTGGTTAACTTGTTCAAATATATTTTAAAAATTGTTTAATTTACTTCTTTTTTCTCTAAGAGCTTTTTTCTAAAAATTAAACGGATAAAAACTTAAAATAGATTATTATGCTTACACTAAGAGTTATAAATCCTGTAAACAATATTCAGCAATAAAAATATTTAATATACTAAATAGAAGTTAATTAGGCTACCAGAAGGTTTTGTGTTTCTTCTGCAATACATAAAAGCAATACAATTGTATAATTATAATAATAATTCAAAGGTCTGCTTTTGCCGTGAACGGCCATTCTGAATGTGCTTGAGTGTTAGAAACAAAGTGAGATGCAAAAGAACTAAAAAATTAAATCATAGTGAAATGCAAAAGAAAAAGTTTTTAGAGTTTTTTTTCTTGAAGCTGGTTTTATTCTCTTAGTCGTCTTAGGCGCACCATTTAATGAATCAATTAATGAATCAATAACAGATTAAACATAATCAAAAATAGTTTATTTCAGCTTAAACAATTGAAAAAGTTGCCAGAATTTTCGTCTATAGTTTAGAATAAAAAATATTTATTGATAATTGACACATAAATACAACTTAATACTTTGTTTTTGGGACAATTTAAAAAATAACAGCAAAAATAAACTATCTTCAAAATATTACGTAAATATCTTAGAAAATAATCAAGTAAAAAATTAAGCAGCAATGATATTTAAATGAACTTATAAAAATTTAATTTTGATAACTTTAAAGATATTTAATAATAATAATTTTTAATAATTATTTTTAATTAAACAGCTATAGATAACGATCTAGCTATCTAAAAAACTACTATTAAACTAATAGTTAACTCAATAAAATTTCTATATCAGCATATGTAAACTATATTTTGTGTAAATTTTGGTATGTTAGATTAATAACAATTGTTTTTAAGTTTATCACTTTTACCGATTTTTAAAAGTTTGGTTTGTAAAAGACAATGATACGCTTGAGTAAATATTTGTATACATGTTTTAGTTGTCATGGAAAACAAAATAAATTGTTCAAGTTTCAAAGTTTTTGAAAGATACATTTAGTAAGATATATTTCTGTGTGGAAATTGGTATACTTAATTACAAATTAACAACTTATACCTTACATTATGTCTAAAACATGACTTTAAATTGAAAAATACCACCAAATTTATATCTAAGTTTTTTACTTATCTTACAATTGATCTGTTACCTTATAATTTCAATAATAAAGAAGACTAATAAAGTTACACTTCCTGTAAATTCTCATATAATTATGTTTTATAATCTTATGAATTTTAAAAAAATATTATTATTTTAAAAGCTTAAAAACTACTGAACAGTTTAAAATAGAATAACTCAGATTAGGTTTAACTTTAAAACATAAAAAGTTATTGTTGTTATAAAACTTTAAAGGGGGTAATTTTAAAAAACCTATTTTATTGAATTGCATTTTATCCTTTATTTTTGTTCTTACGTTTTAAATGTGTATTTATTTCTTTTATTTCAGAAATTTTCTGCTAAATTCTGGTCCTTTTGTAAAGAAATAACTTAAAATGTTTACAAGGCAAGCTGTAATAGTGATTGGATTAACTGCTAGGAATATATTTAAAAAAATTTGTCATGCTAATAATAATGAACATGTTGTAGATATAAGCAATCTTCAGCCGGTTTCATCGAGACTCATTTCTCAAGATTCAATTGAAGATGTAGCTGACGGGCTGGAAAAAGTTAGTAATTTATACTTTTAGTTTTAATATATGATAAATAAGAAAACAAATCTTGTCTGGCATTTTTATTAAACTATATTTTCAATAATTAATGTAGTCCATACACATTAAATTAATAATTTTGTGTAAAGTTATGAAATTAGATTGATTAGCTAATAATATTTCTGCAGCTAGCTCAACTAAATTTGAAATATTTCCATTATAAAATGCAGTAAATAATAATTTAATTCTTGATTACCTATTTTTAATTTTCAAATAGAGCAATAAGTTTTATTAAAATGTAAGCTTTTCATTTTGTAATGAATGAATTATAGTTAATGGAATAAGTATAAATTAATTTTTTTATAAGATATTTATTATTATATGACCCAATTAATATTATATAGATATATTTAGATTAAATTTAAAAAAATGCTAATTTTATTAAAATATTATTTGTGAGATACAAATATAGTTGACATCAAATTTAATTTTAGGAGAATCGTAGATATCGTATTGTAAATTATACAAAGATGTGTCGAAGTTTTATGGATGAGCATAAAATACCAGGTCTACAATTGGCTGTCAGTGTTGATGGAAAAGTTGTCTGGAATGAAGGTACATAAGTTAAAGTAATATATGATTATGGCGTTAATAATTTCCTTCATACAATGCTTTTACATTCATATTTTTATTGTTTTTATGAGGTTATCTAAGTTGTATTACTATTTTTAGTAGAGGTTCATTTAAAGTTTACTTAGGGAGGTTTTAGAAGATTAAACTGTTTAATAAAAGAATAAAAAAAATACTTTTGTTAACCATTTTTTACAAATTTGTAGTTTGAGTGACTAAAAAAGCCAGATGATAATTAGTTATTTAGCTGTAAAATTCATCTTTTAATTGAAGTTAGATGTGTATAAAATTTGTAGTAAGATTTTTGTTATTATTTGTACAGCTTTTGGTTATTATGATCTTGAAAACCAGTATAAATGTCATTGTTATACTACCATGAGAATAGACCAAATTTCAATGCCTTTAACTGCTTTAATGGCTTTAAAATTGGATTCAACTAAACTAAATGATAGCTGGAAAGATAAAGTTTCAAACTTTGTTAATCAAGAAAAGGTTGATTAGATTTATACTTTATTATTTTTTATCTTTAAATATTAATTATTTTTATTATTGCTGTCTTTAATAATTTAAAAGTAATCTTCTTTTCTTCATTCTGTCAAGTTTTTAGCTAAGTATCTCTTAGTTTCAGCTCAACTAAATTGATATTCACTTTTTACAGCGTTTTATTTATTTCTAATTTTCCCTTAAACTTTTCTTTAACAACAAATCTGATAAAAAGTTCAATTTTGAACAGATACAACATGCCACTGATACCTTAAAAAGTCTGCTCGACAATAATTCTGGCATAGTTGATCAACTAGAAGAAGACTTTTGGTTAAACTTTAAAGATAAAGATTACAAAGCAGAGATCAATAATAATCTTGGTGTAACACCTGCGTTTGAGCAACCTAATTTTCAAAAGTCTATTGTTGGTTATTTAATTGCTGGTGCTTGCTTAGAGAGACAGTTTAACGACACTAGTTATGAAACTCTTTTTAAACGTGTATTTGGCCCGATGAAGTTATGTGGGACTGAAGTAGAAAAAGGAGTTATTACTTTTGCTACAAGGCAAGCTATTTGCTGTTTAAAAATTCAAAAAGTTTATTTTATTTAAATCTAAGTGTTCGTTGAAATGTTGATTCTAAAGAATTTAAAATTAAAAAATTACTTTTTAAACAGATATTACCAAGAATATAAAACCGAAGATGGTTTGTCAATAAAGATCCAACCTTACATCAATAGTTCAATTAGTCTCCCAGCTGCTGGCATAGTTTCTTGTGCTCGTGATCTAGTTAAGATCTGTAATAAGATGCTCTATTCTTCGCAGGTATTTATACATTTTCAGAAAATGCAGATCACTAACTAATTGCTTCCTTATCAACTTTTATTTGTTTGTTGTAGTTTAGCGACATCGACATCAATTACCCCTACTTTAACTGCTTTGAGGCAAGCTATTTTCAATCATTTTTAAGGATTTTCTTATCTTTTTTGAACCTCTTTATTTTATAGACAATGAATATGTTCAGAGATCTGATTCATTTAGGAGATATGAAAAGTCATTCTCGTGGATGGGATATTACAATGATAATGGTAAATTTATAATTATTATATTTCAAAAGATTTTGTTGTTAAAAAAGCTATAAAAATGTCTTTATTTCAGCCAAACGAACAACAAAAAGAAAAGTATTTGATGAAATTAACTGCTGAAGGAAAAGGACCAGGTGCTTCTAGTGCAGTTGTGATTCATAAGCCAACAAATACTTGGCCGTTTCCTGGTGTCGATTCCGAATCATATGCTAAAACAACGTGTGGAGAAGAGAGTACAAACCAAAACAAAACTCGTGGTGTTGTAGTTAGTGTACTTATGAACCTTTCAAACTGCCCTGCTTTGGAACTTGCAGAAAGGATTGCAGCCGGGTTCTATAGGGAACGATGTATAGATTAAATTGAAATATGAGCGATATAATTGGTGTTATCTAGTGAATCTGGTAAAATCTTTAATATCTAAGAATAAGAATTTGCCTCCAATGAAGTTGAATTATCGCAAAATATAAAAGAAACTTTTTTTAAAATATTTATTGCAAATTTCAATTTTGTATATAAAAGTCAGTTTAGAAATGTTTTTATTTTATCACGTCATCGACACTCGATAAGAAAAACTAACCAGCTCCTATGACATCATCACCTCTTAATTTCTATGAAATCATCATCACTAGCTAATGCCGTCATTATTTAATAACTGTAACTAACTTATCTATTTAATGATTAGCAAATTAACATACAACTTTCTTATTTTTTTTATTCTAGCTTTTTTATCTGATTTAGCAGTAAGCAGACTCATTATTGACTTCTATCCGTTCGTTTTTGAGCTTTTTAAAAAAACTTAACAAGTATGTGTAGAAATAACATAAAAATATAATCTTTGTTGTTAAAGAGTTAAAAAGAACAAAATCGATTTTTTTTTTATTTATTTATTTTTAAAGAACTGATTAATAAATTTAAATTCAAAAATGTTCATAAAAAACTTGTACGTAAGGAACATACAATAAAATGATATTTCAGATTTTAACAAACAAAAAGAAATTGTTGTTTCTGAAAAAAAATCATTAAATCTAGATATCAATGATAAGACAGACAAAGCATACTAAAACGCCATGATTAAACAACTAACATCAAATATCGAAAGTACCCTTAACAACAGCGACACTATATGGAGCTTATTATATCTTTAGTTCAGATCAAACTTACACAACTAGTAAAAATTAAACTTGTCGTAGTGAGATATGTTTAAAGAAAAGAAAACAGTTTATTAGTTGTTAGCAGTTGGTTTTATTTTATTATGAGGCAAATTAACATTTTCAATTTGTTAGAAAAATTATGAATTTCATTTTTACCGCTGTTTGTAGATAAAAGTAACCTCAATAGCACTCGTGTGTTTAACAAAACGAAAGAAATGAATTTTTAAAATTTGTATGAGTAGCGTCTATTATTATTCAAAATATTTTTACAAAGTTAGCTACCTTATTTCTTAGTTCTTTTGTGTATAGGTTTTGATATACCATTTAATGAGAAAACAAAAAAAAAGCAAAAACAAAGCGCATGTCAACTTTAAAGTTTTTTCGAGAGCAACTCTTTAGAAAACTGTGTGTAGTTTTGTACAATAGTTTTGTAGCAAGCTTCAATTTCACATGATACGCTTTAAAGAAAAGTTTTAGAAAAGTCTGAATGAACTTACTTTTAGTGAAAAGTAACTGACAAGTTTTTTTAGTTTACAGTTTACATTTATAGATTTGGTTTAAATAAGTGAATTTTGTTGTTTGGTCATCAGTTTTAAAATTATTTTACATTTTGCTGATGAACTATTGTATCTCGTTTTTCTTTTATTGATTTAATGTTTTCTCGCAAAAATACAGAAAGTTAAAATGATATTTTCAACTTTTCTCTTATTTTTAAAAAACTTGATTAAATATTTTTTCGTAGTTTAACAAGGATTCTTTCTCACTTTGACAAAATATTTGATTTTTGACGCTAAAAAAACATCAAGAAATATTTTGAAAGTTCTTACAAAAGAAAATATATTCAAAGCTTTTCTTTAAAACATTTATTCTTAATCTAAATAACTATTTAAAAATCATTTAAATTACTTATTAAATTTAAATAATTAAAAAAAGAATTAAATTATTAAATGTTAATTTAAATATCCTAAATTTTTTCTAAATTTCAAAAACCTTATTTGAAAATAACTAATTTGTAGCTAAAAACAAAATTATATTTAGATATAAAAAAATTGTTGAATATTGTTTTAAATAATATCTAATATTAATAAAAGAAGTTAAACAATTTAGATACTTTCGTGAAATAATCGAAAACCGTTTTTAATTAGCACATAAGGTTTATTCAAAAAGATTATACTTTTGTCATATCGATTCTTAAAAAAGTTTTCGAAACAAGTAAAAAAAGTTATTATCTTATAATAAATAAATTATTTTATTTTCAGTAAATAATTTTGCTTGAGCAACGAAAAAGTTCAAAAAGTAAGTTTTTCCTGAATAAGTAATTATTCTAAATACTATTCCAACCAAAGTTAATATCTTTTTATGGCATTTCAGAATTTTAATGGCAAATTTTGTCAAGTTTTTACGTCGACAATTGAATTTGTTTTTTCAGTCGAAAAACAAAAGATATCATTATTGTTGCTTGCTGTTAATTTGTATTTTTTTTTCTGTTTATTTTTTCAACTGGAATAAAAAACCTCTTGATATAAACCTAGATATACTTGAAAATAATTGGAAGTTACATATAGACGAACAAATCATAAAGTTTAATATCAAAGGTTACTGAAATTTGTGTTTTTATATAATTAATAAATTGAAATAAGTTTTGCATAAAATTTGTTTGGTTTTGTTTTACATTTTCTTATTAAAATCTTAAATTTTTTTAAATAATTGAATTTTGTGATTTATTATTTCAGATAATCTGACTCCTTCATAAATTAAAAACTAATTTTTGAATATTTGTAACTTTCCTAATCTTGTGACAATAAAAAGACGCCAACAATTTTTAATTTCATTTTAAGAAAATGAATAATTTTAAAAGTTAATAAATTAAATAAAATTTAAGAATTAAATCAAAATAAATTATTCCGATGATAAAAAAGAAATTGTTTTCTGTTTTTTCATTTCTTTTGGATTTATTTTTTCTTAATTTATTCACAAAAAACCTTCTCGAACAAATATAGGTGATTTTGTTAATTTTTATTTTTTGAATCACTTGGAAATAATTTTTTATTCCAAAATGCTAAAACTTAAGATTTATTTTACTATTTTATAGTCTCAAATGCAGCTTGCTTTGTTAGAAAAGTTTGGAATATTAAGTTGAAAAAAATAAACAATTTCCTAATTTCAATTTCAGAAAATGAACAATTGAAAGTTGAGGACAATACTGAAATTTCAAAGTTGACAAATTTGAGGGAAAAATTTCATTTTTATTTACAACCAACAAAAGTTCTCGAACGTTTAAACAAACCATTCGCTGGAGTTGATGCTAGTAAGTGAGAAAAGCAATCAGTTTAAAAATCTACATTTTACTCAAAGATTTCAATTTATAGAAGTTAGTAAAAACTTGGTACTGGTTCATTTGATTAAAAGTTCAATAAAAAACGTGGAAAGAAGAAATGCAATTCGTTTGAGCTGGTCTAAAATTCGAGAGTTTCAAGGACATAGACAAGAGGTTGTATTTATAGTAGGTAGGACAGAAAGAGATGATATTCAGTTGAAAATAGAAGAAGAAAGCTCCCAACACGGAGATCTCTTACAATTCAATCTCTATGACAACAAGGAGTAAGATCTTCTCAGCAGCATCTTTCACTCATTGATAATAATTCTGTTGTCATTAGGACCGTTCCTCTCAAAGTCTTATCTGGCATGCAATGGGCTTCTGAATATCTACAATTTAATTGGTTATACTCTTCGTGTGATGATGACGTCATTATCAATACCTTCAACATCTTCACATACCTCAAACTCTTTTCCCATTCCAACTACATCACACCTTCCAATGACGTCATCAGCCCACCTCGTTACGAGGACTTCCCGATCATTTGTTTCTATAGTTACCAACCACGTGACATCCCATCGAGAGATCCTTCAAGTAAATGGTTTATTTCTAAAGACCTTTATCCACACCCTTACTGGCCACCTCATTGCCGCGGTGGTCTTTACGTCATCCCAGTCAGTATGACGTCACAGTTGTACGAAGTGTCGCGGAAATCGTTCTATATCAACTTGGACGATGTCTGGATCACTGGATTGATGAGGAGGATGCTTGGAGCAGGCGATAAAAATATATTTGTAAGTTTTTGTCTTTTTGTTGTCACCGACCACTAAATACTTTATATAGCCCGCGCCTTTGTCCCAATTATCCAACTATATCTTGTGGACGAGACGTGTGAACCTTCACAACGAGTTCCTACGTCATCTACGCGGTGATATTAAAGACTTGAAAGTGAATGTGACAAAAGAGATTTTAGATGAGTGGAAGAACTTGAAGAAAACAAAATATTTTTCCTAATCGAAAAACTCTTCATAAATTTTTGAAGCTTTTTTAATTTTTTGGTCCTCCACTGTTTGCTTTTTATGAAATTTTAGTAAAACTGTTTTATTCACAATTAAAACTCCAAAAACGAAAATATTTGTTCGAAGAGTAATTTGTGAATGAAAAGAAAAAGGTTTAAATTTTGATTAGAAAAAAAGGGCAAGTTGGGACAGGTTGAAGGTAGTTAGAAGCGAAAGCGGTTGGTCAATAATCTACACAAGTGATTGTTTTCACATTTATTTTGTGGTTTCATTTCGTCACGTTTTGAAAAAATCAGTTTGAAAAGGAAACCGTTGACAAAAATTTAAAAATCAATATTTGATATCAACAAAGAAACTGAATTTAATAATTTATTATCTATAAATGAACTTAAATCACAAGGTTCAGTTTCTTCAATTCAAATTAACTAATAAAGACTTCACTGTATTTATCTTTCAGTTATATTTTAACTCTTATGAATCCTTATCCCGATAAGTATTCTTTAAAACTTAAATTTATCAAAAAAACTTTCCTTAAATACGACATACCCTTTTCTCCATGCTAAAACCATCTCTTTGAGCTAAATAATAAATTGAAAGAATTTAGTAAGTTAAATGAATTCTTTTAATGAACTATTTAGTTTAAACTACTTTTAGCTAAAGTGTTTGCTTCTTGATATTCTCATTTCATATACAGGACAAGCAGATGGCTGACTTTGTAAAGGACTTCTGTGAACTTTTAATCATAATAGCTAATTTCTTGTATACTTCCTTCAAATTAACAAATATTAAAACTAATTCAGTTTAAAAACTTTTCTCTATTTACTCACTTTCAATTTTTTTGCTTAAGGATTTATTAATAATATAATTTAATAAAAAAAAACATTTTTAATGTTTTCATAACTATGAATACTCAATTAATGGAATTATAAACCAACGAATATCTTCCTTGGCATTACTCTATCATCTGACTTTAAATGAATTATATTTCCAAAATCTTTGAAAAAATCAATCAATCTTGTCTACTTTATTATAAAGACCTTTAATTCTAAAGACCCATGCTTTTTTATCAATCTTTTCAAATTGTACGTACGTCCAATTCTTGAATACAATGTCAGTGCATGGATGCCATATCAAGTTAGTGATATCAAAAAAATCGAATCTGTTCAGGCTACATTTACAAGATTAGTATGCTGGAAACTTAATATTAAATATGATAGTTATAAACATCGTCTCAGTCTCTTCAATTTAAATACTTTGGAAATTCGACGGATTAAATACGACTTAATTCGTATTTTTAAAATTATCCACAAGTTAGTTGACCTTCAGTTTGATGATTTCTTTTTCATTAGTCCTTCCCTCAAGTTATATCAGCTCAGACGACACATATTATCACCTATATCACCTGGTACATTGGTCAGAGCAAATTTGTTCTCATACCGCACAATTGGTACTTGAAACCAGCTGCCATCAGATATTGTCATGTCAGAATCACTCGTGTTGTTCAAGCAGAAGTTGAACCATTTTAATATTACCACAATTGTCATTTCTAAACTGTGATTTTTTCACTTTTCTATATTATTAACATTCTATGTAATTGTTCACGGTTATATGCTTTGAGGACTACTGAAATGTCATTTGTTACATCTTTTGCTTTCTATATTTTTGACTAAATAGATGTTATTCGTGAGAATGTGTGTTAGCGAGAGGTGCTCTTTTTAAGCACCCTTCTTCGCGTTTATTGTAATAAATAATTGTTAAGTATTTTGCCGCTGACTTAGATGTGTTCAACTTATCGTAGATAATGTGTATCCTTAATATACTTATCGGTGTATTAGTCGCCTTTTTATTTAAATTAATCTATATATAACTAGCAATTGCTTCGTTTTATAGAAGTTTTTAATATCAATTTTTTATATTCATAGAAACACCATTGCACAAAATCAGTCATGCTTATTTTTAATAATTTTTTATGAAAGATTTTGTACTTAAACGGATTTTCAATTAACATAATTATTAATGAAATAGTCATCAATTTATTATCATAACTTTTTCACATTTACAAAGATTGAGAAAAGTTATTCTTTTAATTTGAACATAATCTCGATATTTTTTATCGAATGACAACGGTATCATTTACATCAGCGGCAAAATACTTTACTATTTTTCCATATAATTGGGCCAAACAGTAAAGGCCACAAGTTGTCTCTAGTGCCTTAAATGGACCCCTTTAAAATGACCAGGTGGGCCACTGAACCTCCACGCCGCTATTTCTCTCGCTCTTCAAGCTGGCGTTACCCCCTCTTAGTACCCAAACTATCAGAACTCATCGTTCCTTTCCTCATTGGAAACCTGCACACTAGATTCGTCTCTCTCTTCATCTTCTTCCTCTCTCGTCATCAGGGTGTCATCTGTATTCTCCCTTATATCACTTGCTGAAACCCGTCGGGGACTATCTTCTTTATTACCTCGTCCTGAATGAACGTCAAAGTCCTGCTATCAGCATTTGGGTACCTGGCCCCTTAAACGTTGGATTCCTTGTCATCCGGATGGCGGACTCGCGCGTACATCGGGTTAGCTTCCAGCAGTTCAACCTTCTTTACGTCATCATCATCTTGTTTATTGGCTAGAACAAGGACAGGAACTTTTCTTCTTCTGGAGTGATAGTATGAAGCTCTCTTCTTGCTTCGTCAAATCGATCTCGATCAGATCTTTCAACAACAAAGATCAAATATATGATAGTTTTCCGAGTAAACTTCCGGCTTCCAACATCTCATACAGAGAGTCTCTTCATTGAAACTTATGATTAAAAAAGTCACTTTTAACTTGAAAAATAAAATAATTTTTCAACAGTTCATCTAATCTTGAAATGATAACTCTAGCAAGGTACTTACTATCTGCATCGTAGTAACCCATTTCGTATCTCCATCGTGGTTCCCATTTCATACCAAACTCATGTCTCCTCTCAAAGAAGGTTAATGGATTTTATCCGAAAATCTACAAACTCATCTTCATGAGCCACAAAAGTCCCTGCGCTCTCTGCAACGACCTGGATTTGTAAGAGGCTGAAGATTCATCCGAAGTTTCAAACTCTCCTGATCACGCTTTATTCAATCTTCTTTCTCTTCTACTCCATATACTACAATTTGTTCAAAGGTCATTTTGGTGTCTCCGGCATACTTCAGAACTGTGGGTGGTACGGAGTAAAGATTTGCTTTCTGAATAAAAGAACAACTCGGAATGCAACAATAAGAAGATATAAAGAAGTTTTCGCGCTACAAAAGATGTGTTTCCCGATTTCACTGTCCTCACTTCCTTCGTGGTTGCAACAACTTTTATGGATTACTTTTATTTAGAAAACGCTCAACAATAATACTCTCTCTGCCCACATCTAAACCACTTGACAATTTCGTGTTTGTTTCATCTTTGTTGTCTACCACTAAATCCTCGTTTGGACCTCCTAACTCAAACACAACCTTCTTATAAGTCTTAAAAACTATTTTCATGGCTGCTACTGTCAGCTCCACTTTGTCCTTCTCTTTGAGTTCCGTTGAATTCACTGCTTCCTCTGCAGCTTCAACCGATGTGTCCCGAAGTGTTGATTGTTCACCAGGCATCCTCAAGTGTCATCACTTGGTCAAAGGCTTCTACCAATTGCTTCTCCAAGTACTGGTACACCTCTGGGGCCGCACAATTCACAGCCTACCCCATTTTATTATTCTCATTCGATATACACTTGTCTAAAAAATGGTTACTTCTGTTCCTTGTTGCCATGGAGAGTAGAGTCCTGCTGAGTGGGCAACAACTAAGTGTCCGTAGCTTTCTGCCCTGACAGTATATGGTGTATATGTACAAATGTGGTCGTTCACAAACGTAGCAGGACAAAAAAAGAATTAAAGCGGAAATTTAAGGTCTTTTTCTAGGGAAAGCAGGGCCGTTACTGAAGAAATTTCAAGAAAGATACGTTCATCACGCCCTTATTAAAAGTAAGTCTAGGTCATTCGTTGTATATTTTTAGATTATATCATCTTCTGATCTTTTGAAAGTAGGAGCATCTGTAACTTTTTCTAATTTTTAGACATTTTTTGAAATTAAAAACAGCGGATTTTAATGAAACATCAAATTTGAAATCACAAAATAAACTTTTGAAACATTTTCTTAAACCTAATAACTCCATAAATTACGTGAATCTGTTGGATTACTCAACCGTTTGTCTTACTATCAACAAATTATCAGACTATTTCTACTCTAACCTGAATTTTATCACAAGTTACATTTTAAAACTCAAATTAAAAATCATTTTTTTAGAGGTTCGAACACAAAACAGAAGATTTGTTTAACAAATTCGAATTATTTTGTATAAGATGTCGAGTTAAATTGATTCAAGTGACTGTCTTGGAGTTAACTAACTCGAGTCTAAAACAAAGATTTTATTGGGATATAAGATAAGTCAAGTTTGTAATAAAATCAAAATCGTTTTTATAGGTAAAAGAAACGGGTATTTTTACAGGACTTTTTCTTCAATTGTTTATTTATTTATATCAGAATCTACAGGAGAATCAGAACCAAAAATTTGAGCTTCCGTTTCGCTGTGAACTTCCGTTTCGCTGTGAACTTCCGTTTCGCTGTGAACTTCCGTTTCGCTGTGAACCTCGTTTTCACTTTGAACTTCCGTTTCACTGTGAACTTCCGTTTCACTTTGAACTTCCGTTTCGCTGTGAACTTCCGTTTCGCTGTGAGCTTCCGTTTCACTGTGAGCTTCGTTTTCGCTGTGAGCTTCGTTTTCGCTGTGAGCTAAAATAAAAGCAAGTTGTTTCAACAAAGACTCAACTGAAGAAGTGATTGAAGCTTACAAGGTGGATCTGAATCAATGTTGCTGATTGGTTTTTTAACAAAGTCTGTGGGTTGTTCATCATCACTAGATGAATATGAGATCGTGGGCACGGCGACAGGATCTTGTTGAGTTGTGTCATTGTCAGAAGAAATAGAAGAATCAGAATCGGAGATGTAAGCTCGGGACTTGATCTTTGGATTGTGTTTAACAGCTTGTGTCTCAACTTTTCGTTTCCGGTTGGAATCGACATCCTAAAACCAACGAAATTAGAAACTAAATAAGATGAGATGAAACTCAAAAACCTGTCCTTTTCTTTTACCACCATCCTTTTTCACTTTTCGTTTCTTCTTCGGATCTCCTCCAGGAGCTCCATCATCACTACTATCATCATTGACAAAATCTCCCAGATTCTTTGCTTTTCTCTGAAGTGATGTTTTGTAACTTTTGAAACACAGACATTATGGCCGCATACTTTACTGGAAGATTTCTTCTTTTCCTCAGCAGGTTCTGCAAGTATCCACGCTTTTGTCTTATCACGAATCTGAGCTCGTTGCTCCATCAAAGCTCTTAGCTTCTCCTCTTCTTTTCGAAGTCGATTACGCTGGAAGCAATTGATCAAGGAGTGAAATCTTTTGATCTTTCTCAAACCTCCTCTTCTTCTTCCTGCTCCCGTATCTTCTGCTTCTCTTTCTCTTGTTCATTTTTTAGTCTTCGTTCCTCCTCATCTTTTTGTTGAGCTCTATCTTTGATGTTTTGAGCTTGTGAAAGTAAATCTCTACATCGATTAGCTTCACTAGCTGCTTGCTTCAAATCAAACTTCATTCGATCTCCTTCTTTTGTGAGATAAATAAAGTATCTAGAAGATCAAGAGATGAAGATCAAGTGAAAACATCCAATGAGCTTACTCTTGTGCAAGTTTAAGCTCCGAGATTGCTTTCAAAACTGTCTTCAAATCACTTAATTCATCAGTTAATGCATCCATTCCAACTTGCTTCAACACACACGAGATATTATAGAGGACCGAGGTATCATGAGGTGCTACATGTCTCGCCTGTTTCAACAAACATCATTTGAACAACTGAGTAATGAGGTAGTTGTGAGAATACAAACTCTAAGTAAGGTCTTCTTGCATTCTTGTAGCTTGCCGCATTTAAAATAAGCCCGCGCTAAATGAATTAGTAATTCTGGGTTCCTTCGCCGTTTAAACTTTCTCATACAGTTCTCGAACATCTGAACGGCGCTGATGTATTGTTTTTGTTCCATGTATACATGAGCAAGATTAACCCAAACATCAGCTACTTCCGCTGTAGCTTCACGAACCTATAAACACTGATGACGACAGAGACAGTAAAAAGACAAGTTGATCTCACCTGAGAAAATATATCTCTCGCCTCACGAATATATCCTTTATGAGCTAGAACCGCTCCTATTCCATTTGCTGCGTAGATATTCTTCGGATCGTTCCTAAGAACTTGTTTGAACATAGCTAACGCCCTGTCTTGATGACGTTTCTCCTAAAAACGCGATTGAATGAAGAATTGATCTTTAAAGAAGTCGTTTACTTTATCTTTATCTCTACTTGGATGATGAAGAGTTTGCAACCAGACATTTCCTAAAGCTAACATTGAATAAGAATCATTTTGTGTCGATTCATTTTTAAGGATTCTCTCGAATTTTTTCTGCCCCGGGCCCCATTCTTGCTTACTCAAGTGAAGATTCCCGATTAATGACCAGGCATCAGCATGATTCTAAAAATAAAATCATCAAAAAAATGATCCTTCAAATCGAATCATGCCAGAGACTACCGGATTAATCTCTAAAGCTTCTTTAAACCATTCTGAAGCATCAAAGATGTTTGACATCATACTTACAATGATGTTGTCAGGACATCGATAGTACTTCCTCGAACTGGAACATTCCTCGCATAATCTTCCCATATTATATTGTATCGTGACCATTATAGATGAGAAGTAACGATCTTGATGCTTTTGTATATTACATCTTTCTAATGCAACTTGATAGCATCTCTACAAGTAAACTTCATTCTAATATTTCAATTAATTCAGAAACACCATCACCTTAGCTTCATTTAAGTTCCCAAGCCTAAAATGTAAAGCTGCAATGTTATTGAGGATTTCTGGAGGTACTTCTTCTCTCACAGTGTCCCGGACTATCGCTGTCGCCTTACCATAAGCTTTCAACGCCCCTTGAATACCATCATTACTAGCTGTGGAAGGTTGGCTTTCTAACAACTGAGCTAAATCGATCCAAGCTTCCACATCGTCCGGATATAAATCAGTCACCTGTAACCTTCAAATGTTTAATAAATTGATGAGTTATCAACGCAGACCTTCTTAAGATGAGTTTTTGCGATCTCTTGTTTAGCTACATCTTCTGATTGAGCGTATAATGATCCTAAGATTTTCATAGTTTCGTAATTATCAGGATAAACTTTTAGGACTTTTTCAAAACACTCAGCTGCCTGTAGTGAGATTTAATCAAATGTTGATCCAGTTAAGTGATGACTTACTCTTTCGTAGTCTTGGGCATCTCCTTTGTAAATGTACATCTGACCAAGTCCATAAAAAGGAAGAACAAATGAAGGAGCAGCAAATTGTGTTGATTGATAATAATATTGAAAAGCTTGATCATAATCATTCTGCGAATAAAACATCAAACTTTTACAAAAAACATTTTGAAAGTTATTCATTTTTAAATAATTAAATAATATTTTATTGATGAAAAAGGTAACAGATATAATATCTTCTCTACTCTGCAAACAAATCATATTTCTAAAACTTTTGAGCAGCTTGACTTGTTGCTATTTACAATTTGATTTTTAAAAAGTTCAGTTTATATTTTATTTCAAGAGAATTTAATATTCAGCAAGTTTCAATATCAATAAAAAAGTAACAGTCACCTGTATATGGAAGCTTCTAGCTAGTTGGTAGCAACTTTCTGCTTGGATTGCTTCATTTTCAGTATTATGGAAAGCGTGAAGAGCTAGGTGTTGAACTCTCACATAATCCTGTTACAAATCAAACAGCTAAAAATTTGTTGAAAGAAAATTTGAAAAACCTTTTTAAAGAAGAAATGGTTTGCTAAATGATTTAAGACCATAGGATTGCTAGAATCAATTTGATAACCACGTGATAAGAGTTTGATTCCATTTCTTATCGAATCAACCTTTAAAAAATCGAGTTATTTTCAAGTTTGAAGTATATGATTAAAACTTACGTCACCATCATTCAAATCTAGTAAAGCGATTCCAATCAAAGCTCCAACATTATCAGGTTGTAGGTCTAAAGTTCGAGTAAAAGCTTTTCTTGCTTTATTCAATTTACCGAGTTTATAAAAACAATGCGCCATTCCTAATCTGACATCAGCTGGAACAACTCAAGCGTGTCAAAATTAAATCAAATAATAAAAGAGCTAACCTGGACACTTCGGGTTAGTTCTTAGAGCTTTTTTATAATAAGCTAATGCTCCTTTGTAATCTTTTTTATTGAAAGAGATACAAGCCTTCCCTAGTAAAGATGGGATATTATCTGGTGTTTGATTAATAACAAAATTAAATTGGGCATCGGCCTGATCCATTTTGTCTCCTTCTAGTAAACAGAAACAGGCTCTTCCTAATAAATGATTCTGGAATTGAAATGGTTTGATTCATTGATTTAATCAGATTGATTAACTCTACCTGATCATACATAATTATTTTATCAGCCATTGTGTATAGTTGTGTTGCTTGCATAAATAAGTTCGTTCTTGTTTCTTTATGCTTTTCATTTCTTGCTTTGTTTACATAAAAAGCTGCTAACGTATCAAGACAAACCATCTAAAAATATATAAAAAAAAGCATTTAATATCTCTAAAAATATAATAAATATCTGTTTAGATCATCTATATGAAATAAAGAGCATTTTTTCCACCTGATCTTTTTCATGTTCAGAATAATCTAAATTTGCAGAGCCTCTTGCTTCTTCTAACAAATTCACAAAATCATTTTCTCTTCCTTGCTTGTAGTATTCCAACTACAAAATATTTAAACCAAAATAATAAGAATTATAAATGTGATTTGCATCAGTTACATGGTAAAGTTGAGAAATATACTTACAGCAAGAGTGATCCATATAGTAAGAACAGTTTTCTCTTGTTTTAAAATACCCAGAACCTCTTGAACGTCTGGTAATTGAGCTAGATCTAATTCTATAACCTAAAATAGAAAATAAATTACATTAAAATCTGTAATAAACTCAAACAACAAATATTTATAAAATTAGTAAATTAACAATTAAGCAATTTAAAAATACAAAATTGAAAGCTTTAAAAAGAATAAATTATTTAAATTTGTTAATTAAGTAAAAACCTCATCAGTATCTCTTAATGGAATTTCAATTGTTGTCATGGTGATTGATTAGTCCCACTTAGAGACTCTGATCTTTTTTTTAGATGGATCGTAAAAGTATTTTCTCTGATTGTAATAATATAGTGAAAGATAACTTGTAAATAAAATGCCAGAAAAAACGTAACCAATTTTTTTAGCAGGAGATAAAGTTTTCCAATAATCTTTTATTTCACCCATTAATCTATCTATCACTGTTTAAAGAAATTAAAATAAATAATTATTTTGCTATTTACATATTTTATCTTAAAAATATATATTTTTAATCATATTATTAATATTATAAAAGTCCAAAATTATTATAAATTATTTTATTAAATCTGTTATCAATATGTTAATATAAAGTTAATAATAAAACCTATAATTTAAAAAAATTATATATATCATTTTAAATTTTTAAAACTTATTTTAGAAGTACTATAAAGTTATAA
The DNA here is from genome assembly GCA_034620365.1 of Pegea sp. RAD2-039. Lineage (NCBI taxonomy): Eukaryota > Metazoa > Chordata > Thaliacea > Salpida > Salpidae > Pegea > Pegea sp. RAD2-039. The sequence continues at coordinate 137,561 of JAQGEQ010000137.1, read as the reverse complement.
TAAATATTATATTCATCAAAACACTGGAAAAACATAAAATAAATTGAAAGTAAAAAATAGATTTAAATAACTTCTACAGATTTCTTCATCAGAATATAAATGTACTTTGAATACATTTGCAATTTACAATTCTTTGTGAAAACACAACTGTATACTTATATTTATGAACTAGATTTTTAATAAAAATAAAAACAGTAAGAACATGCCTAACATCAAGCAAAAGTTATACAAAAATATTACAAACATTTGAAAGAAACTTGAAAAAACCAAACTTATAAGTTCTATTTTCAGCCATATGCAGCTTCAACCTCATTTTTATTATTCGTTATTTGATAAAAAAAATAACGTTTACCATATAATTATTTTACTTGTAATTTATAATTGTTGCTTTATTACTACAATTTAAATTTGCATATTCTAATTTACGAAAAAATTACATAAGATATAATTTCATAAAATATTAAAAAAAAATTGATTACTTCATTGCTAAAAATAATTTGTGTTATATTGAAGCAAGTCATAAGTTTCTTGAAGTAAGAAATACGTTTTATATCAACTCATAAAAACTTAAAAGATTTATTTTAAAGGATTTTTCTTAATACTAGTCCTACGTTATACAGATCTTTTTCATTACTTTATTCTTTCAGAGGATTATATTTTTATCATTTAAGTTAAAACTACAAAATACTAGGCGTTGAGGAGAAAATCAATTTTCTTGAGGAGAAATGTTCTTTTTTTCTAAGATAATTGTTTGGAATTACCAATATAATCGACACTTCATTATTAGATTTCATTTAAAAAAATATTCTTTTAAGATTCACGTAAGTTAAATAATCTAATAAACAAAATAATAATTTTGTTATTTTCTGTAGTTTGTAAAATAACTTAACAAATTTATGTAAATGAAATTAATTATTACCTATGCTAAATAATTCTAAAAAAGAAAATCAATATATTATTATTCGCACTTTAGTAGATAAATCTAAAATAGTTTCAAATTCCAAGATCAATAGCAGAGATCAACAGACGCATCCTCAAACCAACTGACATGTTTGAGTCCTTCAGGGTCTGAGGTAATCCAAAGTTATTTATCAAAACTAAGGCTACCATCTATAGATCCTTTGCCTGCAGTAGCTATTGTATGCCAGCAAAACTTGGACTTTGTCGAAGGCTAACGAAACTCACATCTCTCTTGCCTTCGTTACACCTAACGTGGGAGAAAAATATCTCAAACAAGGAAGTCTTAAGGCGCACTGGCCTGTTCATCATACTAAGCAAGCTTTACTGGCCAATCTTTGAACACGACCGTCGAATGGATGAGAGATGGGTTCCAAAAGATCTGTTGTACGAGGAGCTATTTAAAAGAAAAACATCGGTCATCCCTATCTACGTTTTAACGATATCTGCAAGCGCGATATGAAATCGCTTAACATCAATACTAGCAACTGGGAAGATATCGCAGCGGATCGCTCCGAATGGCGCTCTCTATTTTGCAAACAACTGAAGGAGAGAGAAGAAAAAACAGCTTTAAAGAAAAGAAAGAAGACTTATTTGTTTTGGTGCATTGGGTCATTTTCAGTTTTATAATTTTACTTTGTTCTTTTATAAAGTTTCATTTTAACAAATTATCAACTTCAATAACTGAATTTCATTAAATAACATAATCTTCAAAACAAGATTTTTAAGAAATGTAAAGTAAGCTTTGAAAGTGACAGTTATTATATTGTTAAAACTACGAAAAGTCTATTTACAATAGTTAGTATAGTCCTAAATATAAATTGGATGGCTTCTATAACATTAGATAATATTAAATTTATTTTTCAAATAAAGTAAGAGCTTTTTTCTTAAAGTCACAAAAATAAACAAAAGCAAAATTTAATATAGTATGTGTACAAACTTTTATCTAGATTTTACTTTTTAATTGTCTAATACCGAATCTCAGACTTGTATATATTATGGTCTTAAAAATGTTGCTTGCTTAAGTTTAGTATTTTTGATAATCTTTCATCTATCTGCTTCTTTTTTATGGCTTCACTTGATATTTTAGATATTTTGGAAGACTTAAATATTCAGTAAGTTTCGTAAACTCTATTTTGATTTATATATTTTCATGATTTATTCTTATTTTATAACCATTAAATGTTTTGCCAGTTTAATTTAAATGCTAAAACTTAAATTGTTTGTTAGAATCAACTAATTTGTAATCAAATCTTTAGCGTGTTATAATTGATAAATGTTAACAATTCAGTAAACTTGATAATAATCCGAACTTTTTATAAAGTTGTGTTTATAAAAAGTTTTCTTGGTTTTATATAAATCTGTTATAAAATTTTGTATTTATCTTAATTAAGCTGAAATATTTGAGAAATTGCTGATGAATATTTCAAGCTATTACAACTGATAGTTTTATTTAAAATCAACAAATTATCAATTTAATAAAAATCATGATTTTTTGCTCAATGTAATATTTAAAAAAAATATTTTTTTAAATATTAATTTTCTTGGAGAAGTTTTTTAGAGTTAATTTAATTTCTATGTTTTAAAGTGTTTATTTATTAACAACTTGACACAGTTTGATAGTTGCCTTATATTATTTATATCTATTATTATTATTAACATAATTTTTCTCTTTCTTTTAAGGTATGATGGAGCAAACATTATATTCAAATCATTTGATAAAATTGTAGAAGAAGGCATAAAATCTAATCATTTCAAAAAACTTGTTTCAGTTTTAACAACTGAATTAGCTTTGTTCTATAATTTAGATGATTGTGTTCAATCTACAGGTTTGAACTTACCTTTATATAAACTTTATTTGATTTTTATAAGTTTTATTTTATAACTTGATTAACTGTTAAACTTGTAAAAGCTTTCATACATTTTATTATTTATTTGTTTACTTGCAAATAAAAACCTTGCTTTATAAACATTTTTCTTTATCTAGATGAAAATAATTTAGAAGCTTTCCAGTTTGAACTAAGTGGTTTTCTTCAAGAATATGGTTGTCCATATGATTCACTAAAATCTGGAAATATAAATGAAAGATTATCAACTAAACTTGATTGTTTAAAACTCCTCTGTATGAATTTTTTATTGTTTTTTTTTTGATAATTGTTTAATGTTTTTATCAGTTTATCTTACAACTGAACTTCAAGCCGCAAAAATATATTTTTCTTCAAATCCAAAACACTTAAATCTTAAAAACTCTCAAGTATGTGAGTAGACTTCACTTTTTCAATCATAATTTCAAATATTTCATAACTAGGATAGTTCAGATAATGAAGATACAAGTAACTGTTATGAGTATTTAAACTCAATCAGAATAAGTTTAAATATGCAAGAACCTCCTCCAAACATACCTGTCGATTCATATCTGCATTTTCTTAAAAAGAAGGTTCGAAAAACACCAGAAAGTTTGAATCCAAAAAATTATTTGACCATTTTGTTGATTTCAGCTTTCTGAAAATCTACCTCCTCCTACTAAAGGGAATGCCCCCATAATCAAAAAGCCATTAACAACAAATCAATGGAAACAACTTGAAATTATTCATAAAACTTTGACTCAAGAATATACTGCTCGACGAGAAATGTTATTAAAACGATTGGATGTCACGATTGCTTCTTTTAATTGGTCTGAACGAGCCAAGGTTTCAGCTAATTGCTTCAAACTTGATTTTTTAATCTTTGTAAAACTTGTACAGAAATCTTTTGAAGAAATTGCATCAAACTATCAGTCTAAGAGACATCAGATGAAAGTAGAGTCAGGAGTGAAGATGGCTGACTTGTTAGCAGCAAGAGAAGGTTGTTGTTTCAACTACAAATCACTTCTGTTATCTTTTAACTTGTAGATTTGGCTTACATGTCCAAAACTTCTTCTGGTGACACTCTTCAGAAGTGTAAGATCAATAAAGTGAAAATGGGAAAAGTAAGATCTCACTATTGTGTCAAGTCGTTGATTTCTGTGCTTGTAGGTTCCTGATAGAGGAGGAAGAGTTAACGAGATGAATGCTCCGCCTCCTGAAATGCCAAGTTGGCAAAGTCGTAAAAATACTGGTACTAATTGACATGTCAAGTGCCCTTGAATAAAATATTTCATTTTGACCTCTTTGTTGCAGGATACAACCAATCCAGAGGAGGTAGAGGATACAATAACCAATCCCAAGGAGGTAGAGGATATAATAGTCAATCCCAAGGAGGTAGAGGATACAATAACCAATCCCAAGGAGGTAGAGGATACAATAACCAATCCCAAGGAGGTAGAGGATACAATAATCAATCCCAAGGAGGTAGAGGATACAATAATCAATCCCAAGGAGGTAGAGGATACAACAACCAATCCCAAGGAGGCAGAGGATACAACAACCAATCCCAAGGAGGCAGAGGTATTTGCAACTTTGAAATTATACAAATATTTGGACAATCAATCTTTTATTAAATACTTTTGAAAAGTTTAATCTTTTTGAAGGTCAAAGTCGGTGGAGTCGTGGTGGAAGTCATTATGGTGATGGACATTTTGACCGTGTTTTCTCTGGTGGACAGCAAGGTAGAGGTGGTTTTTCATCTGGTGGAAGATACAATTACACAAGCTAATAAAACTGTCATCATGGCTTTAGTATTTATTATCTTTTTCACTCGTTATTTATCTGTTGACCTTGCAATACCTAGCTTATATGTAGCATCTAATAAACATTTATTTTCTTAGTTCTATTCCTCACAATTTACTCTAATAAAACAGAATTTAGATAATTTGGTTTTTATCTTTTATTTGATCAATTAAACTTGGAGCTTCATTACAGTTTTTTTTAACCTAACAAAAAAGTAGTTGAATAAAAACAAAATTTGTGAGATTCTAATTTCTAAATTTTAAAAAACTTTCAATTTAATATAAAAAATTTAATCTAGAAATAATTATTTCTGTTTATCTATAAAAAGCTGGACTTTGTTGGCTAACACTTATTAGTAACATGTGCTTCGGCCGAGAACGACCATTTAACACATATCAACCATAACACTCTCATGTACGAGGGTAAAACTGAATATTATAAGATTAAATTAACTTTTTAAGTAGTGAAAAGTGACAGAAGGTTCATCTGTGGATGATAATACACCCTGAATGTTACTTCAGAACCCTTGACTATCAGTTTAGATCTAAGCTTCTCTATCAGCTACAGACTTATCTGAAGTTTTTGAAAAGATTTATGGGATCTATCTATTATTTACAAATATATATTAAAATATATCTATATATTCTTTTTTTTAATTCTTCAATTTTAATAAACTGACGACTAGAAATAAAACAGTTGTAGCAGACTCAAATGAGTTTGTAGATTCGATTCGAAAATATTGTCATTAGTACACCTACCGATATCGCCTAAACCTTATCAAAACTAGACAACGTTTTTAGGACTTGTAAATGAACCCTATTGAAACAGAAGGAAATCTAAATATAAAAATGCTTTTGAGTTAGCTTTATTTGACTAAGTAAATATTTATAATAACTTTAAATTGTTAAATTGAAAGAATGAATTATTTTAGCGTTTTGTTTGAATTTCTATCTTGAAACAGTTTATGGTGAACAAGTTATACAATGAAATATAAGCACCTAAATATAAAATGATACATTTAAATTACGCAAATATTATCTTTTCTACATAAAAAGATCCTACCAATTTTTATTAATCTTTATATTCACTAATACTTACAAGCTTTACTAAAGTTTTAAATTAAGTAATGTATAAATGAAAATGCTGTAAAGCTGTTTTTACTATTTTATAAAGCATTAAGCTTGAAAATATTTTAATTAAATTTGATAGGCAGTAAATATTAACTGCATTTTATTTTTAATTACTTTTTGTTTGATTACTTCTTTATTATGTCTAGTGATTTATTCAAAAATATTTTTTAAGTTTCCAAGGGCTTATACAAAATGAATGACGTCATAATAGCAGTCAATTTTAAATGCACAAATTTGTTTATTGTCATCATTTATGTAAAATCTCTCTGAGGACAGTTCTCTTCTGGGTTTTTGTCAGTTTTTTGTTGCTTACTAATTAAATAATCAAAATATTTGATTTAATCTATAGATAAAATTGTCTTAACTTATAGTTATGCTTGGTGATTTGGTTTAATTTTAGCTGACTAAATTCATCTTACTAACTTAGCTCACTAAATTTAACTTACTAATTTAGCTCACTAGAGATATACTGTGTATGCAGACTTATCCTTCAAAAATGAAGTATCTAAATCTAATTTCTCTCAACAGAAATTAATATTTGTAAAAAAAATTTGTCGTGTAAAAATTTTTGTGTTTGTAAGTGTAAATGATTAATTGCAATGGATGAAACACCAGGCCACTCATCATCTAGTGGAAAGCAACCAAACCCAGAACATAAAAAGCGTTTAAGTGCCTTAAAAAAGCAACTGACAGAAGAAACTCCTCCTTGTGAGAACGCTGATTGTCAGCAAAATGATCCACAGCATCCCAAACCGCATTACACTGTAAGTCAAATCTTACCAAAGGTGGCTCTTTCTCAAAGATTTCATCCTGAACCTTTTCAAGAGTTTTCAAAGATTTGGGGCTGTCAGTCTGCGATGAATATAGATAAAGACGGAAAAAAAATACCTACATCAGTGAGTTTTTTGTAGATAATTTTCCTAGTCAACTAGCTTTGATATAAAGTCTCAACAACTTTGAGGAAACTTCAAAATATAGTTTCAGTTTTCTTAATTATTAATTTTTGTTTGTGCTAATGTCAAAATATAACTAATGAATGTAAGTCTAAATTATTTATTTTAGAAATTTTTGTTTTTCCAAATTTATTTATTTATATTGTTTCTTAAAACTTTTAAAAGATAATAATTTGTGGAGGTGATTTAAAGCGTTTTATTTTGTAGTTTATTCTCAACTTAATAATTTTATGGAATTATTTCTTTATTAATCAGTTGCCACAAATGAATTCTGTCCAAATATTTCCAGCAGCTAATAATAAGATTATAAAATCGTATCTTCATTTTAGAGATTGGATTTTTCTGCTGTTCATAAACGTTGTGGTAAGAAGGAATATGATCATCACAATCCTCATGTATGTTCATATCCAATGACTCAACTCTTTAAATCAATTTCCTCAATTGTAGGGGTATAATGCTTGCAGAAATTGTGAGCCTGATCGATTCTATGTACCTAGAAGGGAATCTCAAGACCGCAATGATCATAAGTATTTTCGCCCATAATGGGTTAGACAGTTCAAGCAGAAGGTGTGTCCAATTGATTCTATGCCAGATTAACTGTTCAATTTCAGAGTTGTCCAGAGTCTAACTAATTGATATGATCTTTAGATTCTTGAACTTGCAGCAAATTGGTTTTGATTGGAACTTGTAAAATCGTGTAGTCTTTGTATTGTGCCAATAAAATGTGAAAAATAGAATCATACCGTATTTTTTTACAATTTTTTGAATTGAGATTCTATTTTTCTTTTACTTAGCATTTTTATAAAGTTCAATTCTATATCTCTGTTATCCACCTTTTCATATTCAGTATGTAATTATTTATGTGTTTTTATTTGACGTGCAACTAAGTAAATCTGTTGTTGTTTTATACTACGAATATAACTGAAGTTTTTAAATCAAATTCTGTCTAGTAAAAATATTTCGCCATTTCTACAGTTTAATCTATTAAGTATTGTTTTTCAGGTGTTAGCTTTGTTATTTGTGTTTATATTTTTTTAGTTAATTGTTTACCTGTCCTTAAAAATGGCTGTTAAAGAATTTGATCAACCTGCTGATTGCAGTGAAAAAAATCGAAAAAGATCTCATTTTAAAGAAAATGAAATTAAATCATCCACAGCGGCTATTGAAGAAAGTAGAAGAACCTCTGTTAACTCTGAACAAGGATTAAGAAGAGGATCTGCTGCTTCACGCGCTGAAGATCAAAGAAGAGCTTCTGCTGGATCTAATCAAGGGTCTAGAAGAGGTTCTGGGCGCTCTAATTACCATGAAGACGAAGTAATACCTCATCATGCAGTCGAAGAAGAGAGTAGAAGAGGATCTGCTGCTTCACGAGCTGAAGATCAAAGAAGAGCTTCTGCTGGATCTAATCAAGGGTCTAGAAGAGGTTCTGGGCGCTCTAATTACCATGAAGACGAAGTAATACCTCATCATGCAGTCGAAGAAGAAAGTAGAAGAGGATCTGCTGCTTCACGAGCTGAAGATCAAAGAAGAGCTTCTGCTGGATCTAATCAGGGATCAAGAAGAGGTTCTGGGCGTTCTAATCACCATGAAGACGAAGTAGTACCTCTTCATGCAGTCGAAGAAGAAAGTAGAAGAGGATCTGCTGGTTCACGCTCTGAAGATCAAAGAAGAGCTTCTGCTGGATCTAATCAGGGATCAAGAAGAGGTTCTGGGCGTTCTAATCACCATGAAGACGAAGTAGTACCTCTTCATGCAGTCGAAGAAGAAAGTAGAAGAGGATCTGCTGCTTCACGAGCTGAAGATCAAAGAAGAGCTTCTGCTGGATCTAATCAAGGGTCTAGAAGAGGTTCTGGGCGCTCTAATTACCATGAAGACGAAGTAATACCTCATCATGCAGTCGAAGAAGAAAGTAGAAGAGGATCTGCTGCTTCACGCGCTGAAGATCAAAGAAGAGCTTCTGCTGGATCTAATCAGGGATCAAGAAGGGGTTCTGGGCGTTCTAATCACCATGAAGACGAAGTAGTACCTCTTCATGCAGTCGAAGAAGAAAGTAGAAGAGGATCTGCTGCTTCACGCGCTGAAGATCAAAGAAGAGCTTCTGCTGGATCTAATCAGGGATCAAGAAGAGGTTCTGGGCGTTCTAATCACAATGAAGACGAAGTAATACCTCATCATGCAGTCGAAGAAGAGAGTAGAAGAGGATCTGCTGCTTCACGAGCTGAAGATCAAAGAAGAGCTTCTGCTGGATCTAATCAGGGATCAAGAAGAGGTTCTGGGCGCTCTAATCACAATGAAGACGAAGTAATACCTCTTCATGCAGTCGGAGAAGAGAGTAGAAGAGGATCTGCTGCTTCACGAGCTGAAGATCAAAGAAGAGCTTCTGCTGGATCTAATCAGGGATCAAGAAGAGGTTCTGGGCGTTGTAATCACCATGAAGACGAAGTAGTACCTCTTCATGCAGTCGAAGAAGAAAGTAGAAGAGGATCTGCTGCTTCACGAGCTGAAGATCAAAGAAGAGCTTCTGCTGGATCTAATCAGGGATCAAGAAGGGGTTCTGGGCGTTCTAATCACCATGAAGACGAAGTAATACCTCATCATGCAGTCGAAGAAGAAAGTAGAAGAGGATCTGCTGCTTCACGAGCTGAAGATCAAAGAAGAGCTTCTGCTGGATCTAATCAAGGGTCAAGAAAAGGGTCCAGGCGTTCTAATGTTGAAGAAAATGAAGTAACGTGTTATGATACACATGAAGAGCAAAGAAGATCTTCTAATGCTACACGAGCTGAAGAAGAAAGAAGAGCTTCTAATGCTACACGAGCTGAAGAAGAAAGAAGAGCTTCTAATGCTACACGAGCTGAAGAAGAAAGAAGAGCTTCTAATGCTTCACGAGCTGAAGAAGAAAGAAGAGCTTCTAATGCTACACGAGCTGAAGAAGAAAGAAGAGCTTCTAATGCTTCACGAGCTGAAGAAGAAAGAAGAGCTTCTAATGCTACACGAGCTGAAGAAGAAAGAAGATCTTCTAATGCTACACGAGCTGAAGAAGAAAGAAGAGCTTCTAATGCTACACGAGCTGAAGAACAGAGAAGAGCTTCTAATGCTACACGAGCTGAAGAAGAAAGAAGAGCTTCTAATGCTACACGAGCTGAAGAACAGAGAAGAGCTTCTAGTGCTACACGAGCTGAAGAAGAAAGAAGAGCTTCTAATGCTACACGAGCTGAAGAAGAAAGAAGATTTTCTAATGCTTCACGAGCTGAAGAAGAAAGAAGAGCTTCTAATGCTACACGAGCTGAAGAAGAAAGAAGAGCTTCTAATGCTACACGAGCTGAAGAAGAAAGAAGAGCTTCTAATGCTACACGAGCTGAAGAAGAAAGAAGATTTTCTAATGCTACACGAGCTGAAGAAGAAAGAAGAAGATCTTCTCAGGGATCGAGAAAAGGCTCCACAGCTGTGGCTACCAGGAAACTAAGGCCATCACGTAAATCTGGATTTAGAAATATAAGTTACGATGGACCAACTCGCCAGGTTAAGCTGACAAAACAGGGTTTTATTCCTCCAGAAATGGCCAGATATCATCTAAAAGTGAAAACAGCTGTAAGTAGTCATGATAATTTCATTTTTCCTTCTGATTTTTGCTGAACTTTATCTATATTTGTTTTAGACGGATAACATGTCAGCAGTTGGTGGTCATTCTGGTGTACGAGATTGGGATGCCTACGTCTCACCATATGTAAGTAACAGCATCAAGACTTTTGTTCCTCTAAACTTATATTTGCTTCTACAGAAATACAAAGCACATAGAAATGAGCTTCCTAACAGGCATGGTGCTCCTTATGACTACCGAATGTATTTGGAATTTGATCCAATCGAATATGTTTAGAAGTAATTTATACTTTTTATTTCGATATCAATAACTGAATGACATTTACATTTATGTCTTTAGATTGTGGGATGAATTTTAGCTGTCTACATTTTCATGGAGAAGTTTGTTGGATGTGAAACTTGGATTAATTTATGTTTTTTTAGTTTTGACTTTTCTATACGTTTCTGTACCTTAATCTATTCTGCTGTATTTTCATATATTTTGTATCTTTCAAATAGAAACTGTATTTACATGTACTTCATTAACATAAAGCCTATATTGACAACTTTGTGCATTTTCAGATTTTAATCTAAATGTTTGTTTTGTGTTGTTTTGTTTTAATATAAACTAATCACAATGGCCAAAGAAAATAATTCCAAACCAGCACGTCAACTGAACATGGACAAGTGTTTAGAAATGAATAAAAATGTTCTACCTCCAAATAAGGAAAGGTATCATTTCAAAGTTAGAACTGCGGTGAGCAATTGAAATTACTCTTCACTTATTTTATTCAAACTTTACGACATTTCAGACTCGGGATTTATCTATAGTTGATCCAAAACAAATCATTAAGGACTGGGACCGATTTGTCTCACCAACCAAGTACAAGGCATTCAAGAATAACTTACCCGGACGAAATGGTGCTCCTTACGACTATAGTAAATATCTGGAACTATTTGAAGATGACACAGATGAACAAAAGAGTAGCAATAAAGTTGATGATAATTAATTTAATGATGAGCAGTTTTTAGATCAAGTGAGATCAATTTGAGTATTTACCCTCCTTTTCTTATTCGATGATTTTTCAGAAATGAGAAATAAACCTGATCCTATATGAACTTGTGGATTCTGTGGTGGATTTTCTTCATCAAAATGCCCTTTTGTATATGTAACCTCTATTGACAAGTTAATGTAATAAAACAAGAATAGCAATTTGTAATTTCTATGAATAACATTTTAGTGAATTGCAGGAAATCATTTCTAATTTATTTACAATCTTTTAGTAAAATGATAAATACTTTAGAATAGGTTAATTCAAACATAGAATGGATACTTGTTGTATGATATATGAACAAGTACATAGAAAGTCGAGATGTATTTGATAACAAATATCTAAAAGATTGATTCTGTGGTTTTCCTGACAATCATACTTAAACCACTTTTTATTAAACTGGTTTTAAAAAGATCAAAACCACAACTAATTAACCGACAAAAACCTTCAGTAGTTTCTGCAAGCTACATCCTTCACAACATTTACTCCGCCTTTCACTAGTCTAAAAACTTGTTATTATTAGCGTTGCTATGTTTTTGTAATTTGCGTTGGCAGCTCGCATCTTAAACTACTATTGTTTTATGTATTTAGATATTTAGAAATAAATTGTATTCTAACTCACATCTTAAATCACTTTAATACTACAAATAGTTTGAACATCATTCATTTAAATACATCATTTCTATAAAAAGTATCTTTATTCATAAGCTTTTCATTCATAGTTTTTTTGAAGCTATTTTAATTCTTTAAATTTTAACTTGTTATTAAATTCAACTGATCAAATCTGACTGCTATATGTTTGTCTAAAATAACACAAGAGCTTTGTGTTTATTGCTACAAATTATGATGAATTTTATAAGTTTATTGATATAATTCAGATTAAATACAAACTTTAGATTGATTAGCTTCAAATTTAGTGAAAATTAAATGAGTTTTACAAAGATAGAGGGCATCTTAAAAGTGTGATGCAATAGACAGATCCAGACGCTTGCAATTAAAAAAATTCACTCAGAAAAATAATTGATTTCATCCAAGATGAAAATGATAAAGTTAAGTGCTCCTCAGTAATTCTTTGATTTCATCCATAGAGTCTTGAAGAGCTTTCCCGAATTTTTCGGAGCTACTTTCTGGATGACATCGATAAGAACTGATGTGAATATTCACTGCAAATAATCTTCCAAATTACCAAATATCAAACTTTAATTTCAACTTACTATTATTTTCACCAAGAAATATGTAATAGACTCCATACCCATCGGTGGTTTGAGGTGAAAAAATACCACCAGCTGGGTACACTTTCATTTGTTTTGATAATTTTTGGTCGAAAACGAATGGTGACTGAGATGTAGATAACTGATCTCCACTTTTAATCTCCTTTTGATGAATATTTAATCAGATAGAGATATATTAAAAAGTATAATTCTTACTGGTAAGTCAAATAACTTTGGTTGTTTTTCAAGATTAGTTAGTTTAGAGGCAGCCATTAATCCAAACAACGTTCTGTCAGATGCTCTCCCACTCATAGCATCCAATTTGTAGTTATTATGATACTTCATCGCGTCTTTTAGAGCTTTCAGTCTTTCTTCATTAGACTTTGTTGGATCTGTCATACTCTGTAAGAAAAGTTGGTTAGTATTTTGAAGTTTAGTTCCATCATTTTACTTTTGTGAAACGAACTGAATGTTTGGAAACTGTTCTGATAGTTTCTGTCCTTCCAAATTTGAAAAATCTTCAAATATAGTCTTAGAAGTGAGAAGATTATGTGATGATCTTTACCTGGTCATTGCAGTTTCATAAGTCTTTGGAGTACTTTGATGAAGTTTAAAAAAAGCCAACTGCAGAGCCATTTGAACAAAACTATCAGGACTAACTCGGAGCTTTTTTATCTCTCCTTTACCAGAGTTTAACTTCAAAGCAACCAGGTCTAGATTACTTGCCTAAAATTTGAAGAAATATAAGAAGTAGGTGATGATACACACAACTGCTAGTCACTACTTGTTGCATATGCTGAGATTGATAAATATTAAAAGACTCCATTTGAAGTTTATCAAGATTCCATTCGATTCTTGTCGGAGGAGATATGGGATCATGTAAAATTGTATCAGGAGGTGACCTTGCGTTCCCAGCAGCATCAAATATCATTTTTGCAAAGATGAATTCAAGAGCTCTACTAGGAAGCTAATACATTTATGAGATTTTAACTTTGAGAAGTTTTGTTGATCTTACTGTGGCATCAACTGATGTATGTTCGATGTTAGCTCCACTTAATCCGTTCTCGTAAATGATTAGAGTCATTGATTTATCAAACCAACGATTGAATCCATCTCCACAAAGACTTGAATGAGTCTCAGCAGCTAAACTCTGCGAAGTTTCAAAATGAAAAAAGTCGTTTTTTAGAGTTTCTAATTATAATTTAGAAAAAAGATTTTTATTAATAATATATTTAACGGAAATTTGACTGAATTGAAATAAATAATTCAATTTTTTTTCTTTTATTCAATTTTCTAAATTTTGATTTCTTTAAAAAATTTTGAACTTTTGTTTACTTATTTTTGATTTAAATATTCATTCGCAGAAACTACTCTAAATGACTTTTGTTAAATTATTGATGATGTAAAACTGTAATGACATCATATACATGACGTCATAAGGAAGATAGATGTCAGTAAAAATATCCGGATTTTTAACTGTCGATTCTAATGTTGTTTGATAATTAAATTAAAATCTATTTCAAATATTACAACAAATTTTAAATTCGATTTGGAAACACTTAACAGCGCCATCTAGCGGTTTCCGGACTTGTAGCAAAGTTGCCCTTAAAAAATAGAAATTATAAAATGAAAGTTTGTCAATTCACTAAAGCGGAAATGAGGTTTGGAGACACAACGCGCGCGCATATGCTTGACAACAACATTTGAAAACATATTTGTGTTTGCGCAGAGCTAAGCTTCAAAAATTTGTTTCTAAATTTGAATCTGTTTCGAAACCAGAAAATAAAAACGCCAAAATGTCCCACCTCAGGAGAACTATCATCCAAGACAAGATGGAAGAGCGCTTTTTCGATCTGCATCAACGAATCTCGATTTTGTGACCTCATCATCAACTTCTCACGTTCCTGAAAATCGAATGATGACGTCACAAACGCGTTGATGACGTCATCATCACCTTGAACCAATCAGCACGAGGTAGAGTAGTGAAAACTGAAGGGTTTGGAGCTGAGACTTGGTCAGTGTGTTTTAAGATCAGATCAATCTTAGTTTGTAGCTCCTCCGGGGTCAACAAAGACTCATTTCCAGAAGATTCAATCCCGTAAAGAGGAAGATTAAACATAATTCCCTTCCTGTCAAACAAACCGACTGTTGCTAAGTGATGACGTCATTGATGTGTGGAATTTAAAGTAGTTCAGATAAATGATAAGAACATCTATTTGTGTGTGTGATGACGTCATCTGCTGTGACGTCATTCGTTGAAAAGCACCTGAATACAATGATGTGTTTCGAGTCTTCATAAGTTTTCATAAAGTCCAGTTTAGGGCCAGGGATTCGAGTTGAAGCAAACATCAAGTTGTAGCGATGATTACAGATTGGAACAAGAGTATTCATCATCAAACAATCCAACTGAAGATGAAGTTAAGAAGAAATTCAAGATGAAAGTAAGGAGAAAATCACCTTTTCTGTTTTAATCAGCTCATAGAATTTGGCCATATGATAGATTTGATTGGCAGCTACAGAAGATTGGGGAAACCCCTTAGTTGAAGGTTCCATATTAGTTTTGAGAATTCCGCCACTCATGCAGAAGTTAGTGTATACTACAAAGAGAGTTTTTCATCTTTATGGTTTCTTAAATCAAACAAGACCTATTTTTCAATTGTTAAAAATATAATCAGTCACGCGTAACTTTTAGTGAGCAATTTGAAAAATAGAAAATTTTTTGATGAAATTTTGATTTATTTGATGACTTGCTGAAATTTGATTGATAAATGAAACTACGAAAATGGACTTTGTAGTTTTTGGTAATTAGTTTTTCTATTAATCACACAAATTTATAAAAAACAATTTAGAATTTATCAAATTATATCACAAATGTAATTTTAAAAAAATACTTTAGATGTTTGCAAACATTTTTTTATTAAAGTAATCTTACACAAAGGATATCGTCCAATCAGATAAGCGTATTTGTCCCAGATATCTGCAACCCAATTTTCCTCAGTTTCAAATCTACAAAATTTTTGATATTTAAAACAAACTTTAAGCTTTTTGCCATTTAATCAGAAATTTTGTCAAAATTTAAAAGAAATAGAAAATTGTTTGATAAAATTTGATTTTAGTTTGGGTACCTCTTTTGAAGAACATCATATAATCTTATTCCATCATCATTTTCAAATGATTTCATCTCATTTTCAATCTCTTGTAAACGTTCACAAGACACTAAAGGCTCCAAGTTCTTCAAAGTTCTTTGAAAATGAAAGTTAATCGAACTGAATAAGATTTATTAAAATAAAGTTTACTTCAAAAGAAAACAGTTTGAATAAAAACTGTTTTATTAGTTAAACAGATCATAAAATCACTTAAATTAAAGCTGAATATTTTAGCACACAGCAATACTGTTGACTTTGAGATTATGTTAAAAGTAAACCCTTCAATTTTAATGTTTTTAATTTCACCATAAGAGAAATTGTTCATATCTGAGTATTTAGAAACTTGTCATTTCATGACATAAACTAAAAGACGATTAAACATAAAGTTAGTAATTTATATCGTGCTTATTTCATGAATAATTGATTTTTAATTACAATAAAAATTATAATTTATCAAAATTCATGAGTGACATCAGTAAATATTAAAAGTAAAATTTAGAAAACTCAAAAAATCTTGATGACTAAGTCATTACTTTTTGCAAGTGAATTCGAAAGAAGGTAAAGGATATCTAGGAAGGACATCTTGAAAGTACATCAGTGATCTTTTTCGAGGTAACAGAAGTCTTAGACTTAACGCCCACAGCTATAAAAGATAAATGAAAGATCAAATTGAAGATAACAACGTATCAACAACTTACTTTTGATTTGAACGTCTTTGGTTCATACAACCAGTTTCTAAAATCATAATAATAATTTTAAAACTCGATGTAATGAATCAGAAAAGTCATTAAATTATTAAAATGAAAGTTTTTGATGACAACTTTTTACTCACTAAAAACACTTTTTTCATTTTGAGTTAATCATTTACAAAAATATCAAGAAAATAAAAATTTATTATGTTGTGTACATAGAAGAACAACTTTGATTACCTATAGTTGAACAGTTTTTTCAACAGGTTCCGTCGTAGTCTCTTAGCGAGATAATACAAAAGAGCGATTAGTATAAAAAACCCAACCGTCAAGGTTAATTTCACAGCTGGCATTCGTGTATCAGCTGGAAAGGGATAAGTACTTCCTTCTGGGGCAAGATTAGTGATAGTTTGTTCCCATTCATTATGGTAACCATTTGCTATAAAAGCCGCCATTAAAATGCCAACAAATGAGATATACAGAAGCTCGCCGTCATCTTGGTGAATATTCTTGTTTAATGGTAGCGGTCTACCTTTAGTGGTTGTTTTTATCATTTGTTCGATTTAAAAAAACAATTAATTAAAGCTGTTATAAACTTTAAATAAGTTTCTTAAATGTTAAAAGTTTGATATCAGAATAATATTTATATTATTACTTTAAATAAATTAAAGAAAGTTTTTCTGAGTTTTATTAACTGAATTGATTTCAGTTTTTCTGTGATTTTTATAAATATTTTTTTTCTTATTTAATTGTTAGCTATTTACTAAGCTTCATATTTAAAAAAGAAAATTATTTCCTGTTTAAACTTTCCTATAGCTACGCACGAATGTTTAAAGTTGAAAAATATGTTGCTATAAAACAAACTTTTGTTTGTTTATTTTAGATATCTAGATAAAAAGAAATTCCTTAAAACCAATAAACACTAAATTTAAAAAATTTAATTAACAATTTCTAATCACCCGCAATTCACAGTATTTAAAAAAATCAATTCTAATTACAACTTACACTAAAAAACCATCAATTTTAAAAAACTAAAAAAATGAATACAATTCAAAAAAATCAGCTCAGTAAGCTTAAAGGTAGAAGAAAAGCAAATAGGTTGTCGATTTCGAAAAGTAAAAGAAGTTAAAGGCAAACAAAAAACGATTCTCTCAAAAAAAAAGAAAGGTTATTACAAAGTTCAAAGTCTATCTGGTAACTAACAACAAAAAGGGCTTAAAATTGAAATACTTTTTATTATTAAATAAATTAAAATATACAAAAAATAAAATTTTTTAAAGGTGTTAGCCTTATTTTTATAAATAATTTCATTTACCTTTTATTTTTTTTCGGCTATTTTTAGCTAATACAGTAATAACAAGTCAAACACACTTGTAGCTTGCTAACATATAGGTACGCTGATAACAAGAGATTTCTATCTAGCAAATTTGTTTAAGTTCAAATAATTTTGGTCAAAGTAGAACTTAGAAAATCATATTTTGATGTTTGAAGTAGAACTTGTTGCTGTTTATATTTTAACTAAAAAGATATAAAAGTCATTTTAATATAAGATGCAGAAGTAACTAACATTTTTAGAACTTGAAATATAACATTTTAAATTTGTATTTCAAACTATAATTGTAAAGTATTTCAAGTATTTATTTGAATTATAATTGGCCCGACAACCTTTTAAAGCAGCGAATCGTTTTAATTTTATAAATTTTATTACTTAGCTTATACATTACTTTTAATAAACTCAAAATTAGTTAACTTTAAACATTAGTTTAAAAAGTAGATTTTATTTTATAATTCAAATTTTAAATCAAATCCATTAATTTGTGATTACTTCTTTCTAAATCAGAATTTTCCTATTTTTACCTTTCTATTGATATTATATCTTTAAATTTAAAAAAATAATATTTAAACGATTTTAGTTTAACTAAATAAACTCATTTTATAAACAATAATGCCCTTACCTGTTTAATTATTTACTAAACCAAAACTCTTGAACTTTCTAATACGCCTGAAGGTTAAAAAGTAAAAAGTATAAAAAGTCACTGTTTAAACAGAAAAAATAAATATTAGGATTGTTACCACAAACTACACACCCTAAGTTTTCACCTAATTTTCATTCTAATGATGATTTTGATGGTGTTACTAAAATCTTTGAAAATTTAATTTTATGAAAAATATTTACATTAGGCGACTGAAAAGTTAAAATCTTTTTTAAAAGTGATGATAACATGTTGATATTACCTTACTTAAATAATTTTGAAAAAAATGAATATTTGTCCTAAAACCTTTTTTAACTATTTGACTTTCAGTTGAAACTTTGATTCACAAAAAGCTCAACAGTTTACGATATTATATTAGTACGATATACAATCGAATGATTTGCAAATCAGACAAATAATAGATGATAAAAAGATGATCGGTTTAGTACAACTTATTCTGGCAATTCTAAGCATTATAACAGCTTTTGTTTTGTGTATATAAAGAATAATATTTAGTTATTTAAATGCAAATAAGCTAAAGCAGTATTTAATATGCAGATTGGTTAGCAGCATCCATTCACAGATTTCACAAAGCCATTTTCTTCCACTATTTGAAATGGATTTTCAACTTTGGTCTGAAAAATTCAACATTCGATATACAAATGAATTAATAAAAAAGTTGGATTGCTGTAATTACCAGAACTGGTTTAGAACAGCAAGGTGCTTTTCTTGAGTCAAAATAATCTTTAAATCTTGATTGTCTGATAATATTCCAAGTTGCTGCATCAACAAATTTAGGATTTTCAGATTCAAAGGTAGTTTTGTAATCAAACTAAAAGTTTTAAAAAAATGATCAACTCAAAAGTCCTTGGATGAAGATAAAAACCTTAAGTTGATTAGAGCAACTTTCAACACCTCCTGTATAAATCACTTGCTTGATCTCTTCTTCTTTTTGTGTCCCGTCTAATTTAAAGAGCCGATAAAGAACAGAGACGAACTTAGCATCACCTAAAGTCAATTGTGATCATTAAAAAGTGGAAGATCTGATCTTACTCACCAACTACATCCTTCAATTCCGTTTTTGTGATCTCAAAATTGTGAGCAGAAAAGATTCTAGGAGTTTCAAATCCAACTTCAATTGCAATCTTGTTCAACTCTTCCCACCAGAGGGCGCCACTCACACATTCATCTTAAAAATTCAAATTATTTTGTTGATGACCAAATCATTGAAGTGTAACGAACTCCATAAGACTCGATGATTACGAATTGAATCTTCCAAATCGCGATCACAATAAACATCGCTGAAGTAAAGCTCTCCGCCGCTCTTTAAAACGCGAAAGACTTCTCGAAGAACAGATCTCTTATCTTTACACAAGTTGATTACACAATTTGATCTATTGAAGATCATAAAAGACATAGGAAGAAACAAATAATCAGAACTGATTACATCACAACATCGACAGATTCATCTTCGATTCCGATTTCGTTCAACTTTTCAATGTATCCTTTCACGAATTTCACATTTCCTTTTGAATATCCAAACTTCTCTTTATGATAATCTAAATATTGATTAGAAAAATCCACCTAAAACCAAATTAGTTTACTTCCAAATCATAAAACGACCATAAAAGTTACTTGTTCATCAGTCATATCAATTCCAATTACATGACCATCTTCTGAAACCAATTTAGACAGGGCATAGCAGTCACGTCCACTACCACTGCCTAAATCGATTATAGTTGTCCCAACTAGACAGTCAGGTACTACAATACCACATCCATAATACCTTCCTATGACATCCTCATGGACAGATGCCAGGGCTTGCCGGACATGTTTAGGTATTCCAGTCACTGGTGTTTTACAAGCTGTTGTTTGTAAATCATCAGAACTTTTTAAAACTTTTCCTGAGTTTAAAGTATTTGTTGATTTAACATTAATGTTAATTGTTTAATTACCATAATATTCCTTGACGCTCTCTGTTATATCAGTGGAAGACATCTTTTCTTACAGTTTTTATCAGCTTTTTTAAAAAGATTATGATTAGATTTAATTTATGAAATTTAGACTTTATAGATATGATGATGGTTAATAGACTGATAGAAGCTTATGAAGAAGTTTTAAATTGATTCAGTTTTTTTTATTAGATACTTACAAACATTATCACAAGAAGTTACAAAAAAAAAATACAAATTAAAACTCTTTTCAACTTTTTTATTAGCACTAAGCATAAAAGTAGATCAAAATATATATAAAGTTAATTAAAACTAAATCAAAAAGCAAAAGTTAATAAATTTGAATTAATAAAAAACTTTTATATTTTTCTTAGCATCTAAATTTTCAAATTAGTCAATCACTTAAATCAAAACATATAGAATAAATAAAACAAACCAAAGTATATATTTATTGAAAAGCCAAATAATGATTGCAAAAATTGTCAGTTCATTGAATTACATTAAAATTTAAACCGATTTATAACTTGGCATTACTAAGAGCACCTGGCCATGTTTGATTCAGATAATGACAGAGCAAAAATAACCTATCACTTCCAAACATAACAGTTGGTCCAGTTTTTAGATGAACAACATAAAATGGTACCCCAAAAGCCCCAAGTTCAACAGCTCTCTCTGTATTTGATCTTAACAAGCTCTTCACATTATCATCCTGAGTACTATCAACTAAATGATTGATGTCTTTATCAGGAACTCCAGCTGTTTTACAAGCTTCAACAAGACTGGTTTCTGAAGTAACATCTAAATCTTTAAACCAGACTCGAAGATACAGTTCAGTTCCCAAGCTTTCCAGATGCTGAGGACATTGATTTGAAACTGCAGTCAAAAGTCTTTGAGCTTTTATTGTTCCTTTTCTAAACATTACTTCCTGAATATTTTCAGGTCTTTTATAAGGAACATCAAAATATTCGCTGATTTTTAAAAGATCATTCAACATATAAGAGCCTTTTGCCGGGATCATACCCGGAGGTTGGTTGCTTGTAGCTCCCATAATACCCCCCAAAAACACAGGAGAGAGTTTCAACTCCATATTGCCCCATATCTTCTGATATTTTGTGAGCGCATTAAAAGTAATCCAACTATAAGGAGAGACTACATCAAAAAATAATTCCACTAAAACTTTTTTGTTACAAGCCATTTAGTTTTTATGTTAAATCTGAAAAATTTATTAATGAAAAAAATTATTAATAAAATTAAGTTAATTTTGTGGAAATTTATTAATAAAATTTGGAAATAAGTTTAAATAAAAATGAAAACAGAAATGAAAGTTATTCAAATAATAAGCTTATAAGAAATAAAAAATTTATTAAATGTAATTTATTGTAAAATAAGTCTTCAGGCTAATTTAAAATATTTCTTTCATTTGAAAAATTTTTTCAAAATAAACAATAAAATTTTTTCCAAATTACCCTGAAAGCAAACTACTTAGGTTAAACTTGAAATAAAATGGTTTAAATTTAATAAGGCCCAAGCTATTTCTTAGCAGTTCTAGGCAATTTTTTAGCTTAAAATTAAAAGCTTTTCGTAAAGTTTTTTAAATTTTAAGCTGAATTTTATTCCATCAAACTTTATTTTATGAAAATCTGCAAAAAATAACAAACAAGTTCTAACATTTAAATAAGGATTCTGTTTCAATCTTATAGAGTTAACAATTTATTTTAGGGTATTAATTATGCAGAAATCAAAATCAAGTTTTAATAAAATTGATAAAATCAAAGATATTAAATCTAAAGAATAAATGCATCAAGCCTTAAATTACTTAAGCTGTGTAAAAAGATTAATATATTAATATAGTATATAAGCTTTTTTATTGTGTATACTATTTTGCGCTTTTGTACAGTATTAAGTTTTTATCTCTATTGTATAAAGTTGAAATTAATTTTTCGAACTTTCTGATATAAATATTTGGATTTATACTTTGAAAGTATTATATTAAAACCGGAAACTTTAATTTGATTTCAAATCATAGTCTAAAGTATTCCATTATCTTTACAGAAATCAACTTGTAGTTAAAGGAGTTGATAATGATCTGTATTTTAGTTTCATTGTTATTTACCCGACATTTAAAAGGCTACTCAGAGAAAACTTAGTTAGTTTTGCAATCTAAAAATAAATCTCAAGCTTAAGCAAATGGTAAATAATAGAAAGTTTTTAGCTTCTTATCGACCATCTAATCAAATATTATATGAATGCCAATAAGAAGAAAAATCATTTATTTCATTTAACAGCAAATAATCTTGAACCTTGTCCAAAATATATTTAAACTTGACTTATCTAAACTTAAATTTGATTAAATCGAATCTATAATAATGTTGCAAAATACAATCAGGTTGAAATTAAAAATTTTTAAGTTCAAAAAAATTGTTTAAAGTATAATTTGTTGAAAGCTTTTTTCATTAATTGTCAGCAATCAAAAATTTTCTTATAAATTGTTTGTTATTATCTTTTGAAATGATTAAAAGTTTGGTTTGTCAATATTACTATTGTTGTTTCTAACTCAACTATTTTATATAATTCAATTTTCTTATCATTTAACTTATAACCAGATAAACTTACTGATAGTAAACAATCTTTTTTGTTTATCATTAATAAAATATTTTTACTAAAAATTTTGATTCGACCATTTTAGTAATAAACACGTCCAATATTGTTACACAAAAAAGAAAATTTAACTTTAAATAATTGTAAAGAAATGTTTTAAAAGATTTAAACAATTTTTATATTATTTTGAACCATAATTTATATTTGATTTAACTTTTACAGCTATGTGCAACTTTAAAAGGTTAGTAAACAATGTTTGAATAGAAAATAATATTAAAAATTAAATAAATGTTTGTAAATAAACATTTTGAAAGATATGGCCGAAATATTTTTATTATTTTATTAATGAATTTTATTACTTGATTATTTTATAGTTCAGTTTACTAAAAATTTTCTTATTAGTTGGTATATGATAGAAATATGTCTTAGGTTGCAAAAAACAAATTATCGTAAATAACAAAAATTGATTTATGATTAATTTCTATTAATTGTTCTTAAATAACAAAATATTTATTCATTTAAACCAAGTTTTCTACAGCTTTGGTTATTTGTTGATTTTTATAGACTATTATAATGGTACCAAAAACCAAATTACAAAACTATATTGAAGAAGATGAACTTCAAGGTAATGGATCCAATTGTAAGGAAGATCATCTTCTAAATCAGTATCCTGATGAACCAAAGATCAAAATAAACTTTTCTGACAACAAAATAAAAGTGAAATTTAAACAGAAAGCAAATAATCTTGAAGATTCTGATGACAGAAACCCATTAATTCCTCAAATAGATGAAGTAATCATTAATAACCAAGAAAGGAATGAAAGCAGGTTATCAATTTTTTTTCAAATGTTATTTCCTTTTGTAATTGCTGGCTTTGGAATGGTTGCTGCTGGTATTGTGTTAGATAGAGTACAGGTTAGATAAAGAAAATCTATTAACTTGAAACTAAATCTTGTGTTTATAGCATTGGCAAGTGTTTGAAAAAGTTCCGGAAATATTTATTCTAGTTCCAGCATTACTGGGTTTAAAAGGGAATCTTGAAATGACCCTCGCATCTAGACTCTCGACAAATGTAATCTTTCTTCATGACCTTTGAACTTTTTATTAAATCAACTTTGTAGGCAAATAGAGGCCTGTTAGATGATCCTGTAAGTCGTAATTCTATCATCTTTGGAAATATAGTATTAGTAGAAGCACAAGCTATGGTGGTAGCGTTTTTAGCTTCTTTGGTTGCTATGGTATTAGGATGGATTCCTGATGGCACTTGGGAAACAAATCATGCAATTTTATTGTGTCTTGGAAGCTTATTGACGGGAGCTATTGCTTCTTTATTACTAGGTAAGATTTCAAAATATAAAAAACATCTTTTCACTTATCAATAATTGTTTTAAGTGTTAAAAAAGTGTTAGGATCTCTCCTAACATAATCTAAAGATAAAAGACTTTAAGTCACTAATTAATACTAAGCTTAAAAAATATATTTTTTTCATTAATTTGCATAAAATGTAGAGAAACTGTTCTATAAAGGCAAGTTCTTATGTTGAAGATAAAAGAATAAGTTTTTGAATAAATCTATTTATTGAGTCTTTGATTTCAAGTGATTAGAAAGATAATGAATTAGTTGATGAGTCATTTAAAACAAACAAACAAGCTGAGATTACTTTGAATAAAGTCTTGTAGTTTTCTTGAAAGAAGATGAAGATTTCCACTTAAATTTAGTGTCTTATTTTAGGAGGAGTTATGATTTTTGTGATATTAATTTCAAGAAAATTTGGAATCAATCCAGATAATGTAGCAACTCCAATAGCTGCCTCACTTGGTGATTTAGTTACTTTACTCTTACTTTCATATATCGTCAATGTAAGTCCCTCTAAATCACATCACATCAAAAATTAAATCTTCAAACTTGATAGGCGATGTACACCATCTTATACGAACCTCGAACAGCGTGGATTGCTCCTACTATCATCATCATCTTCATCTTTTTAACTCCATTCTTTTTATGGCTTGCTCATCGTAATCCTTTCACTAAAGAAGTAGTCAAGAATGGTTGGGAACCAGTTGTTGCTGCCATGACAATCAGCAGGTGATAGAGATTGTGTAGTCACTAGTTTGAGACTAACTGATATCTCAGTGCTGGTGGATTTATTCTTGATTTCGCTGTCTCCATGAACCCCGGAATTGCTGTTTTTTCACCGGTTATCAACGGAATTGGAGGGAATCTTGTAGCTGTTCAAGCGAGTCGTATCTCTACTTATCTCCATACAAGTGGTTTTCATTTAGGGGATCTCCCCGACCGTCAAACCAAGAGATGTATTTCTCCCATCTTTCTAGTTTGCAGCAAAGGTCTTTATCTTCTTCTTGATCTTCTTCTTTTTGATCTTTTAAATCTTCAGATAATCCTCATTCAATTGGAGCACAGGTGATGTTGATTATGGTGATTCCTGGTCAGCTCCTCTTCCTTCTCACAATTCAAGGACTTCAAGCTGGTCACACCACCATCAGCGTCCAATTCATCCTCGTCTATCTTCTGATGTCTTTAATCCAGGTTCATCCATACTAACCATCTGTACCACTAACAAAATGGCTTTTTTCAATTCAGGTTTGCATCTTGTTACATGTCTGTTATTGGTTGGTCCTATTTCTATGGCAACGAGGCAGTGACCCTGACAACAGCGCGATACCTTACTTGACAGCACTTGGTGATCTGTTAGGGACTGGATTGCTTGGGATTGGATTTATCTTCCTCTGGGTGATTGGAGATCGGGATATGGATGTTGGGGATTAGATCTTGTATTTATCGATGAATGTAGAATTGTAGTGTCTTCAGAGGTTGATCTTGAGAGATCTTCTAATTTTTTTATAATCATTTTGTTATTTACGGCGACTAATAAATATTTAACATGAAGCAAACACGTGACCTCATCATTTGTACAAATGTTGATTTTACTCGAAAAACAAACATCATAAAGTTGACCTTTCAGGATATCTGATTGAAACTTGTTCAAAATTCCAAGTTCAAATAGATGGAAGTTTTCCTCATTTAATCGATGAAAATAAAACTTTGAAATTTTTTGCTTCAAATTATCTGTAAATCTCAATTTATAAGATTTTTAGGATTTTTTAAAGAGCTAACCAACTGAACTCAACAAATTTTCAGATTTTAATTTATAAACTTCAATCTCAAACAGAATCAATTTAAAATTATTGATTTCGGCCATTCTGTTTATTCGCCATAAAAGTCAAAATGATTACAGAAAGAAAATTTGTAAAAAAGAACTGAAAAGTCCAGATACAAAAGAAGATTACAAAGAAGTTGGAAGATCACCACTAGGTGGGAATAAAGAGTTAGTTAGCAGCTGTAGTTGATCCTCCTCCAATGGATTCATTTCGTCGAAGAGTAGAAACTTGATTAGCTTGTAATCGCGTCACTGCATGGTAACTGTTGCGAAGGAGCACGTAAGGAAAGCATGATTCCAAAAGATCCATCGTGAGAAAAGGAGAAAAGCGAACAATTTGTTCGAGAAGTAGATAGATGGATTCGCGATTTCGCGTTGTGCTTCGATCGCTTTCCTGACCCAACTTCAACAAACTCGAAGACGCGAGCTAAAAGAAATCAAAATTTTCAAATTGAAATTCAACATCCGGGACCTTTCCGGGGCGCTTACCGCCAGAAACTCTTTCAGTCTTTCTTCTACATTTCCACCGTGAACTGTAAACAAAGCGGCTGCCACGTGGTTGATAGCGCGCGCTAACGTGTGACAGTTGTTGCCATGAGCAACCAATTGAGTTGTGAAGAGAGACTTTTCATCGCGAGCCAACAGTGGAATGGAAACGGCGAGAAAGACCATCAACAAACACGACATCCTGTATTCTTCTTCGTGGTTCTCAACTTTATGAGTTGCAAGCGCGCTACATAGAGTTGGGTCGACGTCACAGGTGAAGCCAGCTGCTGATGCGAGCTCATTTACACTGATCGCCACCTAGTGGTGAAAATATGAGTAGATTGACATCTTTGTGAAATTGAGACTTACTTTGATATCAGTCTCTTTCGGGATGTGATCTTTAAAGTCAGCGATTGAAGCGAGAAGGAAAGGAACTCGTTTCTGTAAAACCTGCAGAAAAAATCCGAATGAAATCCTTTCAAAAAATCCTACTTGTTGAGGAACCAACATCATTAAGAGCTTGTTGACAGACATCCCTAAACGATAAGATCACTCCAATGATAGTCATCCTCAACAAGACACTTTCTGCATCTAAAGATTGAAAGATGAGAGACTGAAGATGCTTTGGAAGCAACTTACTTTCAAGTTTACGGTACTGGATACTCATCTGATCAGGTTTATCAAAATTCATCCTCAGAGCCGTCAAGACATCTGAATTCTGGTTCACTAGTTTCTGGATGAATAAAAAGTGAACCCAACATCATCTAACTTCAATCAGCAAACCTTTAACTCAGTTATTTGACTTGATATATGCCAAATGAGGCTTTCATTCAGAAATTTCATTCCATAGGGACCAATAATTTGCGCAAGAGCTCTTAGTTCTAATAAAGATCAGAGATAAGAAGATGAAGATTATGATGAGGAGCAACCTGTGATATTAGAATATTCTTCAGGGTTAATTAAAAATTGATTTTGGGAGCTAGAGTCATTTGAAGGCCCAGTTTTCACAAAATGTCCTCTAATCTCAGAGAAGACATTATTTCCGTTTGTCACGTTCCTTAACATCACTTCTAGATACCTTCGATAAACAAATCACATCATCATCTTGATCTCTTACAATTAGAAGATACCATTGAGTATAGAGAGTAGTAATTGTAGTTTCTCCTCGACTATCAAGCATCTGACTGTGTTGAAGAAGAATAGAACTAAAGATACTGCTAACATCTGCAAATCAATAACTTCAATTTTATAGAAGATATCAACTTATAGTTAGTCAAATGTAGATTTCAAATTTGTAATTTATTTAATAAAACTTGAATCCATTCAGAGATTATTTAATCTTTTCGTATTTGTTCCTTTCTCTTCATATAAAGACTGCCTTTCAAACTTTAATATTTGATCTTTGGAACATATATTCAGGTCTCTCTCATCTTTAAAGAGCTTCCAAAACGTCCTCAAAGATTTATCGTTGAAAATCAACTCAATTAACAATTATAGGAAATATTAACTACATTTCTAAATCATCTCTTCATCTTCACATATTTACAACTTCTACAGTTTCTTAATTAATTTAAACTTTGGAGCTTTTCAATAATTATTTATAAATTAATAATTAATATAATAAAGAATAAATAGAAATGGAATAATCGACAATTCACCTAAATGAATATAATTTTCAAGAGATTGAAGAACGGACATATAAGATTTGATTTTGTACAACAAAACAGAAGGTTGTGTGATTTCTGTTGTATCTTTCGGTTGTGCCATTTGAATCAAACTCCTGAAATCATCGCGTTATCGAACGATGACGTCATCAACGTATAAACTCACCTCGAAAACTTGTTCTCGATTTGCGTGATCAGGTATTCTTTGGGAGCAAAGACGTGGTCCCAAACTTTGATTGTTGGTCGGTGGTTGATAGAGTTGCAAAGCTCGGCTAGGATAAAATGGAAATGGTCCAATCTGTGATTGAGGTGGTTGAATGAGGGTTTTAGTGGTCCACAACTAATCTACTTAGACACTTGAAGACGGTCCTTTCTCATACTTTCAGCCCCAGGACGGGCGATCTCCGGCAAACTGAATTTCTGATTCTTACTTTTCTTGATTCGCTTCAAAGCGTTTTGATTTACCAACATGGCGGCTTTCTTCGGGGCCAGCTGAAAAATCGACGGGGTTAGGATCAACAAATCCCGGCGAGATATCAAAAACAACCTGTTCGTACAACAAACTTTGTTCAGATGCGATATCAAATAAAACTGTTTTAGTTTTCTTGGCCAGGCCCTCAAGAAAAGTATTGACCAGCATTAAGGTCCTTTCTCTTAACACTGACCGTTCTTCAGGACAAAAATCAGAGACACAATTGACAAAGTGAGAACAAATCATTGGGAAAGAGATGGAGAAAGCGGACTGCTGCATGTTTTCGAGACAACGTTGAAACGCTTGAGTAAAACTCTGATGATAGAAGCTGCAGAAGAAGAAGATCAGAATAAGGATGTAGTGGATGATTGGGATGTACCAAAGATTTGAAAGGTCAGATGTTTCAGTTAGTAGTTCGTCTAATTCATCAACACATTTTGAATGAAAGACAATCATGTTAAGAAGACGAGCTAGAGATGAATTGTCTTTCAATGACAAAGGGGCTTTCCCTACACTCGAATAAGCCTGTTAACAAAATGGTCGTTTTTGGAATTGGAATTAGGAGTTGAAATATTTACTTGAAATCTAAACCAATCCAATCGCATTGCTCTAAAATCAAAGATTTCATTATTTTCGACTTGTTTGATGCTTAGTTGAGATAAAGTATTTACAACTGACGTCAAAATCACTGATTCGTCTTCTGGACAGACCTGTAATTACAAAAAAGTGAGTTGGAAACATGAAAACCCGCAAATCTACTAACTGTTAGGTTTTGAACAGCTTCATTCAGTACTACCGAATCGTAACCATACATATACTGAACATAATATCTCTGAATAACTTCATCATATCGACGAACTAAATATCTCAGTTCCTCCATATAAAAGAATAATTCCGCGATATTTCTGAATTCATCAATTTAATAAACAGAAAAACTTTTCAAACTTTTTCTAACTTGTCTTGAAAATCTTCTATGTTTGATTTTTTGATCAAATTTTTACTATGTCGGATAACCCAATACACCTCGTCTCTTGCATACGATAAAGCCATGAATACGTACAATATCTTCGGCCCAAATAGACCTGGTTGGTCCTGAATAAGAGGCATGTAGAAAGTGGTCACTTCAACAACCAACTTACTGATAAAATCACAACTAAATCTTTCATCGCCATCCGTAAATAATTTCTTTTATTTCGATGATTATTAGCAGCATTTTGAACAGCTAAATCACGTGACTCTTTAACCTCGGCAATTTTCTTGTTGTAGCTACAAGGATCAGATTAGGATGAGATGAAGATGAAGATCTACTAACCCTTTGATAGTTGAGAAGAGTTCTTCTGCTGTTTTGTGCAACATAACCACTTCATCTCGAAATAAAGTCAAACAGAAATTTCCTTGTAGTACAGGCCTCCATAAATCTACAATAACAAGCTGAAAGTGTTGTTGTTATTGTTATTGTTGATTATACCATTTGTAGCATCATGACTAGTTGTCATGAACGAATGTGAGAATAAGTAACCGAAATAAATCCATTTTTCTAAGCTTTCCAAACTGATATACTCACATTGAAGCTACAATTGAAAGTATTTAGTTAGATGGACATTTGAAGAAACACAAAACCTTTTCAGATTGAGCTGGGTTAAGCATCTGGGCAGGTGCAGCTGTTAGATTGAAGAGATAAGCACTTCTCCATATCTCAGCAGATTTATTACGTTGAGCGTAAACTTGTATTAATGACAATACAGCTGAATGGATTGTCTGAAAATAAATGAGATTTTATTGAAATTAAATGAAGATATCAACAAATATACTCGGCTATAAGGAGCAAGATCTTCACAGAGTTTCTTGATCGGATCATCAAAGTCTTGTATGATCTGAGCTATTCGAGGATAATCCTTCTCTCTATAAAAGATCATTCAAAGATTTGAAGAAGATGAGGAAGAAGTTACTGTTTGCTGTTCAACATCTCATGAGCGTGAGCATATAGACTAAGAATCGCTTTCCTGTCTTCAATACGTCGAACTAGGATTATTAAAGACGCGAAGTTAGTAAAGATGGTCAGGAACTTTGTGGTCAGGTCGTAGTTGACGGTCTAAAGTGACAAAGGTTGTGATGATGATTGACAGCATCAACACGAACTTACAATGTCAAAATATATTCCTGAAGTATTGAGGACTCCCATTAAATTGAAGAATTGATCCTTAAAAAGGCGAAAGATTAGAAATTTTCAAAGATAATCACCTTCAACTAACTTTTATTTCCATTACATCGATGAATGTATGATAATATACAGATAAACCTTTCAAGATGTCATTTTTCATGTTATTAACCGCAGCCAGTTGATTCTAGAAACATTTACTTTATGACGTCATCAGATTAGTCGAGAGGTTCTTACCTGATGGCTACGAATATCAACATTTGGAAACCGTTTACTAATAAACTTTATCGCACCTTCAAGATTTTTCTCATTTAAGATATTGTTTTTGGACCTATTGTCAGAACAAGCCTAAAAATAAACAATTTAATCAAAATTATTAATTAAAATGTTTCTTATGGGTAAAAATAGGAACTTTTTTTATAAATTTATTACTATATACTTTATATATGTCTCTAAGATAGATACTTCCTGGTATACAACTGGCATTTTCAAAAACCTTTGAAATTAAAATTTGAAGTTTTCTTGGCTTACTTTTATGAATAGATAACTAATTCTATCCTTTTTGAATTCAAAATAATATTTCAAATAATGCTAACATCCAATATTTTGATTAGTTTCTTAAACAGATTAATTATTAAAATTTATTGATTATAATATAATTAATTCAATATATAGTCTAAATTAAAAAATCTAATTATAACTCATTGTTATAAATTTAGCCAGAGTAGCTTACTGTATGTATATAGCAATCAAAAATTAAACTATTAAATATTATTTACTTTTATAAATATTGGGTTTGGAAATCTATAAATATTATTATAACTTCCATTTTCATATTTTAGCTTAGTTTGATTTTCTAATTTCTTTGACTATTGATAAAACTTACTTCTTTTTCAAGTTTAAATTATATAAAGCTAATTTATCTATATTGATAATTTAGTGATCATTTTCTTAATTTTTATCTAGTAACAGAAAAACATAAAAAAACAATAAAAAAAATGTATAACCAAATTTAAATTTAAGTGAAAATATAATATAATTTTAATTCAAGTTTTAATAAAAAACAAATTCTCAATTATTTCAGTGTTTTACATAAATTTAAACAATAAAGATAAAGTATCCTTTATAATTTATTCAAAAAAATCTCATTAAAAAATCAAAACAAAAAAAAAACAATTTATAAAAACACTAACCTTTTTAATATAATAAATTCTAGTCATAATACCAACTACATGGTTATTTAATATCGTCAGTTTTTCAGCTAGTTTCTGGTTAGGTGGGGAAACTTTAGCCATAATTGGACGTGAATTTGAAGGCATATTGACAAAATTTTCGTTTATATATACGAATGTAATTCAATAAAGTTGTAGTTACTCACTAGCACAACTGAACGGCTTTAGAAAACAAACCAAACCTACAACACCCAAAATGGTTAAATTACTTTGTGGAAAGTAATCAGATTATATAGAAAATGTTTCAAAATAAAAATCATGAAATTATTAGTTAAATAATGTGTGTTTTTACATTCAAAATTTTACATTTAAAGTAATGGTCATGTTTAAATTTTAATGGGCCATACTCAAAAGTTACTATCAGCTTAGAAATAGAAGATAATTAAATAGAAACACGAAGTAGGTTTTTTAACATACTTCACTGTAAAATGTCGTGATGCCGCGCCCTATGAATCATCAATTTCCTGAACATTAATTTCACGGCATTTTTTAAAAGTCTATTATTTAGTTCTTTCATAAAATATTTTATTCGTGATTAATGATGATTTTTTTTTCTCAAAAAGTCCTAATCTAAAAAAACATCTAGAGATACAAGTTTTTTGTGAAAAAACCTCCTAGTCGGCAAAGTAAATTTTTAACACAAAAGTTTTAAACGTAAATATAAAATTGTTGATATTATTAGCTAAATTTCGATGATTTTGTTAATTAGTAAATAAAGATCAGCTGATTTTCAAAATATTGATTTTCAAAATTACGTAATCGGAAATAATTTATGAAACTTGATAAAACAAATATTTAAAATTTAAGAAGTTGGTTAAGCACATGACTTGTTTGAATAAAATAATTGACATTCTATTATTTTTAGTTGAAGATAATTTCTCTTTAGAAATTTTAAAGTTTTTTAATTTTTTTTTTATTTTCTTATTACGTTAAGTTCTATACTTTTTAGTCATTTTTTTTCTTTCGAATTGATATTTTTTGACAGTATCATCTGATTACTCTGACTTGTCTACAAAGCATATAGGATTTTAATAACATTATAAATAATATTAAGAACTTATAAAATTATTATCGATTTTACTTCTTATATAAATAATTTATTCAGAATATTCTTGCAAATTGCTGTTTCTTTAAAACTGTGTGTTATTGTTTTAAAGATATGTTCCATTTATTCTGTGATTACTGACTTTATAACATTAATATGACCTCGTATTTCTTAGTATGTTTTTATTTGTATAAGTGTTAATGAATTTTATAACCACTTAATCAAAGCCAAAAGCTTTAATACGTTATCTTCTGTAAATTATGTTTTCTGCAAATTTTTAATTATCTAATCCTTAACTGATTGAGAATATAACAAATTACTAATTATTAATAAAATTGTAAATTTAAGTTGAAAAAAACTATTAAAATTTTCAATGATTTTTTGTTTTTTAAAAAAAGTAAATCATATTTTTTCATTAATTAAATTTTTAGTTATAATAATTTTTCGAAAAAAAAAAACAGAAAAGAACAATTAGCAATTTAAATTTTATTAGTTAACACATCAAATCATGAGATTTATACAAAGAAAACCCTAACCCTTGATTTTGGTGAAATAAGATTTGATTTAAAGTTGACGAAGAAAAACATAAAAACGCGATCGCCATAATCATTAACTTTTCCTAAGTCTTCTTAAAATCCTATTATCAATATCTGTGAATTGTAACATACTAACTAGGCCATAATTACAAGCAACCATTTTCGGTAAGAAAGTTTGCGGAATGCTAATCGTAAAAGTCAGCGGTTTATTAATTTTTAGTAATAATTGATTTTTTGTTGCAACTTATTCAACAACATGTTTATTCTTTTTTGGCTTTCTCTTCTTTTTTACATCTTCTTCAAGAGTACTTGTTGGAAGATTTAACCCTATAAAAGAGTTAATTGAAACGCAAACTTCAGAATATTATTCTCGCTAACCAGGAAGATGTGACGACTTCGGGCTTGTAGTTCGGCTGCCATCTGGAAGTTTGACTCCAAAGTTAATATAAGATCTATTTGTCTTAATCCTAAGTTGACGGATTTGAGTATGTGCTGTCATCTTACAAACAATAAAAAAGAAAAATACCGAAACCACGAAAGTTAAACATGGTAGAGCTAAAGATAGGACCAGGACTGTAAAACCGTATCTTCTTGTAATTATCACCTAAAAATTTGAAGATAGATAAAAATTCAGACGAATTGAAGAAGTGTTTAACTTGTTTTGTATTATCTTTATTGTAGAGACACCGATATATAGCGCCAGGGCTTCCAAATTCAGATTTAAAAGATTCTAATTCAAGAATATTTTGTTTTCTAGCTTTGTTGCAGGAAGCAAATGAGCACTGAAACGTAACAGTTCGAATTCAATTTAAATATAAATGTGAATATAGATGACTTACATTGTAGTTTTTAGATTGTAACACCGCTTCATCTTGATAAACAATTGATCTGAGTGTAGCATTCTGTTAATTTTATAAAAATAATTAAGCTTCAAATCTATTAAACACAAAATAAGTTTTTGTTTAATTATATAAAACCCTCAATTAGTAATATATAAAAGAAATATGATCATACACTTGCTGATTGAGCGTCAATATTATACTCCACTATTATATGAGCGCAAGGAAACTGTGAAGTACAATATGGACTTGCATTTGTCAGCCCACCACATTTACAGTCGATAAAATCATTAAATTTGTAATGACGAACTCTACATATGGTATCCTACATAAAAAAACATATTACAATAAAAAAAATCAATAATTTATATAAAAATTGATTGGAAACACTTACTCTAAAGCCATTTGTTGATAGAACTGGAAGTGCAAATAGATATACATCTAATATGAGAACAACAATACTACTAAAAGCCAATACTATTAGAAACGCTAACGAGCAATGAGACGCTTCAAAGGTTTTCCTTGAAGGCAATTCATATCTAAACTCTCTAAAGAATTTAGAGTCTTTTTGCTGTAATCGATAAGTTACTTTATAATTGTTATTAACTCTTGTTTTGGGTTATACCTGTTTTTTACGCTTAAAATGCCCTTTTTTTAAAGACTTTGTAATAATTTTCTTCCTTATTTTATTTCCACTATTAACCATAATATTACCTTAAAAATAAAACTTAGTTTTAAAACATTTGTTATAAAATTTTAACATTTTTGTACAAGTTATCTAATTTATAAGAAAAAGTTTACAGTACAAAATACGATTTTTAAAAAAAATTGATTTTTAATAGTAAATAAGTTTAAATTATATTGTTTAAACAAACAAAAAACTGTTAATAAATTATCTAACTTTACCTACAACAACGCTTTCACTTTAAAACTCAACATATAAATAGTTTAAGTATTTAAAAAAACTAAAAGCAACTTCCTAAGCCAAGTATAAAAAGACCTTTAAAAAAAACTTTTAGAATTTATTTTAGAATTGCCTCAAGCAATATTTTCTGCTGTAGAAAGCATTCTACTCATAATCTACAATCCAATATAAACACAAGTAACAGGCAAGATTATCGATAAATTTGTCTGTAAATTTTATTTTAAGAGTAATTACCTTACGACATACATTTTTGAATTTAAAATATTTTTTAGGATAATTTTGTTTTTAGTTTATCTATAAAAATTTATCTATAAAAATCTGTGTTTTTTATTCTTTTAAAATGACGATTATTTTAAGTTTTTCTTCTTTAAATTGTAGATAGAAAAGCTCTCTACATTTTAGTATAAAAATATTTATCTTTAGAGATTATAAACTAGCGATAAATCTTCTTATTATTTGTAAATAAAAGTTAAATAAACAAAACATATAAATCATTTTTTAATAAATAATCGATAAAATCCGAAATATTATTTACAAATATAAAATCCGAAATATTATTTACAAAAAATCTTTATGAACTTGAACAAACTTTTGAGTTTACACTTTCATTAGCCCAACTTAAAATTATTTGATTTTAAAATATTTTTAAATCAAAATGACTAGATTTGAACTTTTGATGTTATTGATCATAATAACTATATAAAAAATATAAATAAATAATTATATCGCCTCTTATAAGTGGTTCCGTAGTGTAGTGGTCATCACGTCTGCTTTACACGCAGAAGGTCCTGGGTTCGAGCCCCAGCGGAACCAGTTATTTTATGAAAACTGAAATTATTCATTTTTTTATAAATTTTCTTTCTGCAATTTATATTTTGAATTTCAGTATTCCAAATGAAAACTTTAAATTCTAGAATTCAAAATTCATTGAAATTTTGTTTAAATTTCATCAAAGTTTTCAAAAGCAGAGAATTAACAAAAAATAATCATTTGCAATTCTTCATTAACTTTCGCATAATTGGCGTTGACCATCGAGATAATTAAAAAGTAATTTCAGAACATTTATAAAATAACTTTGAAATCATTATCAATAATTTTTTTCTTTATTTATGTTTTAAAAAAATGTTGTTTTATCATTAAGTACTTGAAGTTTGTTAATTCCTACTTAATATCTAAATTAAACAAATAGAAGCAACAAATCTGCCACGAAATCATAAATGTTGTTTCAATCAATTTTTTGAATAATTTACTTTTTACTAAAATCTAAATTTCAGGATTTTGAAATCAAGAAATTATAAACTGAAAAAATAAAGTTTTAATTTCAGACTTTTCAAAAACTTTCAATTATTAACATTTTTTATTTTGTTAATTATTTACAAATTCTTGTGAATCGGTAAAGATGTTGACAGCAAATGTGAGAAGATATCAGACGATGAAATCAAGTCAACCAACTTTTATTATCTAACCTACGAACTGCAATTGGACGAAAAATCAGCCAATTAGAGGCAAAAGCAATTCAAACTTTAAAAGATGGAGAAATTGACAGAAGTCAGCAAAGCTGCCAGAATAATAAATTCTTTATCAAATGTGAAGTTGATAGTTGGTCACGTGACTTGTCAGACAGGGGAATGACAAATATGTCGAAATGAGACCCATAAAATTAAGGAGAGGGTCTTTACAATTCATCTTTATCTTGAGTTTCTTGTTGACTTTCATCAGGTAATTCATCATCATCATCTTCTGGAACCAGTTCCTGTAAAATCAAATATATGTGAACGGTTTTTATCGAGTTAGTTTGATGGAATAACATCAATCGATGAATACTTACGATCAGAACTTGTAAAACTCGATTAAAAATGGGCCTATTTAGTTGTGAGACCATTTTAGACTAAATTTGTTTACATTTTATTATGTAAAATGCGAAGAGCACTGAAGATAGTTTAAAAGAAACAAGAACTACAAATGAGAGATGAAGAAGAAATTCTAAAGTTCTTCCTTCTGGCTTTTATCGCCTTCTAATTTAGCTTTTGTCTTCTCCATATTTTCAACGAGAAGTTTTAACTGTTCTTCTAAATCATGAAACATCTTAGATTCATCTTCGGCAGTTGGAAGACTTTCTTTCAATAACTTTTCAAGATAAGCGTCAAGTTCTTCAAAATTTTCCTCATCACCTTCTGGTACAACTGCATTCTGTAACCAGTGACTTGTTTGAAGCTGAACTAAACCTCTGTATGACCTCCTATTGAGCAAACCAACAAAAACCACTTAGTTGTGATCCTAGACAAGTTTGAAAACTCACAAAAACCTTTGCTAAAAGACTACAACACAAAATCCACGCCACAAAGGCTTACCTGAAGCTCATTTGCATAATAAGGCTGTTTGAAAAGAATTAGACTTTAATAAAAATAGAATGTGAAGAAAAGAGAAAAAGTAAACCTCTGTGGGGGGCTCAATGCCGTCAGATGGATAATTTGCCTGTGAATCACACAAACAATCAATTACTAGAAGAAATATAACAAGCAACTAATTCTACTCAAGCCACTCAACAACCTGTCCTTTTTTGTGAATACTTTTTTTGAATCCAGAATGTAAAAACGCCAAAAAAGTTACATAAAAAGCACCACCACCAACTACACACCTCATCTAGTTCTTCATCTTCAGTTTCACTCACTTTCTCTCCATTACTTTTCACAAATTCCGCCATTGCTTCTAAAGTTCTGTCACCAGCATAATCAACAACCTACAAAACAAGAAGAAGTGAACCAACTGATGAAATGAGACCAGCTACTAACACCAACAACTACGTGCCAACTACTTTAAACATCTTACTTTATCTGAACCACTAGGGAAATATTTTAAAGTAGGGAATCCTTGAACTTCGAAATCTTCAACTTCATTAGTAGTAGCATCCATTTTAGCAATCACAACATTCTCGTCATCTTTGAATTGTTCACCGAGTTTGTCCCAAATAGGGGCCAGACTTTTACAGTGACCACACCACGGGGCATCTACAAGCAATTGAAATGAATCTACTGACATTTATGTGACCATCAACACATGAATGAAACTACTGATGACGTCATCTACCCTATACATACCCTCGGTCTATCAGATTTAGGGAATAAAAGTAAAGTAGGGTAGGCTCCGACGAATTTTAAGCCAGAAATATCGTTTCTAGTCGCGTCTATACTCGCAATTATAGTAGAGGGGTCATTTTTGAAACTATTTGCCAATTGTTGCCAAGTGGAACGTAGTTGTCGACAGAATTTACACCAAGGTGCGTCTGATGTACGTCATTGAATCACGAAGTGACGTCACGTGACGCGGTACTCACAGAATTCGACGAAGACTTTTTTAGTGGAATCAAAAGCGACTTCTTTGAAGTTCTTTCCGACGAGAACTGAAACAGGTTTTGAGTTCCAATCAGCAGGAACTTCTTCAGTCATTAGATGGCGCTGTTGTAAGAGATTTAGATCTTGTTGATGATGATTAATGATGAGGATACCTTGATGACTCCGGAGAGGACTCCTTGTGAGAACTTGATGACAGCATCGGATGAGAGATCTAATTCATCTGGCTTGTATTTAGCCATATTATCTTGCATCTTGATGATCCGGTAAGTTGGGACATCTTTATCAGTCAAACCGAAGAACTCCATCACTCTCTTGTTTTCTTCTTGATCAGAATCGATGTAGATGAAGAGCATCTGAGGATCAAATTTGAGAGGATGAAGATGTTTAAGGGGTCTCTTACCTGTCCCTTAAACTCTGCTGCTGCTGTTTTGAAATTGTCGGTGTGAGTCGCAAAGTCATCACTCTTCTTGGACACGAATAAGAGAGCGTGGTTTTGAATCTCTCCTCCGAAGATTTTGGGAGCAGACTAAAGATGTAGAAGAGGTTTTATGATATTGAATCAACTTAGAATCCAACCACCGGCTACTAACTCACCTCTGAAGTAAACTCAGATAGCAGCGCAATTTGGTTTTCTTTTACAAAAGCAGTGAGTTTAGTGGCGTCTACATCACCATCAAAAGCAACACGGCCCTCGTCAAACTAACAAAAAATTGTGATAAGCAAACACACAAGCAACTACAACAGCTAGAGTTTCTACTAGAGACTGGCACACAAGCATAACCTGTGCCGTCATCTCTTGTATCAGAGGTACAAGTTCACCTCTTATAAAGAACAATAATTTATCATTTGATTCGTGTAATTTTGATATGTTGCCCTATAATTGAAAAGTTTCCAACAAAATCTCGACAAAAATGAAGACAGTACCTGTTTGAAGACAGCAACTTTGTTAGCTTCGAGACCAGCTTGTCCAGCAACTTGAGGATCAGTGATAACACCGAAAACTACATCATCAAAACCATCAGCGACGGAAACGTAAGTCTTAGAAGCTTCGTTCTCAGCATCCTTAAATGAAAGTTGATTAAAAGAAGTTTTTGAGGAATTTCAAAAGACTTACAGGGAAGAAACCAACAACTGCCACGTCATTACTATCCTTGAATTTAGTGAATTCGTCAGCGGTGGTTAAAGAAACGGTTGGTGGGCCAGTTTTCTTCTTCAACCAAGCAACAATATCATCGCTAGTTCGTCCACCTGTTTATAAAATCATGTTTACAACAAATCAACAAACTCGAATTACTACAATCACATCAAGCCCGCTATGAACGCTACAATTCTAGAAACGAGACCAGACCACTAAACAGTCAACCACCAGACACTCAAACGTCTTGCCGTTATATGTCAGCCGGTGTTTCCCAAAATTTTTCCATAAATATATTGTAGGGTAACCCCGAACACCCATTTTACGATTAGTTTGACGATGTTCATCGCCGTCTAATTTGGCTAATTTACAATCTGGCATTTCAGTTAGCAATCTGTGAGCTGCTTTTTTATACTCAGGGTCCATTTCAACACAATGTACACACCAAGGTGCATCTGTAAAAGTTAGATAGAAATTAAAAAAGTTTTAATTACCACCGTAGTCTTTAGCATCGCCGTTCTTGAAGAATTTCAAGGTAGGATAACCGCGAACTTGGAATTTCTCAGCAGATGCTTTGTGGATTGTTGCATCTAATTTTGCTAACTTAATTTCTGATTGGGCATCATTTAGTTGGGTCGCTGCCTTGGCATATTCTGGGGCTAGAGCCTTACAGTGACCACACCAGGGTGCGTCTTTAAAGAATTTGTTAGTTAAAATTATATAGAAATATAAAAAGTTCTAATTATTTTCAAATAAACAAACTTTTCATGATTTTCCTCCTTATATATAAAAGTTTTTGAAAATCAAAATGTTTACTGTGAGGCTTTAAAGACAGAATTAATATAATATAAATAAAATAATAATATTAAATATATATTTTAATCTCAAAAAAATTAATTTATGGACTAAAATATTTAATAAAAATTTAAATAAATAGATTTACTTTTAAATTAAAAATTATAAATCTTCAACTAAATCTAATAATATAAAATATGATAAAAATAGAAAACTTAATTTAAAAATATTAAATTTTAAAATATCTAGAAATTAATATTAACAGCATTAAACAAATTTTAACATAGAAAAGCAAACAAATAAATATTTAGAGTAAAAAATACTTACAAAACTCAACAAGTATAAATTTGTTGTTGTTAATGGCATGATCAAAATTATCATCAGTTAAAACCAAAACATTTTCTTCTGACTCAATAGTTTGAGCTTTAGAAGCTAATATTCCAAAAACGAAAATTAATAAAGATAGGTACTTCATGGTTAAAGATAAACTTGAAGAAAAATGAACAACCTTCCTAAATGACATGAACTAAATGAACGATGT
This sequence comes from Pegea sp. RAD2-039, assembly GCA_034620365.1. NCBI lineage: Eukaryota > Metazoa > Chordata > Thaliacea > Salpida > Salpidae > Pegea > Pegea sp. RAD2-039. Next base: position 96,318 of record JAQGEQ010000137.1, on the reverse strand, counting down.
TTAAAAACTCACGGCTTAAAAAAATAGTATAGACGTGGCGATAGAAAATATTGCTGACTCAGCAAATTGTGACGAATATTAATCGTCATCTCCGTGGAGCTTTTCTATTCGCTTAAAATACTACGAGTAATTATTTCTATTAAAGTAAGATTCTTTATTATAGATACAATTAAAATATATTTTTAATATTTAAATAGTGTTAGAAAATATTTTAATTAATTATACTGTTAACTATTTATACTAAATTGTTCAAAATAATTTACTTTTGTTAAAGTTTTTTTCAATATGAAAAACGTAACTTCTTATATTTAGATTAAAGAAGTTAATCGAAGAAAGTAATTATTTTATAAGAAACTCTCATTTAAAACTTTCATTTATTTTTATTAATACTATAAATTTAAATTTATTTTATAAGAAACTCTTATTTAAAGCTTTCATTTATTTTTATAAAACTATAAATTTATTTTTATTTATTTTATAAAAAAACTCTTATTTGCTTTCATTTATTTTAATTTTTTCGGATTATTTGTAAACATTATCGAGTCACTTATTTCTTTTAATTAAACTCATCACTACTAATCTTTTAAAAGTTCAGTTTTTAGCCTCTATATCAGTGTAATGTTTAATTAAAAAACTTCTGATTATCAAGAAAAGTGAATTTCAACTTTTTCAATATTTTTTTGAGTTTGCTTAAATAAATGCAAACTTAATGTTTTACAAACTCAAGCTTTTTAAAGTCTCTTCGAGAATAAATATTTTTACAGAATAGTTACTAATTTCTAAAAGCTAAAAAACAATGGTCGTGAACCCGGAAATTTTCAGAATTGTTTCAGTCCACGAAATCGAGGCAGAAAAGAAATTTTGTTGAATAATCTAATCCAAGAAAAGTTTAGATTCTTATAAATCTATCTGTTAATAAAGAGTAAAACGTATATGTACCAGTTGAGTATTTAAAATACATCATTATAGACAAAATTCATAAATATAACTTTAACTAAAAACTTGAATATTCAAGAAATGTTTATATTTATTGCTGAACTATTTATAACTTTTACTACAAAGGATAAATTTCATGTTTAAAAACGTTAGTAGGATATTTCTATATTTGATGATACTATCTTTTGAGTAAATATATATGACTTAATTCTTAAAAATATTTTGTTTCAACTATGATAGAGTAATTGTAGAGTTTGATAAATAAAAATTTTAGATTTTCCTTTTTTATACTGTTATGAAACTCAACGTTTAATCTGCTGTGTTTACGAGCTATTTTGAAATGGTTTTGTTTGAGAAAACAAAGAAAGAAAAACAGAAAGGTTCTGTTTGAGGATTTGGTACAGAATCCATTATAAGAAAAGTTAGGAAATAGAACTGACAATAAAATGTTGAATCATTAAAAGTATGACAAAGATTTCTTACAAGTATTTATTTAAAGCAACATAACTGTTGAAGCAATCTCACTTAAATTAGTCATGTATGCCTACACTAAATTACAATTTAATTTCAAAAGTCGGACATTTCCTGTTTTTCATCAAACTTTTAAGCGGTTTAATTTAAAACTTCTTCAAATAATTTCAAGGGTGGCGTTATCTATACAAACCTGAGCATTCAAACCAAATTTCAATTCATATTAAATGATTCAAAGCATTTTTTGATTCAAGTAATTGACAAGGATATTGGTTTATCTGTAGGCTAGCAAAAAGCAGGATATTAACCGCCTCGCTGTAGGAAATTGCTGAAGAAAGATTTTGAAGCAGCTTCCTAAACCTGAGATTAATCATTTGTTGGTAAGTACTGAGATGCAAAGTTATTTCTGGTAAGAAAATTACTTGCAAAATTAAACTTTCTTTTTTTCATTCAATTATTTGTCACAAACCGATTTTTTATCAAGTTGTAAACTACCGCAGGTTGCACACAAACTGCTTTATGCAAACATGCAGCATATAACCAGTTAACTTTTGTCAAGTCTTTAAATGAACTTTTCTATATCTGTACACATAACTTTGTTTCTTTTCTCATTTTAAGCTTTAAATTAATAAATGTTTAATTATAAAACTGTTCAAAGTTCAAATAGATTCATCAAATTAAGCAAAAAATTACTTCTAAGAAATAATAAGCATAAAGTTTATATTAAAATATTAAAGTTGAACCTTTAAAAAGATATATAAATGATTTTGTATAAACTTTCTTACTCATTTGCAGCCTAAGGCCACTCACTTTCACTAATTTATTTTATATTTTTAAAGAATGTGTTTTATCTTATCTTCAAACCATGTTTACTTCTTTCAATCCACAATGATCTGCAAACTCTTTGATTGATCTTATCGATTTTTAAAGAGTAAAACCTAATTGGGAAAAGATTTCATTAAAAAATAATTACCAGAGATACTTGTAAGATGTAAGACTCATTTAACACTTGCACGCAATAAAAACTGTTATTGATAAAAGCTTGGAGAACTTTAAAAAAGTTGTCAAGCAATTTAAAGCTTTGAAATAAGTTCATAAGTCATCAAAAGATAGGAATTTACTCACCTGCTAAAAGAAAGCTTTATTAGTTTATAAGAAGCTTTTTGAGATCGCAGCTTGCAAAGAGTTTAATTATTCAGATAATTTTCAGATAACTAATTAGTAATAGAGAGTTTTTACATCACTAACAGCAGATTCTGACAAATCTTTTGACATTTAGAATGAAATTAAATGAATAACAAAACATATTTTAAGTTGCCCAGTTGTTGCCAGCTAATAGTTTGTAAATGTTACAATAAGTACCTGATAAAAACAGAAGAGTTTATCTTTGATCAATAAGTCTAAGGTGTAAGAAGAATTGTTCTTGGTTTGTTAGCTAAAAGCGTGTAAAGATTAAGATGCTAAATCTACAGAATCGTTTTAAGATCTTATAGAAATTGTAGGTTGCATTAGGTTGCCAGACTCAATTATTTAAAAACTGTGTTGGAGATGTTAGAACACCTTGAATTTGAATTTAAGAAAATTTGGAGAAGTTTATGGTGCGCTAAATCTTTTTTTAAAGTTATATTTTATAAGTAGATTTATAAATACATTTATTTTCATCAAGTAGCTAAGTTTGTTCATAAAAATGATTTCAAAGGTTAACTTTCCAGTTCCTTTCTATGTTTTAAAAAACAAAAACTTTATTTATTTATTCGTTTATTTATTTATTATTTATATATAAATTTATTTATTTAATAATTGTAAATAAATAAATAAATAAATAAACTTTATAATGTAAATATATAAGTTGATTTTAAAAAGTTTAAAATAGGTGAACAAAATATATTTAGATGTTCTGCACAATTATCAATAAAATTTTAGAATACATTTCTTATGAATAAATCTAAAGTATTAAAAAACTCGATCAGAACTTGCATTACATGGTCAGTTAACAAGCATGTTATAAACATTCTTATTTTGGTTTAAGTTATTTTAAAGTCTCTTTTTTTACTTTTATCATGAGTGTTCGTTTATCAGTAGAGTTGTTGTACTTTTATGTTTTATGTAAATTTGCCTTCTTCAACAATAAAATCTACTGCCTCATACTTCAACAAGTTTTGAACCTTCGAATCTAGTGTTTGGTTCTAATTATCCAATAAAGAATTTTTTTTACTAATACTAGTCATTTGAAACTAGAGGTGAACCTGAAAGTTATTTTTAAACTTGTGATTTAAAAGAGTAATTTTTTTCATATTTTTGTAGAAGATATAAATTATAGGATGTAGATAATATAATATTTATCATTAAAGTAGATAGGTTACACTACACTTTAAAAATCGAATTATCAGGAAGTTTATACAACAATTTTTGTAAAGTAGCGTTTTAAATACTTGTTGCTTAAATCCTCCAAAAGTTATATCTTAAAGAATAATATTTTCTTGCCCTGTTAAAGTAATATTTATTTAGTACAATAAATGCGAAGGAGGGTACCTGAAGAGAGCACCTCTCGCTAACACATTCTCACAAATAACATCTATTAAGTTAGAAATATACAAAGTAAAAGATGTAACACATGGCATTTCAGTAGCCCTCAAAGCATACGACAGTGAACAATTACATGGAGTATAAAACTGATAAATGATAACTTGGCATACAGTTTAATAGTTTAATTCTAAATTTCATATTTTAAGCCGTAACAATTAAGTTAAACTTTAAACAATAGTATTTTTAGCTTTGTACATTTAATCCTATAATAATATGAGCCTGTAATATCTATTCAGAGTCACTAGCAGTATTTTGTTTGGATAACAATTTTTCAGTCAACAATACTAACTGGCTTAAGCTTGATTTTTAAAACACGTGAAGGTGATTTTTCTATACAGACCCATTTTGATTAAGCTAAAAATATTTCTTGGTTTACTATTTTTCTCCTAAAAAATTTATTAATCCATAGAGCCTAATAAAACCATAAAGCATATTACAGTAACTACAAATTTTTTATTTATATTATTTTTGTTTACAAAAACTCAAGGTATAAAAAATAATCAATAACCTAATCAATCAAAGTGAATACTATTTGGTAGAAATTTATGTAAATATTAGATTCGTGTAAACAGTGTTTCACTTCTACAATTTTAAAATAAAATTGATCAACAAAAAATTTACAATTATTCCACCGAAGCTCGAAACCATCGCCCCGTTTAATTGTTATGGTAAAATTTTTAAAAACATTATTTAAATTCATTAATAACTTTTAAAGTTTATTAAATTTCTAATTTTTCTACAATTTTTAAAGTGTTGAGTAATTTAATTGTATCTACATGTCAATATCTTAAAATAATCAATTATTTATTTAATCACTTAATTCTAGTATTTATAATTTACCAAAACTATATTATTTCATAATATTTTGGAAATTATTTATTGAAATATCTTTAAAAACAAAATTTAAAGAATAAAATAATTTTATAGTTTTATATTTTATCTAGTATTTTATATAATTTATAATTTCGTGGCTATCTCTGATATAGAATAGTTATTCAAAATCCATTTAGCAATTAAAGTATCATTTTAAATATATATTTTCGTTTAAAATTATTTCCTGTATGTATTGCACAGCTTATGCAGAATTATTTTTATTATAAAATGTTCATATATTCAACACCTACAGTAAATCAGCAACTGAATAATAAATAAATGTTGATTTTAAATGTTTTATAACTTTTTATGGTTTTGTTTACAATTTATTATTTAGTAGATCAACAATCTAATATTCAAATTAATCTTATGTCTCAATGTTTTCAACTTTTTTGGAATAATTTATTTTCTTAATGATATTTTTAATTAATTTTCATTTAAAATAAACTTTTTTATTTCAAACTAAAACTCACAATATTGAATTGAATTCAAGTTCACTGTTTTTGTTTAGTTAAATTTCTGATAATAAATAAAATTTAAGATTATTGATAAAATTTAAAAGTTTATAAAATAGTTGGTGTCTTATGTGACATATTTATTTTAATTTATTTTATTTTTAAAAAACAATAAAGTTAGTTCTTAAATTTTACTTTTTTATTATATTAAATAATTTTTTATAAAACTCCACAAATAAATTTTGGTAAAATATAAAGAAATTAGAAATCTTTAGTTTTGTGATATTTTAAATTTTAGAATTTTTGAAAACACAGCTTTATGTAATATCTCTTAATAGTATATTACATAAACAATTTTTTATTTACTTTTTATTCAATTGTTCTATTTATTTTGTATTATTTGTGTCTATTACTTTTAATTATTTAGAAATTTATTTAGTGTTTTAATCTGTTTTATTAATTAATAATCAGTTAGTTAGTACTTATATTAGTTTTTTTAGGTTTTTTCATTGAATTATTGTGATTAGATAATTGATTTTATTGATTTTGTTTCTTTCAATTAAGTTGTTTTATATAAATGTTTAAATTATTAATTAAATTATTAAAAACAGTAATTATTAAAAATTATGAATATTTTTATGTTATTTATAATATATAATTGAATAAACATTTAAATTTAAAATTAATTTAATGAATAAATCAATAACATGATTGTTAATAGCTTCTTATACTTTAATCTATTTACTTGTCCCTTCTGTGTGGCTAAGTGGTCACTATACCTGCCTCCCAAGGGGAGGGGGGCTCTGGATTTAATCCCAGGTGGACACATATTAGTGACAAGGAAAAGTCCATAAAAAACCCGGGTAGAAGGGCCTTGTGAGTCTGATAAAATGAAAACATTTCTATGAGTTGGACCTTTATAGGACTATACTCAGTGTCATTGTGGCAGCTCCTGTGACGTCAGCTTCTGCCCTGGTACATATATATGCTGGGCTGGTCAGGACTGAGGTGGTCCACTTTCTGTAGTTATAAATTTTGATCTAGGAAATAAAATATTTAAATTTTATATTCCAAATATTTGAAATTTGAAATAATTTCTTTTTCAGCTTATTTAATAACAACTTCTCTTTCTTCCTATGATGCCTATTCCCAATAGATTAAGAGACTTAATCCGAAGTATTAGAGGCTGTAAGACTGCAGCTGAAGAAAGATCATTAGTTCAAAAAGAGTGTGCTGATATCAGGAACGGATTTAGAGAAGAAGATGCAGTGTTTAGATGTAGAAATGTTGCTAAACTTCTGTATATATATATGCTTGGTTACCCAGCACATTTTGGTCAGGTAGTTACAAGTTTCTTTTGTTTATATTTCTGTTGAAACGATTTTTTAATAGCTGGAAGCTTTGAAGTTGATTGTTAGTGGAAGGTTCACTGATAAACGAATTGGTTATCTAGGAGCTATGTTGTTATTAGATGAGCATCGCGAAGTCCATTTATTGATGACTAATTCTTTAAAGAAGTAAAAAAAAAACATTAAAATTGTTTTGATAAATTAATTGATTGTCTTTTAGTGATATGGAAAACCCTTCACAATATATACAAAGTCTCGCGCTTTGTACTTTAGGGAACGTCTGTTCGACTGAGATGGCCAGAGATCTTGCTCCTGATGTAGAAAAATTGATGAAGATCTCAAATTCATATATCAAAAAAAAGGTTTTAGACATTTTGATGGTTGCTGTGTTTATTTTCCTCAAATTATTTGAATTTTTAAAAAGTTGTTTTTATCAAATATACAACTTTCTCTTTTATCATTCAATTCCAAAATTATATTTTGGTTAGCCTTTCAAGCCTCTTAAATCATCAACAAGCTTTCTACTTATTTCAAACCAACTTTGAAAAAAGCCATTTTCTGCTTCTCATTTCTACAAATCTTTGTAGGCTATTTTATGCGCGTGCAGAATTGTCAGGAAGGTACCAGAGTTGATGGAAAATTTTATTCCTCTCACAAAACCTGCATTAACAGACAAGAACCACGGTTAGTAATTCAATCTTGGTTGAATTGATGTTGATGGTGTCTTTCTGCTAGGTGTTATGTTAGCTGGAACAGCTCTGATCACCACGATGTGCAAAATCAACCCAGACGTCCACAATGTCTTCAGAAAGGTCCTTTTTTAATTCCTAAATTAAAATTAATCAACAAATATTTGTAGTGGGTTCCAATCTTAGTAAGGACTTTGAAGAACTTGCTGATGGCAGGATACACACCTGAACATGACGTCAATGGAGTTAGTGACCCTTTCTTACAAGTAAGTTGCTTCAAATGAAGATGTAGCCTCAAATCATCACTTCTAGGTCCTTATCATCCGGTTATTGAGGATCTTAGGAAAGAATAACGATTCAGCAAGTGAATCTATGAATGATATCCTTGCACAAGTTGCTACAAACACTGAAACAGCTAAAAACGTTGGAAATGCCATCTTATACGAGACTGTACTTACTATAATGGATATTAACTCTGAGAGTGGTTTGCGGGTGAGTTTTTGACATGTAAAGACCCACAAAGTGACCTTTTTGCTTGTGCTAGGTGCTAGCTGTCAATATTTTAGGAAGGTTTCTCTTGAATAGCGATAAAAACATCAGGTAAGTGGTCACGACTTACAAAATGATGAATAAATGGACATGTCCACAGATATGTGGCCCTTAATTCACTTCTTAAAACAGTCCAAACTGACATGAATGCGGTCCAACGTCATAGGACAACTGTCCTGGACTGTCTCAAAGACCCTGACCCATCTATTCTCAAGTAATCGAATCGAAACTTCTATTTTCTTTTTCTAATCGTCATGTGAACGTAGACGCGCGATGGAACTCTGCTTCGCTTTAATCAACGCCAATAACATCCGTGGAACTATGAGAGAGCTTCTCTGCTTCCTCAGCAGGTACATCGCTTCCTACGTCATCAGTGACGTCATCAAATGTCATCATCAGATGCCCTTCTGTCTTCAAATCTGACTGTTCCAGTGGAATCCTGTCGACAGCTGAGAAGTTTTCACCAAACAGCAAATGGCACATCGACACAATCCTCAAAGTCCTGACAACCGTGAGTGACGTCATCAACTTCGTGACACATCTCGAAACTTCGTTGGCAGGCTGGTAACTATGTAAGAGATGACGCTGTTCCTCGTTTGATTCATCTCATATCTGTGAATGACTCGATGCATTCGTACGCCGTTCAGCATCTTTACAAAGCTCTTATCACCACCGACGACTTAAGTGTCCAACCATTGAGCATGGTGACCACTAAACCACCTCTAATGTTTGTTTAATTGATGGTTTTGATGGTCAGGTCGCTTCTTGGTGTCTTGGTGAATACGCGGGCGAGATCCACTCCGAATTGAATGAAGAAGATCAATTCACGGTGAGATAAGTTTTCAAATCTTTTCAAATCTTCATCTAGATCTTCAATTGAAGATTTCTGAGTTGGAAGTGATGTCAAGTTTGGAACGAATCTTAAGCAGCTCTCTAACTAACACCATCACCAAATCATATGCTGTCAACGCTCTTATGAAAATGACCACTAGATACCCAAAACTGACCGAGTAAACTGACCACTAAACCACCACAAACCACCTCTACATCTTCTACTTGCTTACAGTGACGTACAACTTATCATATCGCGTCATCTGACGTCACACAATATGGAGATCCAACAGCGTTCCGTCGAGTACACGGTTCTCTTCAATAAACACAATTTATTACGTCCTGGTCTTCTTGAACCCATGCCACAATTCGAGAAGCCCACGACCGATGATGACGTCACGCCGCCCGCTGCTACTGATGACGTCATCACAAAATCAGATTTGATTGATGCAACGCCAACTCCTGTTGCTACTAGCAACCCACAACCACAAGTAAGTGACCATCTGACCACTTGTTTCGACCCTTGACCACCTCTGATTGGTTTTTAGAGTAATGTGGACCTGCTACTGATGGAATTGACCGCTGATGACCAACCAGTCCTCCCAGCACTTAATGGACACACTGATGTGGTCCCTACCACTTCATTTGACCTTCTGGGCAGCAATTTGTCGATGTTAGGACTAAATGAACCAGGTACCTTCACGAACTAACTGACCACGATTACTTGAACCTATGGTTTGGTCCACAGAACCTGTCCCAGAGCCACAACCGTCTTGGCCAGTTTACAACCATGACCAAATTGAAATCAAATTTAATTTTGAACGTGACCCGCAGTCCACTGTCCTAACTATCAACATGGTCGCCGTCAACACCTCACCATCTGTGGTCACCAGCTTCGCCTTTCAAGCAGCAGTCCCCAAAGTAGTTGTGACGTCATCACTTCGCGCTGCTTATAGTTATCTTTTCAGTCGTTTCAACTACAACTGTTGCCACCTAGTGGTAACGTTCTTGCTGCAAACTCTTCTTCGCCAGTGACACAAATCATCAAAATCAACAATCCTAATCAAGTATGACGTCACTCGCATAGCGTCGATGACGTCACGCTCATTTTGCTTTATTGCAGGCTCCGTTGCGGCTACGAATGAAAGTGAGTTATGAGAAGAATGGTAAAAATGTGGAGAAAATGGAAGAAGTGAAAAACTGGCCCAGTTCACTTTGGCAGTAGAAAGTGAAATGTTGGAAATAGATTAATTGAAAAATGCCAATTTTCTTACTGAGTCACAAACAGTTCGTTCATTGGACGGTTTAACTTATTAGTCGCTGATGACGTCATCTTCTCGTTTATATCTTCAAATTCTTCTTTTTTTGTTTTAATTCCTTAAAAAATTTAATTGAAATAAACATATTTTTAGAGATATTCAAATATTTCCCTTTATTTAAATAGTTGCTTTTCGATTTTCATCAAAAAATATGAATTTGTTGGTTTCCAGGTCACGTGACCAAAACGTTACAGGGCTCACAATTACAAAAAATAAAAATATTCCTAAAAAAAAAGTTGAAATATTCTTCAAGAATGACATTTTCAAATCACTGACGAAATCGAATGATGACGTAGACGTCTGATGACGTAATAATCGAGTATAGATGTAAGCGAGTCCTTCGAAGTTTTTTTCGCTATCTTCATGTAACCCTTTTGCTTTTCCAATCACAATAATCTAATTTACAAATAGCGCGCGATTACTATCGCGTTTCTACATCTTAATTTGCTCTTATTTATCTTTTTTTGTTATTTTGCGCTTTTGTTGATGAAGCGAAAAAAACTTAAAAATAAATTTTTGCTGAAAAACTTTTGTGGATTTTTTGAAAGCAGATATTTCAGAATTGTGAAAACTTCTGTAAATAATTTGAGTTTTTTAAGTTTGTTGGCCACAAAAACGGATGATTTACAACATAAAATTAAACTGATTTTTTGGTTGAAGTTGTTGAATGAATAAACGATAAATTTTGATTCTGTAAAAGTATCAGTGAGATGTAACAGGTGAAGTAAACATCTTGGATTTGATGAAGATTGCTCTCTTGGATTTACTTCTGAAGCTCTTCACTGAGAAACAAAATATTTTTGGGGGTTTTTGGATGCTGCTGAAGTTTATGAGATGTATGAGAGGTGGAAGAAAAGTTCAAAAAGTTTGGAGAAGAAGATTTCTAACTCAGATGTTAATCTCGAAAACAAAAATGTTTCAAACGCAATCAATCAACGATTAATTGATTTACATTTCTTGCTAACCACCTTTTTTATACTTTACGGTTTATTGGCGGCTTTTATAAACGTTTCTAGCAGCTTCTTGTAAAAAAGGAAATTGTAAACGTGGGACATTAAAGTATATAACCACAGGAAGATATAAATTCAGTAAATAAATAAAATGTTTAATTTAAAAAGCAAAATTTAATTATTCATTCTCATCTTATATATTTTCAGATAAATTGTTTACATCTAATAAACTTTTGATTCTTATTCTATTTTCCAATAAACTTCTAAATCAGTTTTATCTATTAGTATTAAAGAACTGGAGACAAAAGATAGAAACCATTTTCAAATTAGAAACTTATTTTTTCACTTGAAAAAGACCTTGTATAAATTTCACAAAACTATAGATAGAAGGTGATGAAAGAAACATTTCTAATTCTTCGTTAATATTTCATGAATTACTGAGATGCCTCAAAAAATATTTATAAAATATTGTGAAATATCAATCGATTTTCATATCAGCACAAAATCATTTTTATCAATTGAAATACAATCAAAGCTAGTTTTAAGAATCAAGATAAACGACTAATTGTATCTATAATAAAAAATCAAGCTTCATGCAAATGAATGAAATCAGTAATTAAAATCTGCTCATAAAACCGCCTAAACATAATTTCATCATGTAGCAATTTGCAAATTTAAAAACAAATAAAATCGTACCACTTATTTAGATAGAGTAATATTATGTATCAAAACCATACTTTTGATATTTGTGGCTCAAGTTCTTGTTTATAACTCTATAAATGATTTTGTAATTAGTTGATGAGGATCGTTTAAATGTTTACTTTACTTTAAGTCGTTTACTTTATTATTAATATCAAGTAATAGATTATTTTTGCTATGTCATTATCTGAAACAAACGTGGCCAGGTTTTCTTAATAATGTCAAGCTATAAAACGCAAGCTTTTTTCTTTACTCTTTTATTTCTTTAATAAGTTGGCTGCTTAAAATGTAAAAATATTAGTTTAGAGGTATGAATAAGTTGCTGCAATACTGCATCAGTTTTGTTATCGACCACAATAGCAGCAGATGAAGCAGACAGATTATTTTGCTCAAGTAGTACATGGAATCAGCTGCCATCAGACATTGTCATGTCGAAGTCGCTAGCGTTGTTCAAGCAGAAGTTGAAGCGTTATAATATTACCAACATTGTCATTTCTAAACTGTGATTTTTTCACTTTTCTATATTATTAACATTCTATGTAATTGTTCACTGTTATATGCTTTGAGGACTACTGAATGTCATGTGTTAGTCATTATTTGTGAGAATATGTGTTAACGAGAGGTGCTCTCTTCAGGTACCCTCCTTCGCATTTATTGCAATAAATACATTTTTTTATTTGTAAAATACAGGAAACTGTGAGGTACAAGTAAATAAGCAGCTTGCGTAAAGTCGACAGAATTAATTTTCTAATTTTTGAATGAATGCAAATTTTGTGCAAACTGAATATTAAATCGTCATTAACGCAAAAGGTTACATAACTCTGCAGCATATTAAAACACGAAGCGCCAGGTTTGTCTGTCTTGTGGCTCGATTTTGTAATCCAAAAAAGTTTCAAAACATTGAATCAACTAAAATAACTTTCAAGAAGTTTTTCTGTTCATTTGAAATCTAAAAAAGCTTTGGGTTTTTCTCATTAAAAGTATGATCTCTTCAACAAATACATATTTAGTAAATAGAATTAAATCCAACAAGTACTTTCTAAAGTTACTCATTTCAAATCTTCAATTGTTTTTTATTAGATTGATAAAAACAGATTTCTACAGAAATTAATTTGTTAATTCGAATTAAAATTGAATTTCACAAAATACTTTTTCTCAAATTGTAAGTTTAAATTCCAGAAAAGACCTCAAATGATTGAACTTCAATTGATTAAAGAAATGAAAGAGTAAACGAAAACATGGCTTTTAATAAATTTTTACTCAGCAATTAATTAAAATATCCCTTTTCTTCAATTCTTTAAATCTGTTATTAAGAAATAATCTGTTCCTATTAAAAAAACATTTCAAAATATCTCTAAAAAGTTCAAAATCTTATTTTCAATTCTACTATTTAAATATTGTATCTTAATCTAATTACTTTTAAGATAAGGATGATTTTTAAATTATTAAATTTAATTTTCTGTTTATTATCAAATATTTAAAACCTCCTAATATTATCTCAACAATTTCAAAATAAAATCTCTTCAGCATTTGTCGATGGCAAATAATAAAATATTTTTAATATTTTAACGCTAAAACTGAAAAATCCTATTTTGTTTAAAACTCTTAATCTTCATCAAGAAGATCAAGTTCATCTAAATCTTCAAACAACGACTCATCAACTTCAACAACTTCTTCATCTTCAAATTCATCTCCTGATTGCCACTTTTTAATAAAGATCTCTTTACCTAAGACACAAATGAGTCACGGCGCTGTTGAAAGATCAGCTATTTGCTCACCAGTCAATTTTTTGTTCTTTTTTTCAACGACTTTTTTCTGGTTTTCATTTTGTTCCATTTCTTTTAAAAATTTTTCTTTCCATGCCATAAAAGTAGGTATAGTTACAGGTGTACCATGGCACTTTTTCTGTGAAACAAGAAAAAATATTCTTACTAAAAATAATAAATATATCGAAGTACTTTTTATCAATTAATATTTTATTTGTTAACTCATTTTGTTTAGTTTAAAATGAAGTTATTTTAGCAAATAATCTGACAAAAATAATTTTCAAATCTGTACTTTTAATGAAGTTTAATGAAATATTTATCAGTAGTTTATAAGTATTCAAATATTTTGTTTATAATTTCTTCTATTTTAACTTAGATAGTCATATTAGTGGTCAGAAAACGCTGCTAATCAAACAAACTCTTAAACAAACAATAAGAAACTTATAACCTCAAAAAATAGAATAAAAAACAGTTGTAGATTTGTTAAAGTTAGAGACCTGTTCTGCTTCTTTTTCCTCTTTTTCTTTTCTTGCTTTTTCTTCTTCAGCCTTACGTTTAATTTCATCTTTTTTTTCATTTATATGTTCTTGAACGGCAGAAATAATGTTAAAAATCATCACTTCACCCAAACTCTCATCAATCTACAAAATTATTGAAATATAAAATAATCAAATCTTTTATTGAAATATTAATGACCTGTTCTGTAACAAGATTTGAAAGTTCATTTAAAAATTCATCTTCTATACTTTCGTCATCCAATTTTTTAATCTCATACAAAGGAGATTCTTCGGGGTATTTTTTTGTATATGTAAAACGAAGCAAGACACCAAATTCAGTTACTTCCTCATCTTCTTCAGAAAATACTTTTAATTCAAATATTTTGGGGTTTTCTTCTACCACTAAAATTATAAAAATATTCGATTAAACAACATGTTTTATCATATAACTTAAATAATACTCTATATATGTTTGATTTAAAAAATATTTATATATCAATGTTTTTCAAAGGTTATTTTATATAAATTATTACAAAAATAAAAGATACTAAAGTTTAATTAAAGAGATGGGAAATTAATAACTTAACTGACCTTCAAAACTTTCAGGATAAATTGATTCTAATGCTTCTAATTCTAAAGATTGTTCTTCTTTATAATCACACATAGTATTGAACTAAACAATTTACAAGCTCCTAAAGAATTGTGATAAAAATAATCTTCAATTTTATAGTTAAACATCAACATAATTTCAAAGAGAATACATCTCTTTCTTTTACAATAAACTTGAAGACTTTATAACTGTATCTTTTGTGTCTGTATATATATCAGAATCCAATTTTTAAACTTCAAAACGCAAAAAGCTACAAGATAAATGCACTTTATCTTTATTTTACTTTAAATTAGTTGAAGAAATCACTTTTAACCAGCAACAATCATTATAATCACATTCATTGAAAAATTAATACATTAAAGTTAAGTATTAACACAATTTTAAATTATAATATATTAATATATAAAAGCTAAGTAAAAACCCAATTATAATCTATTAATTATTAAATAAAATTCTTTCAACAATATGGAAGAATTAAATGATTGAAAATAAGTTATTAAGGAACTTAAAAAACTACAAAGATTGTTAGCTTGTAGTAAAAATTAAGTTTTTCAAATAATAGTATTTTAGGTGATCTTGTTGTTAACTTATATTTAAAAGAATTTTTTATAACTAAAAAAGTACAAATTATTAAGTTAAAGATACCAGCATTTAAAAAAATGTTATTCGTAAAGCTTATTTGTATTTAGATCATAAAACAGTTATTTTGAATTTACAAATATTTTCACTCAATATTCTAGATTTATTTTAATTTAGAATTAATTTTTATACAGATTGAAGACAATTTGATATAAATAGAGTTTATGAACCAAAACTTAAGTAAAGTGTAATACGTAATATGAATAAATAAATCTTTAAATATTTTTCACTTTATTTAGAACATAAGTATTTACGAATATTTTATAACTTACATTAAAACATGATATGCTACGAAAAACTGATTAAATCACAAATATTTGAAGGGAAGTCCCTAAGTTGAAACGCTTTTCTATATTTTCATAGATTTTATATTTACATGGAAAGTACAACAGTTATAACAGAAACATTTCTAATTAGTATTTAAACAAATTACTAAAATATTTTACAAAAACAAGCTTGTTCAGCAAAGGTGAGCTTAAAATTTTACAAATTACGTTCTTACCGACATTTTTATTATACTTTTATAGTGATTTTAACCATCTCATTCATTAGAACAATTTTGTGAATTCATCTTTTTAAATATTCTACTACTTAAATATTATAGTGAATAAAGCAGGGTTTATTAAATGCGGATTACGAATGAAGTTAAACTCTCAGTGACCCAATCAACATTTAAAGAAACGTCGTTCAAACCATGCATTAGTACAAATCTAATCGGCATATTACTTGGTTCATATCTAATCGGCGTTTGCACTTCTAGACCGCTTTCACCAACACTCTAAAACATCCTATGCATCAAACGATGAGGTTTCATCTCTGCTGCTGTGCTTCTTGTAAAAGAATAACTCTTTAGGAGAGCTTTATTCAATTGTAAAAGGCGAATAATAACAAAAGTCTGCAACGATTGATTGAACAACGACAGACTAAATTAGTAATGTGGAAAGAACTATAATAATTTGACAGATTTACGTAAGCAGTAAAATATTCTTCTGATGTAGATGTGAAGCAGCCCAATAAATAAACAAATAAGAAGCAGATTAAATTACTAGATATGCAAATTACTGATTTTCAATTTAAACAAGAAGAAAATATATATTTTTAGTAGAACTCTAAAGTAAAAATATTCCAATCTGACAGCAAATACTCAAAAAACAAATTTGTGTATTTAGTTCGACCTACAAGTGTGAGTCTCCTTTGTATAAAATGATCAAAATTAAAATCACATCCGATTAAGTGACAAGCGTCTGAAGCAGTTTGTGCAACAAGTTTGATGAAAATCGAACCCAACTATATTCCAATTATCAGTAATAAGAACAAACTTCAAATCTATCATATATGGTTGCTGGGTTGTTATGACTTTCTATTGTAACAAGTCTGCTCAAAATCTAGAGTTTCAGAAGTTTGAGAACTCCTGTTATAAAGACTTTTAAGATAAATGCCCCAACAAACTCTCGTCCAGATAGACCTGGGGACCAATCTATTGCGATTAAAGTGGCTTGCTTGGTCCATAAATCATTTTAGTTTAATCGATTACTTTTAAATATTAAGCTACTACCTCCAAACTTAATTTTATTTGTTATGTAGACAACATTGATTTTAATTTACTCAACTTTATCAAAAACCTTTTATTTGATTAAAAAATACTTTTTATATTTGAATCAATCAACAAAATCAAGTTGCTGTCTTCATAAATTAAAGCGAATTTTAGTGAAAAAATCCTACTACAGATTTATTTTTAGAGTAATAAAAACTTTGAACTCATATTTCTAAAAGTTTTAAGATTACAAAAGAATTATCTCAAAACTTCAGTTTCATCTGCATTAAACAAAGTAGCAAGACTACATTGTAGTCAGTTGTAAATAAGGTTTTAGAGCAAATAAAAACTTTACAAGTTAATTATCAAACTTACAACAACTTTTACGAAGTTCTTCTTAAAAAACTCATTAAAAAAGAAATTAAATTTTAGTTTATTTCGGTTTTAACACTTAAACTGGAAAGTTTTATGCAAATCGCTTCCACGCAAATATTACACCAGAATTACATTTAAGGAAATCCACAACAAAAATTTACAAATATTTTCAGAAATCAGAAATTCTCTTTGAACATATTGTCCGAAAGTTGAACTTTTTCGCCAGGTTTGAAAGCAGGCATTCCCAAATAAGGGCAACTAGCACAGCGAAAAGCATCTCCAAGGTAACACTGTAAACAAATTAGAAGTAGATTGAAAGTAAATGAAGTTAATCTTACACTTCCGCAAGCAGAGTTTACTGATTTCGTCTTCAACTGCTTCACTCCATTAGATAGTTCTTCTGCCAGTCCACAAGTGCTAAAAACAGACTCAAAAATAGAAATTATAATCTCATAAGCGTCAGATATACCAGTTCTTGCAGGCTTTCTTTGGTTTAGGACCTCCACTTCCACAAGGAGCTTTTAAACTATCAGCAGATGGCTTTTTAAGATCTTCTTCAGCTAATAAGTCATCTTCATCAATAAGTTCCTGAAATAAGACTTAAAAATAGAAGATTTAATTAAAATGAGTTTAACTGACTAAGTCATCATCATTAATATCTTGTACAGAAAGGCTCCAAATTTTTTTGGCGTTTTCTTTTTCTGCCACATCATTTGAAGAGCGTTTTTTCTTGAGAGCAAACGACAGTTTGACTGATGACCCAACTTCAAACGTTGGTTTGTTTGCTTTGATAATAAAAAAGTCCTCATTTTCATAAGTTACTCCTGAAATCAAATCTTTGCTTGTACACTGAAAGAAATTAATAAATAAACTGGTTTGAAAAGATTATGAGAATTTTCTAATCATGAAAATAGTCTAATTGGTAGTTAGAGGTATCAGATAAACCATAAAATTTAAAAATAAATAATTTAGCAAACTTCTATTTGCATCTACACCAGGAGTTCTCACAATTTAGAGAAATTATTTGCTAAAATAAAACCTTAAAAGATTTTAGAGAAAATGATAAAGTTATTGGGTAATAGGTTAGAAGTATTTCAACTGAATAAAACTTGATAACTTACATCTGAAGTACGAATAAAACCTGATAGCTTAAGAGTTGACTCCACTGTCTCTTTAGTATATGAAAAACCTACATATATTTCAAAATATTATTTTGTAACAATCAGATGTTTATATAGACACTATTTTATGAGTAACATCAAAACCAAAGTAGTTAAACATCAAAACCTTTATTTGTTCCGTAAACTACAATCAGTCCATTTGATTTCAATAGTTTAGCTAAAGCCGAGAAATGATCCAAAGTATAAATATCTTTGGAAGAAAACACTCCACACAAAGCCACATCAAAAGACTCATTTTTATGATTAGCTGAAAATATAAAAATTATCAAGTAGATAAATAGATAAGCTAGCATCATCTCTACATCATGAAGACACATAGGATCGTCTTCTGCATCCATTGCTACCGGACAGGACAATGACATGGGACAGTGACATGGGAAAGTGACATAGCCCAGTGGCATGAGACAGTGACCTGGGACAGTGACCTGCCCAGTGACATGGACAGTGACCTAGGACAGTGACATAGGACAGTGACCTGGGATAGTGACATAGGACACTGACGTGGGACAGTGGCATGGGACAGTGACCTGGGATAGTGACATGGGACAGTGACACGGACAGTGACATGGGACAGTGACATGGGACAGTGACATGGAACAGTCTATAAACTACAATAACACACCAGTCTATCTTGTTGTCACAGCAACCATAATAAAAAGTTGTTGTCCTACTTCGGCCAAAATGGCCATTCTGTAAGCCAGGACAGAAATTATGGAGATCTAGTTGTTGCTAATGCAGCAGGATTTCACTTTTCAGCGTTTGCTTCCGGCGTTGGAACAGAAGAACTGATGCAGATGCACCCAGCTGGCGTCGCAGGAGCTGCCAGAAAGACTCTGGGTACAAAGACAAACTGCCTACGAGGCTCCAACTCCAGTTTTAAATTCAGAGTTTTGCGTCTCCTAGAAGTGTTGCAACTAACCAGACTCACAAGGCCCTTGTACCCGGGTTTTATGGGCTTTCCCTTGTTGTATGCGTCCACTTAGGCTTCAAGTAGAAACTTACAGTCAGGTGTGAAAACTCATATATCACAAATAATATTATTCATAATAAGCTAGAAACATCTCATATTGTTGTTTAAGTTGAACTTACCTAAATTTAATCTTTGAATATTCTCAACTTGAACTGTTCCTTTGTCACTCACTTTATTAGAGATTGCCTCTAAAGAACTTTTTACATGACTCTCACCAAGTTGTTCACCCCAAATAACTAAAACTTTTTGACCTTCTTCAATAAATGAAGTCATTGTGAAGTTGTCTACTTACAGTTTACTAAAAATATAAAAAAATTAATAAAGATAAAATAGTTTTTAGTTTTTATAAAAATAACAATACTTCTAATTAAATTTAATTTTATTATTTTCATTTATTTTATAAAAAAAGTTATTGCAGTAAACAAAAACAAAATTTAAAGTATAATTTCTTAATATTTTAATTATTCAATTTTTAATTTAGGAATTGATAACTTAAATCTACAAAATATAATATATATTTAAAAAGAAATGAAAATAATTTTTATTAATTATTCTAAAAATTAACCAAATTAAAAAACAAACTACATTTTTTTATTATGAATCTACATTATAACTATTAAACTTAAAAAATAGTAAAAACAAACAATTAAAAAGCTAACTATTATTTTATACAAGTAAAATTATATATTTTATACAAAATTTCGAGTTAGGAAGTTAATTAATATTTAACTTGAGCGGGTTTGAAAATAAAAAAGTAAACTGCTGAGTCATCTGTTTTGTTCCTGAAATATTTTTGATAAATCATCAAAAATGGCCAAATTAAAAAAAAGTCAAAAGCTATTGGTATGAAAATTACAATAAAAACTTTGAAGAAATTTGTTTTTAAGAATTTCTACAAATAAAATAAAAGTATTATTTTTAGCTATTTACATATAATAAGATAGTTATACCAGAAATAGTTGATTACATTGAAATCAGGTGAGTTTTAAACTTACAAATTTAATAAAATAGTAATTTTCATTATCAAACTTTATATCATCATTTATTATAGTTAAAAATTTTAATAAAATTTTATGGGGTTACTAAATTTTATTTCAATCTAAAACAATTTCTTTAATAAAATAGCTAAACTGAAAAGTATCATTTTCGATATCAGAGTAGATAGTAGCACATCTCTTGAAGTCTTGCGAGCTTAAAGTGCAAGGTTTATCTGTCGTAATATTTTTACAATTATTTGCTAATAATTTTTGTAAGCCAAAAAGATAGCTAACTAGATATTTGTTAAACTGTTTCGACGTAAGGTTCAGCAAGAGTGTTTAAAGATTAAAGTTCTTATGAAGTTGACAATTACTAAAAACTATAGATCTTTACTACGAGATGTTAAAAAATTCAAATAAATGATTTTAAACATATTTAACCATTGACCTTAAAATTCAAATTTGTTGATGATACTTTAGCAGCTTCAGTCTATTCCACGTTAGAACTAAAAACATTTGTTGAGTCAATTTCGAGTCTTTTTCTAGAAATCACCTTCAATACATGTTAAGCTACATGGTGGTAAGGCTTGCTGACAACAACTTGTTGACCCCGAACAATAATTAATACTTTATTAATGTTAGTAAACCAAGAAAATAAAGTCTTTTTATGGTTTATTTCTGTTAGAACAAGAAGGATTTCCAATCAAGGTTACCAAGTTTAAAACAACTTGTCTCAAACTTTTATCATTTTTAATTTGAATGTAACAAGGTAATTTAGAGATGCTATCAAATTAGAAAAGTAACTAAAAGTAATAACATCAAGATTATGCCAGTTAGAAATCTCAAAATGTCCTACAATGTAGCCCAGCTCATAAAGATTTTGTTATTAACTTTCAAACAATTTTTTTCGTTTAGTTTTCTCGTTCTCTATTCTAATTTTTTATTAAATTTGCATCTCACTGTTGATTAGCAGACCTTCATTCAACTAGCCACTTCTGCAGTATTATCTTTCTTTGCTTTATACGAATCTGTATCTCCTATACCTCTGCTTACTTCTTAAGCTAAAAAATCCAGATTTACTCTGTTGGAATACAAACCCCAAGAAGCTTTTCCGCATTTTTCTGAACATGGTACTGAGGGTTTGACATCAGCCAGCAGATTTTCAAGTTATCACCAACAGACTTGTGTTTGTTTAACCAACCAACAGGTGAGTATTCAGCTTCTTTTATATATATTCGACACTGTAAGCTATAGTCTGTTCTTTGTACTCATTTAAATTTACTTTCAATATAAAGGAAGAAATACAAGGGTCCCATTTCTTCTATTTTATCATTCTTCTAGAGCTAGTCACTTTTTAACTGAGAAATATAAACTCTTCAGCACGTTAATCATCTACATTCTAGCCTCGTAAACAATCCTTGTTGCCATGTTACATTTTAGAATTTCTTTATTTAGTCTTTATGACGTTCTTATTCCTAAGATCCACTTTATATTTGTTCATCTTCACTTCTTCCTTTTCTATTATTGGAAAAGAATCCTAAATATTACCTCCTATAAGTGATTAGATAACAGTCTTGCCCATCCACAATAAGTTTTAACAGCTCTTATACATCTTCTATGTTTTTTCATCACTTTGCAAATTTATTTATTTCAATAAATGCGAAGGAGGGTGCCTGAAGAGAGCACCTCTCGCTAACACACATTCTCACAAATAATATCTATTTAGTCAAAAATGTAGAAAGTAAAAGATGTAACAAATGACATTTCAGTAGTCCTCAAAACATATAACAGTGAACAATTATATAGAATGTTAATAATATAAAAAAGAGAAAAAAAAATCACAGTTTAGAAATGACAATTGTTGTAATATTATAATGGTTCAACTTCTGCTTGAATAACGCGAGTGATTCTGACATGACAATGTCTGATGGCAGCTGGTTCTATGTACTAATTGTGCGGTATGAGAAAAAATTCAATCTGATTAATGTACCAGGTGATATGGGCTTATTAAGATGTAATGTGTGTCGTCTGAGCTGATATAACTTGAGGGAAGGACTAATAGAAAAGAAATCATCAAACTGAAGGTCAATTAAATTGTGGATAATTTTAAAAATAAAAATTAAGTCATATTTAATCCGTCGAATTTCCAAAGTATTTAAATTGAAGAAACTGAGACGATGTTTATAATTATCATATTTAATATTAAGTTTCCAGCATACTAATCTTGTAAATGTGGCCTGAACAGATTCGATTTTTTTGATATCACTAACTTGATATGGCATCCATGCACTGACATTGTCATCAAGAATTGGACGTACGTACAATTTGAAAAGATTGATAAAAAAGCATGGGTTCTTAGAATTAAAGGTCTTTATAATAAAGTAGACAAGATTGATTGATTTTTCAAAGATTTTAGAAACATAATTGCGCCATTTAAAGTCAGATGATAGAGTAATGACAAGGTCTAGGACCGAAGATACTCGTTGAATAATAAATATATTGATGGAGTATTGGTTCAAGCAACTTTCCAACTTTTTAATAATTTCGATTAAAGATAACTAGAAGGACTCTCTGTACGATTTTGATTGCTAAATATTAAGTTAAAAAAGTTTTGATCTGCTAATAAGGGTTGCTCATCGAGCAGTCTTTAGGAAGATCTATTCATGCATCTTCTCAAGATTTGATAGAATATACATCAAAGGTTTTCATAAATGTGAAGACTTTGAAAAAGAGTTTTTTGAACGTCTTAGAAGCTGTGTATATTCTTTTTATTGCTTGAAGTCGAAAGTGGCTTCTTACTTTTTTGCCACTAAAAAGTCTCTGATAAACAATAAAAATAAGATTAATAGATATTAATTTGTAGTAAGAATAGTTTTCATTTGAAATACAGATATTGGGAACATATTTTAGATTTAAAATTGTTAGTGATAAGAAAGAAACATATAAAAAGGTTTCAACAACTTTTAGTTTACTATTTTACAAAACATTTAATTGGTTTGAGAATGCATAAAAATAACAAAAGTCTTATGATTGCAATTGTTAAATTCTTTTTAAGTAAATACAAATGTTATGCAATATTGAAGTAAACATCATCCATATCTAAAGTCCAAATCATGTTGAAACATTCAGATAGACTAAAAGGTCAAGTTTTTCTACATCGGTGTCATTTTTCAGGTTTCAACTTAAATATGCTTATAATAATTTCTTCATTATCTTATATATCATATGTACATTCTACTAGAGTTTAAGACTATAGCTTTGAACAGATTATAAGAGACTTGAATAATAACAACATCTATTTACTTGAAAATCAATTAGTTACAAATTATCTTAAAAACATAAACTTTTTATTAAAGTTATGAAAACAAAACTGTATGAGTAACTAACATGGTTTCGATTACATAAAACAAATAAAGAAACGATAATAAAATCTTTTACAAATATTTTTCTCCTAAATTATAAAAGTTTTTTATTTAAAGTGAACAATTAATAAGATCAATTTTGAAGTCATATAATTTATCATAAAAACTTTTAATGTTTTTGACAGTTGTATGATTTTTACTCGTTAATCGTGTTCATATCTATTTTCATTATACTTGTGTTGGTCTTTCAGTAAAATATATCACAATAGATAATAATTAAGTAATAAATAGATAAGTTTTAAGGTTTAAGAACCCTAATTGCGTCGTATTTTTTACAAATATGACTCATTAGTATATACATCTTTATAAAATGCAAACATTTTAGAATTCTTTTACTTTATTAAATTTTGTAGTTAATAAGTAACTCTCTTTAAAAAAACTTAACTGACCATCAGTGGTTTGCATCAATAACAAATTCTAATTATTTGGACTCTAGCAATAAGTAAACTATTGATATGAGCAAAAACTATTTTATACAAAGTTTGTAAGACAAAGGTCATTCTTTTCCATTAGGTTTGGTTTATTTGATAAAAGAGAAAGAAAAAGATTAACTATAAAATAGAATACTAACCTACCTGTTTTGCGATATGTGATCAAAATTTACTTGATTGAGACAGTATTTTGTTTTATATCATATTATATCTGCATTTTAATTCTATATACACAAAGTAATGAGATGTATTGTCATTTAGCTGCCTTTTTAAAATATGTGAAGTTTGTTTTTATTATGATATTGTACTGATTTATTTACTAGTTACCATACAAAACTTATGAAATTAATCAAAAGGTCTTACAAACAAATCTTGTGATTTATGATTCGTTAAGATGATTTCTAAGCACAAAAATATGTCCGTCATAATTTTAATAGAGTAAATTATTTTTAGTAGAAATAGAAAAACTTGTTGTGATATGAAAACTAATTAGAATAAAGTTTTAAATTAAGGTTTTAAGTTTTGAAAAGGAAAAGTTTAAGAGATTTTATTGGTTAAATAATTTATAATAACTGATACAAGTCATGAAGGGATTTCTTCTCGTCGTTTCAACAGTTCTACTTTGCCTTGTAATAGATTCAGCAACTTCACAACAAACTGACCCACCACCGTTCAACAATGTCGAAGTAAGTTTTATTAAAACTATGAATAAGCTGAAAATAATGATTTTTTTACAAAAAGTGTCTCAAAAAAATTGAGTTTAAAATGAACAATTTACTGAACCGTCAAATAGAAGCGGAACTGGTTGCTCATTATAAGTACTTAGGATTGGTTAGTTGTAATTATGCTATTTATCTTTCTTAAAATATTCTAATTATACTTTAGGCTTATACTTTCAATGGTTATGAAAAATACTTTCCCAAAGTGTCAAAATACTTTCAAGATAAAGCAAATGAAGAGGTGGAACACGCACAACGATTTATTAAGTATCAAAATGACCGTGGCGGTCATTTTGAGTTTAAGAAAATAGAACCGAATGTAGGTTATTGAGCTTCAATTAAATCTAAGAAATCTTTTAATAATTTTATTTTACCTCAAAGAATGTTGGTAGTACAGATGTTACGTCGGCTTTCAAAACAGCACAACAACTAGAAATAAGTGTAACAAAAAAACTAACTGACTTAGTCAAGTAAGAATTCCACTGAAACTAAAATAATATGTTTAAAAATCGTTTTTAAAGATCGGCTTCAAGCTTACAATTGACCACCACTGAAAATACAGCCACTGACAATTTATCTACTTTGAACGTTTTATCTAAAGGCCAACCTGTTATAGTCACATTAAACGGAGCAGAGCAAACATTAGAAGACTATATTGCTGCTGGTGATGATAACTCTTGTGTGGCAAAATTTAACTATGTTGAAGTAAGCTGCTTACAACTCTTTGCTGCGATAAATAGTTTTATAATTTAATGGATTTTATTATTTTATATTCATAAAAACTAGATATTAGAAAACAAACCTTTTGTTGTTTGTTTATTAATTATTATAAATAATTAGGAAAATTTTGCTTGGAAACACTTTAATTTTGATATATAAACGACCGTATTGCTTTATTAACCACTATTAAGGCAAAAAAATTTTAAAAGAGACAATTCTAAGAAGTAACATTGCATCACTATATCCTTGGTTATTAAAACGATTTCCTATTAATTAGCAAGAAGTAAAAATCCCTTAAATTTTAAGAAATCGTTTACTTTATAAAAGTATTGAAGAAGGTAGTAAGACCAAAAAGACAGAAATTGACTTTACTTTAAAAGCTTTTAATATTCTATTCTATTTTCAAGCTTACTGAGATGATTAGTCACGAATTCCTGGGTCACCAAATCGAAGATACAAAGGAGCTGGCTAATTACTACCAAACTCTTAATAACTTTAACAATGATGCTCTTGGAAGCTATATGTTTGATAAAAACCTATAAAACTGTTTATAAAAACATCACTGCAAGCTTTTTGAATCAACATAAATATTATTTTTCTTTTTTAATTATGTATTTGCAATAAATCTACTAAAAAATTGTAAACAGCTTTTAATATTGAAAATGATTTCAAAAGATTGATTAATACTAAATTAATTTTGAGTTACGCATAGAATAAATTTATGTAATTGTAATGAGTATAATCTAAATCATTAAGTGTCTTTTTTTGTATTCTTAAATTATACATGTTTAAAATTGTTTCTAAAAACATTTATTCTAAATAGATTATATTAATTATTTTTTTAACCAAAATTAAAGGCAGATAAACTACAAGTAGTTTCAAATTTGTAAACAGAAGCTACTTAAATAAATTAAATTTCAATTTATAAAAGTTAGATTATTGAGTATTAAATAAACTTTATTAAATAAAATTTCTCAATTTTCAACTATGAAATATTAAATATTTTAATCTCATATTTATTTATCAAGTTTGTTTAGTTAGAAGCGTTTTGTTTATTTTCTGTTGAAGAAATAAAGTTTAACAAATAATTTAATGATATATTTCTGAAAAATAATTTATTTTTAACAAATTTATTTTTTTATTTAGAAAATGTTTTATTTTTCTTGTAAAAAGCAAATTCGTAAAAATTTACTCATTTAATACCCTCTATCTATATTTACAATTTTTTAAATTGAAAACCGTTCTTCAAAATATAAAAAACAAGAAAAATTATTATAAGAATGAAATTTCTTAATTTGATACTTTAAAGATAACTGAAATGAAAATAACTAAATCAAAAATTTTTCTCAGAATATTTACAGAAATATTTAAATAAAGTATAAATGTTGAAACTTTGCATTGTTTATAAACTTACTTTTTTATTATAAGTTTATCAAAAGATCTGTTTTTATATAAAATCGTAATTTTTAATTGTTTTAATAAAAGTTAGAACTTCGAATTAATATAATTTGATTATTAATTTGTGAAATGTTAGAATAATTGAAGACAATCTATTGATAATGTCATTATAAATAATGATTAAATAAATTGTTTCTAAAAGTAACTATAATACTGACAAGCTTTTGCAAGTTATAGTTTTAATATCGTGTTACTTTTACCTTACATTTTATATTTGCATATTTTTTATGTTCTAGTTTTGCTGGTAGTAGGGATCATTCGTAAATGAGTTCTGTAGTAGTTGCTGAAGTGATAAATGTCGGTGATGTTGTATTTGCTAAACAAAAAGGTCATCCATGGTGGTTAGCAAAAGTGATTGAGTTAACAAAGTCTAAAGAATTAGCAAAAAAAGTCTTCAAAATTCGATTTTACAAAAGTAAAAATGAAATTTATGTTGGCAGAAAGCGTATAGAGACTTTGAATAAACATAAAACTGCAGATGGTAATGTATGCTTTAAAGGAAAGATCTTTAACATGAATGAAGTTTGTAAAGATTTTGAAGATTTTGATGTCACAAATCCAACAGAACCACCAACAGTAGTGTTAAGTCTAGAAAAACCAAGCATAGATGAGACTAAAACCAACCAGCAATTCACTGAACCATCTTTAAATAGTATTCCTGTAACTGAGACACAAACATACCCAGCATCATCTTCTCTACAAATTTCAGCATCAGAAGGAAGGATTAGTAACTCTGAAGCTATCTGCAATCTACAGAAAAGTGTTTGTGAGTTAGTGGACCTCCAGAACAACTTCAATGAGACCATCACGAAGCAGACTCGTCTTCTGAAAACAGTGAGAGTGGGTTTGGAGCAAGTTGAAAGTTTAGATTTGAAAGAAGAAATTGATGAAATTAACGAAATTTTTAAAAAAATTCAACGAAAGTTAGGAGATGTTACAGGCAACAGTTTGAAACGGAAATCGGAAGACTGTAGTGTCTTCATTCCACATAAAAAACCTTTTTTTGCGGGAGTTAATGATTTAACTGAAATGAAGAAGAACAATATGACAGCGGCGGAAATGCATCTACAAAATCCTGTATCAAGACCCTGCTACCAACAGAATCATATATCTCAAGAAATTAATCAACCAAATCAACAATCACAACGAATCTTTCAACCAAACTCTACTTCAACTGAAATTTATCAAACAAATAGTTACCCTTCAGTGAGCTCAAACGCGGGAATGATTCTAGAAAGCGATGAGGATGGAATTCGAAGAGCTATTTTTGATACTGAGAAGCTTCTATCACGAAAAAGTCGTAATGACGAAGCTGTTTTTGACCAAATTGGACAAATTCTAAATCTTCTCAACCGCTGTAACTCAAAATCTCTTACTGAAGGCGTTCTGAGGCTAATGAAGCTGATACAGATGTGGAAGCCATCCCCAAAAACTCTCTCCAGGTGCAAGGAGTGTTTTTATTTGTATTGTAAGCGTTTCTACATTCAAAATGGAACAGAGAAGATCAATTTACATGAAAACGATGTCCTTGGAAGAGTTCAAATGGTTTTCAAGGTTCTTTCAACTTGTATCCCAAATATTGATGAAGCTGTACGAATCATCAAAGGAATCAAGATATCTCAGCTGATCAATTTAAATAACTCAGCAAAGATGCAGTGTAGAGACATTTTGTTGATGATCTCAAAGTTTAGTTTTTATGATAATATTGCCGTAGATTCAAAACAACTTCTGGCAGCTTATATTTGACTTACTGTAGATTATTTTGTTGTTGTCTTATTATTTCTAGTTTTGGTTAATCAAGTTTTCTTGATGTTCATCAGGTAAATCTTTGGAGTATAAAAGTAATTAAAGTTACAAGTTATGTAATTAAGCAAGTTATCTGTTGTAATTTTTCGATTTACTACTACACTAGTAAATAATAAAGAACAAACTAAAAAGATACATCTTCTTTTTTACTTCTCATTATTATATAAAAGAAAAAAAAGTATTTTAGATGTAGACTGCGGTTCAATTTCTTGCAGAATAATTAAAACCCATTTAAGCTGTTCAGTTGTAAAAGTAGAAATTAAAGTTTAGTAAATTTATTTTAGAAGTTTAACAAATAACTTTGTGGTCCAGTTTAAAAAAAACTTGTTTTTAGTGAGAATGAGTTTCAACGTTATAGAAAAAGTCGACCATTCTCAGATAATAAAATCAAATAATACAAATATGACTTAACTATTTACAGCTTCAAATATTCACTTTAATCAAAATCTGTGTGATGATAGATTCTACAAGAAACGAAAAGTCTTTCTTAATTTTATTTCTTAATATTATTCAAAAAACATTTGAATAATTTTGTTTCTTTGTTTTGTTTATACCTAAACTACAATTTCTTCTTAGTTAACAAAGTGTTTACTATTTGTAGTTAGAAAGGCAAACATTGTTATTACGTTGAATTTTATGTTAGGACAAGAAAAGTTTTAATATTTTTTACAACTATTTAATCTGAGTTAATTTTATATGAGACGTATTTGTGCTAAAA
This sequence comes from Pegea sp. RAD2-039, assembly GCA_034620365.1. NCBI lineage: Eukaryota > Metazoa > Chordata > Thaliacea > Salpida > Salpidae > Pegea > Pegea sp. RAD2-039. The sequence goes on along the minus strand of JAQGEQ010000137.1, from coordinate 66,788 downwards.
TTTTTCATATCTATTTTGGTAAACTTAAATTTACTGTTTAATTAACGAAAAATATTACAACTTTGAGAAAATATTATCTTGGAGTAAATTTTATGTAATGTTTTTATATTTTACTGATTTTAATGTAGTTTTCTTTTGATATCATTGGATAGTTGTATTTATGAGAAATATCCATTTTGTAATTTACTTCATAAATAAATCCATTTTAGACCAAATTTTTATCAAAATAAAACTAGATAAAAGCTGCAGTTATAGAAATATCATTAAAATATTTATAAAATATTTATTTATTTCTCCGTTTATCTAATTTGTTTACTTATTTAAGCAAACACCTATGAGCTATTTATAAAATAAATATTTTTAATACTTAAATTATACTTTTAAAGTTACTTATATTATTTTCATGCTTTTGGTATTTAGTTAAAGTTAAAATAAAAAATTAGTTTAATAATTTTAGTTTCTTGTATAAAATATTTATGTTTTTCCATAAACTTAATTGTTTTGTTTATACCAATTTATTTGTAAATAGATTTATGGCATAATTTCATTCAATAATAATTTTTATTTTATGACATTTTTATACTTTTTTAAAGTTATTTTATCAGTAAAATAAATCTTAGAAAAATTAAATATTTGCAAAAATTTTAGTTATTAGAGTTTTGAAAATAATTTTAGTAAATCTGAGATTCAAAAGGAGGTTAAATGGTTACTTATTTTGTTAAGTTCCTTTTTTTAGGGCTTATATCTGCTCAAACTTTAAAAGGTAAGTTTATTTTTACTTCAATACTTTTCGATTTATATTTAATACTTTAGCAACAAAATTAGTTAAAAAAAACATAAAATTAATGAAAAAATTTGATTTCAGCTTCTAGTAAACGTGAAGGAGAAACCTGTTTTTATAACTATGAATGTTGGTATGATTTAGAATGCTGTGTAGATACAAATACTTGTTGTTATGAAAGCTCTTTGTATAGCAGGTAAGTTAGTAGATTTATTTCTTATAAACCAACAAAACTTTGTATTTTTGATGTTAGTTTACTAAAGCTAATTTTTTCAGACACTCTGTAAACTTGACTAGTGTGTTTATACCTTTGGTTCTGGTAATAGTTTTTGTAATTTTGATGATTTATTGTTGTGTGAAGAAATGTAACCAAAGTGTTCAAGCCCCGGTTACAACCACATCAATTATTTCAACAAACCCACAAAGGACCACATATTCTACAGGTATTCATTTTAACATCATTTTCTTCTAAACAATTTCAATTTTCTTATCAGGGCCTCAACCACCTCAGCAATATTACCCAGCACCAAATGTACCATATCCATATCAAACCGGACCTCCTCCACCTCCAGGAGCTTACCCTCCTCCACCTCCAGGAGCTTACCCACCTCCAGCAGGGGTCTGTGTTCCTCCTGGAGCTCCTCCACCTCCGGGAGCTTACCCACCTCCAGTTGGAGTCCCTAGTGACCAGCCACCACCTTTCAACACCTTATATAACCAACCAGTTATTGGGAGCCAAGTACCACCACCAATAGGACTTAATCCACCTTTAGATCCGACATCTCCGTTTATATCTGGTGACCCACCCCCTTATAATCAAGGCAAGTAATAATTTTCTGTCTCCAGCTTTTATGCATTACATTAATTTCTGTAAAGTTCTTTTTTTTTTGCTTTTAGTATTTCATTTACTAACAATATTGCAGTTTTTTTTAACTTGTTCTTTTGTTACTGAGTTTAGTTTACCTACATACATAGTCTCAACAAGCTTATATATCGTTCAAAAGTGTCTAATTTTTCTCAAAGCTAGTATAATTGGAAAAATTATGCAAATCATGATTCTATCAAGTTAGGCGCTTTTATCGCTTTTTGAACTACTTTCTGAAGTTGTAAACATCGTGACGAATTATTCAAGAGCTTATATTTCACTTTTCTTCAGTTGACATTTGTTCTATACGTATTGTACAAAAGCATTCTGATGATTTAACAATTGTTTGCATGATGAAAATAAAAACTCATTCCCTAGACACATACTAACTTTTGTGTTTGTCTGCCAGCAGTTGTAATTCTACATTTCTTGATATATTCATTCAATTTATTAGTTTTTCACAATTTTACTTAATTTTTATTTATTTATTTCAATAAATGCGAAGGAGGGTACCTGAAGAGAGCACCTCTCGCTAACACACATTCTCACAAATAATATTTATTTATTCAAAAATATAGAAAGTAAAAGATGTAACACATGACATTTCAGTAGTCCTCAAAACATATAACAGTAAACAATTACATAGAATGTTAATAATATAAACAATCAAAATTTAGAAATGACAATTGTTGTAATATTATAATGGTTCAACTTCTGCTTGAACAACGCGAGTGATTCTGACATGACAATGTCTGATGGCAGCTGGTTTCAAGTACTAATTGTGCCGTATGAGAAAAAATCAATCTGATTAATGTACCCGGTGATATGGGCTTATTAAGATGTAATGTGTGTCGTCTAAGCTGATATAACTTGGGGGAAGGACTAATGGAAAAGAAATCATCAAAATGAAGGTCAATTAAATTGTGGATAATTTTAAAAATAAGTCGTATTTAATCCGTCGGATTTCCAAAGTATCTAAATTAAACTGTAATTCCAAATGACTTTTAGTGGCTTAACAGCGAATAGCGACTATAACGTTGAAAAAAGATAAATCAAAACCCTTAGCAACCAGGAAAAGGGTTCGTTTTAAAATAAGTTTTATGTGCTTTGTTGCTCGAAGAGCTCTATAGTGAGAGGATATTAACCATGATTCCTTAGATACAGCTTTTAATAACTTTATTCTTTACATTTTCAGTGTTTTTATTTAGCGATATTAATATTAACAGGAAATACGTCTAAATAGTTTGTAACATTCAATTATTTATATGTATTAAACCATTAATTATTAAGTGAATAATATTTATAACAGATATTTGCTACATTGAATTTTTTATAAGATTTGTCAAAAATGAGCTTTTATAATGATGTCTAAAAAAGAAAAAAACTTAGATTAAAATAGAAACAGAGAAATTGGTATAGATTTGATATCTTTTTATTTAAATTTGATTATATCTCTCATCAATAAATATTCGTCTTTCTGACGTCAAATTACGGATTGTAACAAAAGCCTGTAACTACTACGTCATCGCTACACAATTTTATTTATTTTAAAAATGTCGAAATGTAATGAATCAACCTAAATTACGTGGACGTTGTAATCTTGATATGAAATCATATTTGAAAGCTACAAGGTTACAACGTATTAATGATGGTGAACCAATTACCAGTTTGAAAGCTTAGTATTCACTTGATCAACCAAAAGACTTATATATGATAGACGCAAGTAATAAGTATAAGTGATAAGTACAAAACAATTAGTCGTTTTAAGGGAATTCATATCAGAGGTACATGAAACATTTATTGATTCAAGCAAAAAAAAAACAATTTGCATGAACTTTGTGAGATAATCAAGGACTTGACAGGCTCTCAAGGAAAAGAGTATGCCACGTTTTGGGAAAGTTTTCCTAGTGAATGATCTTTGGATAGTTTCAAGCTTTGTGACATCTTTTTAAGGTGAGGACTCCATACAGAGGAGTTGAAACGGCTTTAATAACTTCCAAATGTTTCTTGCTTCATAAGATTTGGTGATGAACAAATAATTTGTGTGGTGGGTGCATCTCAAGTCGTGAGAGATTTCTAGGTCTTTACTTGAGCTGACATCAGGAAATTGTATTGTTGCCTATATAAAAGTCAGTTGTTGTTGGTTAGAGCTTGAAGGTTTATTTACTAATAGATAGAAGTATCTGTTGGTGGCGAGATTACGTTGTTAGGGTTGAAGCCGTATTTAAGTGGTTTGGAGATTGAAGAGTAAATAATTTAGTATTAAAATTTTTGGCATTGTTGGCAAAAAGCATGGAGTTTTCAGAACCGTTTGTAGAACAGTCTGTAATGTTATTGATGTAATAATAAGAAGATCAATAATACTGCCTTGCATCACAGAAAACCTCAAGAAGATTTGAAGAAGTGTTATTAATAATGACCTGCTGTTGACTATCTTTAAGAAATTGTTCAATCCAAGAGATAAAAGTGGAATTAATGTAGGAAATTAATAAGTTGGGATATAAAACTGAGTCAAAGGCTTTGCGAATGTCTATATAGATGATATGCGATGTTTGCTGAGGAATAGACACTGGTGGAGACAAGAAAACAGGTGACCAGGGTCTTTGTAGAAGGAACTCAAATTAATAACCAGAGAATAAGTTGCTGTTGATAATTCAGAACTTTTTGTGAAATAACTCAATAACTCGGTAGAAGCTACAAGAGAAATTGGTCGATAACTTAGTAGTTTATTTCTATCTCATTTTTAATGAGCTGAGATTATGGTGGATCTCTTCAATTGGCAAGGCAACTGGTGGGCAATGAATAACTAAGAACAGCAAGTTGTCATTCGTGGGTGACATTACCATTTACCTTTCATCTGTAGATAATTCCTTAATAATCGCCTGTTTCGGTCGAGTTGATTGCCCTCAAAAAAGTGCTGCTAAAAGCAAATCAAAATAAATTGAAGCGAAACACTGTGAGATACAAAGATATGAATCCTTATAAAGAAATCAGTTTACAAATAATATAACTGTAGTAGCAGTATTTTCTTTTACGGATTTTTAAACACTTATTTGCTTGACGCGTTCAAACGTCGCACAGCTAAAATGGACTTTACTTGTTAAACATAATAGAATAAATGTTTCAGTTCTTTTTCTGTTGGAAATAAGAGTTGAAACGAAAGATTTGTTGGATCTTTCGAGTTGAGTTCCTGAAGGAAAATATCTAACTTTGACTTTGAATATTCCTTATTTGGTTAGACAATCGCTAGAAAATGTAAATAGAAAACGTAAATCGTTAGAAAATGAATAAAAGATTGATATCAAAAGTTGACGAATATATTTTGCAAACTGCATCTTGTACAAATATGACTCGTGGTAATTTCAAGTATTCGACTGTGCATGATTTTCCAGCGCAGCATTTTTCTTGTTACTAACATCGCTATCGTATTTTTATGACTTGTTATTTAATTTAGGTTTTGAAGAAATATTACTTTTAATATCTAAATATTTTCAAGCAAAATTTGAAAAAGGAAAGTTTTTGGAAACCTAAAAGCATACTTACCTAGTACTAAGTGAATCTATAAAAGTTAAACACGTGACCCGTTTGGGCATAAACCAAACTGATTTTATTTCGAATATAAAAGTTGATGTTAAAAACTTATCACGTGGTAGTAGTTGATGAAATAACTAGCGCCTAATCTAATTTTGTTAGCTGTTTGGAGCTGCTATATTGACCCTAATCTTATGACCAACAGATGACAAAACTCTGAACCTACTATAGCACTCAGGGTAGCTGGGAATTCCCCTATAACTCCTAACTTTAAGAAGCCCAATGCTGAAAAGTAACTTCAAAAACAAAATGAAAAGCTCATGATGTATAAAAATATTTGGAATTTACAGAAAACTTTCATAAAATCCACTAGCTGCTGATAAAGATTTAAACTGAAACAAATTTTAGGACACAAAATTATGAATCAATCATTTTATTGACGATCAAAAGCTCTTTTGTAGCTTATTTCTTTTTGGTCTTTTGAGCTTCTTCTTCAGCTCGCTTCTTTCTCATGGCACGAATGTCATGAAGCTTAGCAATACTACGAGAAACTCTCATCTGTTGGAAGACAGAATGCTTCTTTTCTTCTTCAGTAATAGCTCTTGCCTTTTCAGGAACATATTTCTAAATACATCACGATTAGTAAATAATCAAAATCAAATAAACTTTCAAAACTAACCTGAACTAATGGCATCACAACACCAACATGCTGAGTTGCCATCTTGACCTCTTCAGGCTGTAAACAAGCTCATCATCATCATTTGAATCTTACAATTAAATCACTTACAGAGCTATCTCCCTTTTTAGGCTTGTTGGGTTTGATAGGGAAAAGAATAAGCTTGGATTTGTAGACCTTCAATCTTTCTACATTTTGTTGAAGAGCTTCAGTGTTCTTGTTTCGTCTTCTTTTATCAATTGTAATTCCACATTGAACAGCTAATGGTCGCGGAATACCAGCTCGCTGAAAAGACAAAAAAATTTCAATTTTATAAAATATATTTGAAAGTTAAATTTTAATGTATTTATTTTATATTTACTTTTTTATATTTTATAGAATATATTTTTATGTAAATTTATCTGAGAAAATCATAAAAAAACTTTTTACAACTTAAATGGATTTTATAAAAATTAATAAGAATTTTTTTACTTAAAAATAATTCTATAATTAAATATAATAATAAATTTATAAATGATATAATTATATAGCTGATTGCATTATACAAAATATACTTATTTTTTATCTGAATATAAACTTATAAAAAATAAAGAAATAAATAATTTATATATTTTAAAAATTGTTTTGAATTTTCAAACTAAAGCAAAAGTTGTAAAATTTTTTTAGATTTATAATATATATTTTCTTTATAAAACAATTAATATAAAGATAAAAAAAATCTGTTGTAATAGACAGTTAAACCAATTATTTAAATATTACAACACATTTCATAAAATAATAAAAAATATAAAATAATAAATCACAAAAAATTATATATTACAGTTAATAAGAATTTTAACTAAAATATCAAATAAATAAAACATTTAGAACATAAATTTGAGGTAAGGATTAAAAAATTATATAAAAAGCATCAAAATGAAACCAAAAAAATATAAATTCAAGAAATAAAATAATCAAATTTTATAAATTATTAAAAATAACCAAATGAAGAAACCTTGAGTTCATCTTGAGTAAAACCTCGTCCAAGCCGTTGTTTGGTGTTATATTTGAAGGTTGGACATCTTACAACAGGTCGCAACTTCTTTAAAGGACGTGGAGCAATAGCACGAGCTTTAACCACTCTTTTTTGATGACGTCTGTATTTACGAGCTGGTTGGTTGAACCAGGTTTTAACACGAGTCTGCCATTGTTTATGGAAATGGTTATTGGCGATTATATTGTTGTGTCTGATAGCCATTTTTCTACCTAAAAATAAAAACTTATGAAAATGTCTTTCTATGATTAAAAATTGATTGAAATAGAATTAGCTTTTTTTAAAACATTACGAAAATTTCACTAACCTTCTAGACTAACTCAGTAAAAGAAAGCAATGCCCAGCCAGACCGTAAAAGTTGTAGCTATTTGATCACTTGGTGGTAGCAGAGAAAAAACCAAAACTGTAAAACCCAAATTGAGAGACTAACCTTATGAATGACAATAAAAATAAGATAAAACAAAAAGTATTAATAGTAACTTTTCAATAAAAATAATTTATATTAAAAATTGATATCATTTAATAATTATGAAAAGGTTATGCTCCGGTATAAATCTTTTCTTGTTTGCATATTCTTGTACTTAATCATCTAAAAAATGTAATACAAAGTTTTTGACTACTACTAAACAGTTAAAGTGCTTTATTAGTTTCAATAACCTAAGATTTTTACACATTTCTAGTTACACACAAAAATATGAAATTCACTCTAACAACAAAGCGCCGTTTGCTGTAACTTTACTGTATCTTTGGTTTTAGTATCTATTACTTTATTTCAACTGTATATGTTTGATTTAAATCCATTCAACCAGATCAATACTTTCATAGTTAATATTTTACTCAATTGTAACTTTGATGGGATAGAAAAAAATCTTTTGTGTTATCAATTCAAAAAAAAATATTTTTCCTTGTTTTTATTTTAACAGTACAAAATCAGGTTAGTTAAAATTACTAATAAGTGCGTTTTAAATGCAACTAGCCCAAATATACGTTTAATACTGTAATCTTAAAAAAATCTTGTCGTATTGACAATTATTTAAAAAATAAGTTATAAATCAAAGATATTTCTGACTCAGCTGCTTAAGTACAAAAAAATTGTCTTGAGGAGGCTTTGATTAGAAACTAAAGAACAAAACTTATTGACCTAAGTTCCATTAAAGAATTGTAAAGCTTTTTCTTTAAATATTTAGTTCTTAGCGTATAGATGAAATTCTCTGTAAAATTTTAGAAAAATGTACTGTATGATTTGTAAATTTAAAAAGTTATGTTTAAATGGAAACACAATTCTTTAATAAATTGTTATAATCCTTTAGCTATAATATTATACAAAAATAACTCTTCATAAAAATCTGATTCGGTCTAACTGCGCAGTACATTTTGTTTAAAAAGCTATAAGATTCATTTTTTAATTAGTAAAATACAAACTCTAATTAATTAATTCAATCGATAGAATTAAGCCTTTTAATCAAAGAACTTACAATGTTTTGGCAGGATAGTTTTCCTAAAGGTAATTGATTTTGTAAAGTTGTTTAGCTATGAATAGTTTTGCAAAATACATATTTTGTTTGTATTAAAATCAAAAAATCTAAATTTTCATTAAAAACAGAATTACAAACATATTAGTTAATCGCATGTAATAATACTTTTACAAAATGCTATCGAAACCTTTTTAAAGTGGAAACGATAAAAACATTTTAGAGGCTGTTTTTATAAAAGTATTTATTTACTTGCTTAATTAATCAATTGTTTTTCTTAAGAATGTTTAGAGAATATAAAGAAAAAAAAGCAGAAGAACGTAAGGTCACGATCAAAACAAATTAATTATTTGTTAAATTATTTTTTCTAGGGAATGTCTACAAAGTCTGGTTATAAAAAAACATTTATTTAGGTTGATAGACAAACGTGTTTTTAATGTTTGTAACCCTTTGCAGTTTATGTGATACTTTTAGCTACAGAAACGACAACTGCTTTGCACCGGGCGAAACTAAGTTAAGTATTTTAATACGCTGTCTCCTGGTTTGGGTGTTAACTAGAGTTTCAAACTCAATTTGAAGTTTGAGTTTACAAACAACCGATTATAAGCGAATGAAAAACAAAAGTATTTATATTTTATTATGATTGATAATGTTATTTTAGTCTGCTTTAATTGAATATATGTTTTTTAGAAGTTTGTTATTGGATTTCAATGATAAAACCTAAAGTTTATATATTAATGTTTAATATTTTTTATTTTAAATTTTATTTTAGTTGATAGTTGTAAAATATTATTTTAAATATAAATTGTTGCTGATCATCTGTTTTTAATTATTACTTTATAACCTTCGTTTACAATTTTTTTTTATTTTATTTCTATTAATAATTTTATTTTGTCTTAATTTATGACTAACTATTAAAATTATTTTAAAAGATTTATAAGTTGTTTACTATTTGATTTAAAAAATGTATTTTTATAGTTTTGATGACAAGTAAACTTTTGCAGTAGTTTCTTTTGACTTATAATTTGTTACTTCAAAATTGCTTTTAAACAGGCAGTAAGGTTCCTTTTCATGATTTTAGTTCAATTTTAAACTTTTGCAAAATATATATTATGTAGCAACCATGAACTTGACTATTTTCTTAACTTGTATATTTAAGTAATTAATTGACAATATTCATCTAATAAAATATGGAACTATTTTATAGAGTATTAATTTATTTATCTATGTCAGTTATTTTTTAGTCTTAGGCATTGCTATCTACAAAGTTATGAGAAATCTTATAATAAAAACATATGATTTATATATTTTTAAAACTAAAACTTGTAAAATATTGATATAAAGTTTCATTAATAGGAAGTTATTTGTTAGTTAACAGATTTTAAGTTGATTTTTTATTCTTATTTAAATAAAACCAAAGTTTTTTTATAAGTTTTTTTCAGAAGAAGTTTAAACCTTATATTTTAAACTTGGTGATTTTATTTTTATAAAATAAAAATTATCTCAAAGTCACCTTTTATCACAACATCAAAGTCTATCTTTTAAATTTATGTTAAAAAAGATTTCTATCACCTCTTTTAAAAAGATTTTAGTAATTTTATTAATAAATAAATTTTAGTTCTATTTTTTTCATTTTATTTACTTATGTTCTATTTTTGATTCATAACATATATCTCTGTAGTGTTCCTATTTGTTTAGATTAAACTGTGATACCTTTTAATATATTTTTTGCTCATATTGCTTTTTCACTTTGAGAGCTGTATAACTAGTTATGTGCAGCCATGCGTTGAATAAAATAGATAAATAAAAGCATAAAAAATAATTATATTTTTAATTATTTATCAATGTATGAACTTTTTATTATTATATTCATAATTTTATTATTATAAGTTCTTGGCAGTAGCTATAGTCTTTGCTAGCTGCTAGAAAAAGTAACATAAGATAAGTTTTTTGATACAAGTATATAAGGAATTATATCATTGAATGAACATTCTCTTAGTAAAAACAATTTTGGTGTGATTAATTACATCAACCTTTATTGATTTGTTATTTTAGTGATGATTATTTATCTTTATTTTATAGTTGACTTATACAATTTTTTTTACCCAATTTTTTGATGACTGATATTGATAGATAACTTATTATTAACTTATTAATCAATTGTGATTAATTTTTTTCTATTTCATCATATGTAATTCTATTAGTCTTAAACTTCGTTCTGATATTTAAACAATTGTTTTTAATTTTATAATAATAAATTATAATGTTTTAATCTATTAATAGACTAGAATTTTATATTTTTTCTAAAATGTTTTTCTTATATTTGTAGGATATTTATAAAAATTCAAATAACAGTTTTTAATATAGAGATTATGTCAACTTTCTCATGGCCTTGGCAATATGACTTTCCACCATTTTTTACAATTCAAAAAAATTCTGACACTAAACTGAAGCAACTAGAAGCCTGGAGTGCTTTAGTTTTAAGTTATCACAAACATCACAGAATATTAAAAATCAGAATTTCTGACCATATTTCAAGTGAGCTTTTTTATAATAAATCAATTGATAGAAGACTAGATAGTGAAGCTATTATTGAAGTCATGAAATATCTTCATAAGAAAGGAAATATTGAATGGGAAGACAAGCAACAAACTTCTTGTATAATTTTCTGGCATACTTTAATTGAATGGTCAGAATTAGTATATAAATGGGCCGTGCAAGGTGGCTATGTGAATACTGTATTGACAATTCATGAGCTATTAGAAGGCGATGATACTATTGATGAAGACTTTCATGGTCTTGAAAACTGGTTTTTGCTCAAAATATTAAAAGTGCTTGAAAGTAAAAGAAAAGCAGAATTAATTGGTGAAGAAGGTGTTAAAATTTTTATGTAAACATTACTTGGAGATACTTTTTAATCTAAAGTTTATTTCAGTTTTTCAGTTTAAATTTTTTACCTTTTTATATTATTTATTTAGTAATATTATTATGTCTACTAACTTAGAGATTTATAAAATCATGGATTTTTTTCTTAAAGTTGAAAAAATATAAATTCATGCAAAATTAATTACTTGTTTATATCTTAAGCTCTGTTTCACCAAGTACTGGTTAAGTTAAGATATAATTTTCCATCATATCTCAAAAGTTTACAGAGATTTTTTACATTACATTGAAGTAATTTTGTTGAAAAGTTCTGCAAATAATCGACAGAAAACATAATTTTTGAATTTTAGAAAAAAAAAGTTCTAAATTATATGCTAAGGAGGTTTTTTGCATAAACTATCAGCATATTGTAAATTTGTTTAAACTTATTTAATGTTTTTCTTGAAAATGCTTAAATATTTTGACTTTTAAAAGTAAACTTACTTCAAAGTATTATCTTATAAGACTTGGTTGAATGTACTTTTAGCTTCAATTTATTTTCTAACTTTTCCTTATTTTCTTTTAGAAATTTTGCCTTTATTAAAGGTTATAAGTGCTTTTTATTGAGCTTTAACAGATATGGATTATGAAGAAAAAATAGCTATACTAGATGCTGGTTCACAGTTCGGAAAAGTTATAGATAGAAGAGTGAGGGAGCTAAATATTTATTGTGAAGTCTTTCCTTTATCTACATCTTCTTCTGAACTCGCCAAGTTTGGTTGTCAAGCTATAATCATAAGTGGAAGTCCCGGGTCTGTCGAAGAACCTGAATCACCTAAATTAAACCCAGATATTTTTGATATGGGTATTCCGGTTCTTGGCATTTGCTACGGAATGCAATATATGAATAAATTAATGGGCGGTACAATTGAGAAAGGCGATATCAGAGACGATGGCCAATTTACTGTCAATTTAGATCTACAAAACCCTCTCTTTTCACAATTGACTTCTAGTGAGCAACTAGTTCTGCTAACACATGGCGATAGTGTTTGTGAAATAGCTCCATGCTTTAATACAAGTGGAAAGTTTGGTAAGTTTTCGAATTAAAGTCATGAATATGAAACTAATATTTAACAACTGATTTGATTGACAGGTAATTTGGTGGTTGCTATCTCTCATAAAACAAAACCAATTTATGGGGTTCAGTTTCACCCTGAGGTTGACTTAACTCCAAACGGAAATCAAATTTTCATCAATTTTCTTTATAGTATTTCTGGTAAACTTGTAGCGGTGACCTTCATCAGTTTTATAAAATAAATATTTGTAGGGTTAACTGGCAAATTTTTTCAAATAGCCGACAGACAAACTAAATGTTTGGAGATTATTAGATCTACTGTTGGAACATCTAAACTGCTTGTGCTAGTTAGTGGTGGTGTTGATTCTACAGTTTTACTGAAGCTGTGTAGCAAAGCGTTGAAACCGGAACAGGTCACTTCTACTACTTTCATTTAAAAACAGTTTAATTTTTTTGGAATATTTTATTTAAATTAGGTTTTTGTTGATGGAAATATTCATTTTTTTGCTTCAGATTGTTGCTCTTTTTGTTAATAATGGATTTATGAGAAAGTATGAAACAGAAGAAGTAATGGGAAATTTTAAAGAAGCTGGTTTAGAAGTTCATCTTATCGAAGCTTCTCATACCTTCTATAATGCGACAACAACACTCCATCTTTCTAATAATAAAGGAAAAGAAAAAAAAGTGAAACTCAATTTATTTTTAATCTTTCATTTATTCACTGTCTTCGCAAAGTAAATGAACTTTCAACTTGCAGCATATAAGCCGTGTTTTATGCCAAACTCTAAACCCCGAAGAAAAGCGACAAATTATTGGGGACACTTTTATAAAAGTGGTCGATGAACAAGTCCAAAAACTTGGTCTCAAAGACTCTTGCTATTTAGCTCAAGGTTAGAAGTTTCTACAATCTCTCTGTGCCACCAGTTAAATGAGAAGCAAGCAAAGTTAAAGATCTCTCTTCCCAGGAACTCTTCGACCTGATTTGATTGAATCAGCATCACATCTTGTTAGTTCAAACGCTTCTGCAATCAAAACTCATCATAATGATACAGAACAAGTTCGAGTCATGCGTGATAAAGGTTTTGTGGTTGAACCTTTAAAAGATTTTCATAAAGATGAAGTGAGGAAGTTAGCAAGACAACTTGGATTGAGTGAACATCTAGTGATGAGGTTTAACTTCTAATCATCATATATCAGTTTCAAACCTTTTCTGCCCCCCAGACAACCTTTTCCAGGACCAGGACTGGCTGTCCGTGTTATTTGTGCCGAGGAAGCTTATTTATCACCTGATTTTTCATCAACACAAACAATACTTCGTCTAATTGCTGGTTATAGTCACTCACTCAGCAATAAACATGCTCTTTTACAGGTAGGTTCTCTTTTCCCACTAACTTCTCCATCTTATAATCTTTATTTTCAGAGAATTCAAGCTCAGATGGTCTCTCAAGAAGACCGAGATAAACTAGAGGAGTATACACGAAATAATACTTTAAAAGCCACGTTGCTGCCCATCAAATCTGTTGGTACTCAAGTAAGTCGTTGATAGAGCTGGAAGACGAGGTACTCATCATCTTTCTGAAGGGTGATGCTAGAACTTACACACATGTTGTTGGTTTGTCTTCAAACTCACCGCCAGATTGGAATATGTTGTTCTTTCTCGCCAAGTTAATCCCTAGAATTTGTCATGATGTGAACCGGGTTGCCTATATCTTTGGTGAAATGGTTAGCGATCAACTACAGGTTTGTCTTCCTCGTCAATGTCTTTAATCGAAAACTTTCATCAATTATTGACAACTCATATATTGAAATTATTCTTGAGATTCAAGTAGACTTTTTTAATCAATTATTAATAAAAAAAAGTTCTAACTTCAACCACATTGATCTACAGGACATCACACCAACTATGTTGTCTTTCAATGTCTTATCAACTCTTCGACAATGTGATCACATCGCTCAGAAGGTTCTCAAGGATCGCAATTTGATGGGAAACATCAGCCAGGTGATACCTTAAGACCCACTAAACTTGAAATTAATGATTTGATCTCAGATGCCGGTTGTGATGCTTCCTCTACATTTTGATCGAGATGCTATGACACGAGAACCTTCTTGTCAACGTTGCATCGTTCTTAGACCGTTCATCACTAACGATTTTATGACAGGGGTTGCTGCGGTTCCAGGCAAGCATCTTCCAGAAGATGCTGTGTTTGAAATGTCAAATGGAATTAAAAAAGTCCCTGGTATCTCAAGAGTTTTGTATGACATTACCTCGAAACCCCCTGGCACTACTGAATGGGAGTAATCTTCATTAGTTTGAAAGCATTTATCATTTTATGTTGGTTCTATTTTTTGACCCATTAATTTTCGACCTATTGACGAAAATAAGAAGCAACAGAATCTGGAGATAATGTTTTAGTTGTTCTGTGAGACAGCGTAGGTGATACGTTGTATTTCTAACAGTAAACACGACAACAAGTAACTTATCTCACTATAACTAAAGTGGCTTCTGTCATTTTCACAACAAGTTTTATTCAGTTATTCAAATACAATACTCTTTATAGTTTTAAGAAATGCTAATGAAATAAATTGTTAAGTTTTAAAGACAATTTTTTTACTTTTTTTTGGGTAATTCAATTGGAGTTTGATTTCATCTGAAAGTTTTGTAAATTTCACAAAATAATTTCTGAAAACTTAAATTAATTACCTAATAAAATAAATGAATAACTAAACAGAAAAACAGATAAAAGATTGATATTTTTAAGATGTTATTTGAAGAATAAGTTAGTCGCAGTAGATTGAAATGGGGCACTCCGGTAAATATGGGTCGCTAAATAGGTGGTCTGTTTGTATTACAAGATTTTGCTGATTTGAAAACAGTTTTAAGGTGCTACTTTCTATTCAGAAACCTTTAAATTCAAATATTATGCTTAAAAATGCTTTTCAAGCTACTCAATGCTTCAACTAGTACAAAAATGTTGATAACAACAGTTTAAAAAAATTGAAAATATTTTCTAGTGAGTCACTATTCAACGAACATTAGTAATTGAGAAGTTGAAACAAATCTATTACTAATAAGTGAAGTTCTTGCAATGTTAATCTGTCTTTTATTATTACAAAAGTAGTTCAAAAATGAAAAATTTTGTGGCAATTCTGGTTTTAGAATACTCAATAAAGCTTTCAACTTACTTACCTAGCTGTGGTAACAGGACTTAATTATTTATAGGTTAAATATATGGGTGATTTGGTTAAAAATGTGACAGTTCTTTTTAATAAGATACCTATTAGACTAAAGGTTTTTAAATACTTCTTATTGTTTATTCAACAGCTTATTTGTAAAGTCTAGGAAATAGATCAAATATTTTGTTCAAATAATATTGTCACCATTCATTTCTTATGCAAATACATTTTTAATGTTTGTTGAAAACATGTTATTTAAAGCAATGTTACAAAGTACGATACTCAATAAATTGCGACAATTTATTTACTTTTTAAAATAGCTAATACATAAGACTCATCTGTTATAAACGAAATATCAAATCAAAATCTGTACAAATAAAAGCCAACATTTAAAACAAATTAAAAATAATTTAAAATGAAATACTTTATTCAACTTTTAGATATTTTCCGATTAAACAATCTATTGTAGAAAATGGTAATTAATAAAAGGCCATTTTGTAGCTGTGCTGTGAAACATATTGTATAAAATTATGCAAAATTACAAAGTAAAATTAGTTTTCTAAATTACCACACTTTAAAATGTATATAAAAAGGTATCTATATAAATCTTTCCAATTTTTTAGTCTAATAATATCGAAATTGTCGAAGATGAAGTCTTTATGTTTAATTACAGCAGCAGTCAGCTTTGTGTTTATACTGCAAGTCACTTTTACGAGTGCTTGTAAGTTAGTTTTATATTTGATTTATTTCTAAAGTATTTTTCAGTATGTCGTAAGTTTCATTTTTAATTTAGTCAGCGAATTATTGGAATAAAAAAATAGTTCTAAAGTTTTTAAAACAATCCAATTCAATCAAATTCTTTAAAGATGAAAGTAATGTAAATCTCTAAACATTAATTTAAAACTTACAAAAGTATAATAACATCATAAATACTGATATATATCGAGATTCTAAACATAATTTTGTTTTTTAAGATCATTGCACTGAGCATAATTGTGTTAACGGAAAATGCATCGTAAGTAGAAAGTACTTTTTCGTTTTTAATTGACTAAAGTTTGTATAAAATACATTTGAATCTATATAATGAAGTATATTCACTTCTAAAAAAGTTATTTTAACAAAAGTTCTCTGTTAGAGTATTGGTTTTACGTCAACGTGTCACTGTAATGACAACTTTTTTGGCCCAAATTGTTTGAAACCAAAATGTAGCTTGGGATACTGTGGTCGTCATGGTAGATGTAATAATAAAACTTATCGTTGTGATTGTGAAGCCGGTTATAAAGGTACTATCCTCTAGTTTATACAAACAATTAACAATCTTTTTCCAAATAAATATGTCTTTGAAATTAAGTTGAACTCATATTTTCTTAGGATATAAATGCCACGTTTTTATTGGTTGCAAAGATGAAAGTTATCGTTGTGAAAATGGTGGTGTTTGTAAAGTGACAAAAAACAAGATACAATGTAACTGTCAAAATGGTTTTGAAGGAAAGTGAGTTGGTATAGTCCATTAATTTTGAATTAGATTACAAACCAAAATAGTTTCAGGGATTTTTTTACATTTTCAGCTATTGCCAAGTTGCTTGTAGACCTTGTGGAGTTAATAGTTTGTGCTTTGCTTGTTCAAGCAACAATTTCGCCTGTAAATGCAAACATGGTTTGTTTATCAACAAATTTTCAAGATTTAATAATTGTTTGTTAACTATTTTCAAATATAAATTCACAAACAGAAATAGTTTAATGAAACTTGTTTTATTTACATGTTTTGATCTTAAAAGTATTTTCAATCTGTTTATTATTCAATAAATTTGTTATTCAAATTGCAAAACATGAATTTCAGATTGTATTGGAGAGGTTCAGTCTGAATTAGACTTTTATAATTTAAGTTTGAGTCGAACAAAATGTGGAAATGGTGGGTATTGTATACCACAAAACGATGGCTTCACTTGTAAATGTCTTGGAGAGTTTGGTGGTAAATACTGTAATGAAAGTAAGTTTAACCTTTTTTGATATCTTTAAATATGAGATATAATTTATCTTTTCACTTTAGTTTTACTGATAATCATTTTTTTCAAACACAAATGTATTATAATGTAATTTTATTATCAGATTACATCGTAAACTTATTATTTTAAGTTTCATAAATTCAAATTAACAGGTAGCAATAAATTTAAACAGTTTTCTTTTGCAGCAGCTATATTTACAGATTGTAGAAACAAATCTGATTGCTTATGTCTTTCTGAAGATATCAAAAAAGCTAAAAGTAAATTTCAAAAACAATCACTTATGTATTTACAGAAGTTATATAGAAATATATTTGTAGATAATCACCAAACAAATTTTTTCTGTGGTACAAACAGAACAATAACTGGGAAATGCCGCAAACCAATTTGCTTGAAGAAACCGTGTACCAGTTCGTCAGATGAGGATTTAGTTTGTGATTTCTTTTTAAATAATAAAACAGGAAAAAGTAACATTTTTGGTAAGAATTTTTGTCAGTTTTAAAAGTTGAATGTATTTCTACACCTTAAAATACTGAATTAAAAACATTTAACCTGAATAAGTAAGATTTTTTTATACAAAACAGTTTTTAAATGTATTTAATCATTACTTTTTTAAAACTTATTTATTTCAGTAAGCTTTCACTTACCATTTTATATTCTAATTGATTTTGTAATTTCAAATTTAGGTGAGAACTACAACCATGTTTATACTTTAAACATTCATTTAAATGAATCAAAACTACTTGAGGTATTTCAAACCAAAAAAATATATTGAGCAGATGACTTAGATTTTATTTTCAGGGATTAACTCTTCGTCAATACTGTAACCGAATACGAAATCTAAGTTTTTTTGATACTGGTATCGAGTTATTTCAATGTCATATTGATGATAGTAGAAGTTTAAATGAAACCTGGATAAAAGTTTCAACTGTAAATATAAAATTGAAATATTTTTTGAATCATGCATTCGTAGTATTGTTAATTTGATTAATAATCTTTTTAAAATTATTTCTACAGAATGCATCAAAACATACTCTTGTGAAATTAATTCAATTTCATTATTCAAATATTTCGTATTCCAATTATACTGAGAATGGTAAATACTTTTGAATTAACTACTTAAATTAATTAAGAAAGTTTGAATTAACTACCAGCAGAAATATTTTAATCCTAATAATAAGACAACAACAAATTATATAAATAAAATTCAAACTTATTGCTAAAAATATAAGATGAAATAAATAAGTTAATAAATCAGAAAACAATTTTGAAATATTTCAATTTAAATTTAGATGAAAATTTGACTTTTATTGAAGCAATAATCGACATTAAAACCGATTTTAACTTCCTTCTACCAACTACATCTTCATCAGTCGAAGTTACTGCATCAGAAAACTCACCAACTACGTTAGAAACTCCAAAACTAACAACTGAACTCAGAAATGATCCATCAACTGAATTAAACTTCGAGTCGACAGTAGAAACCACTTTTGAATCTATCTTGGAATCTACTATAGCAGAAACAGTTTCTGAGATCAAACAAAATACTACAAGAGAAATATCTCTTGTTGCTGGTGCTGATTTAAAATCTTCTGAAATTGGAATGGTTTATTTTGCAGTATTTGCTGTTCTAGTACTCACAGTAGTTGCTCCAGTAATTTTCATTATAAGAAAACGAAGGAATATTAACAACGAATTCACAGTAGACAGACAAGTAATTGAAACATATACATAAGTCTTCTGTTCGTAATTCTTGAAATAAATTAGAATTGAAAAAGTATATTTTTCAAAGCAATCAAACTATTTTCTTTTCATTTAGAAATTACTCGACTATCCTGAGCACTCTTCCACACAGATCTAGTTTCGAAAATTCTTTCTAGATATTTCAGTTGGACAGAGAAGCAGTCTTGAAGTTGTTTAAGATCTTACAGTGATGTAGGAAGTTTTATTTTTTAATTTCATTTGAAGCACAAGCTTTTTCTCGCTTCTATTTACTTGGTGCTCATCTCAAATCTTTTAGTTTCTAAATTATTTATTGTTTAAGTCATTATTTGTCAAAATAAAAAAGTATACAAGTTTAAAGATATAAAAAAGATGTACTTTTCATACAAAATAAAAGTTTCATTTCTACGAGGTCTTAGAGATTTCATCTTGCAATCTAATTGTCAAAATTAATCTTCTCGATGTGTGACGTCATCGATTCCCTATTTACATTAGCATCACTAAGATGGAACTTGACTTCTCAGACATTTTACAGTGTTCTAAAACTTTCGGAGTTCTGAAAGTAGATCTTATGGCCAGATAAAAATTGCATAGCTCCAAACAATTACGTGAAAAAATCACGAAAACCAATCAAACAACAGAAAGAATCAACATCTGCTTCGTTCATTTCTTTTTAATAACTCTGCATCTTCTTCCTGAAAAAATAAAATTAAAAGATTTACGACAAAAATGGTTTTGGTCAAAAAATACTTTAAAGTTGATAAAATTTTGAGATTAACAATATTGACAGATTGCTTTATCTTTTATCTTAATTTGAACAAGCTAAAAGTTGTGAACTTAACCCAGTTTTTAGAGACATCTGAATTTATCTTGATGGTTTCAGTTTGACAAAACAATCATTTGTTAATCAAAAGAACTTTCAGAATAGATTTTCTTTTTTTTTCGCGTTTATTGTGATAAAAAATGGTTTTATGCATCAAAAGACAGAAACCAAAAGTAGAGAATGGTACTTTGAAAGTTTTTTTATTTGATTTAGTTAAAGATTTTTGCTTATTTATATAATTATCACTCAAAAATTCTTTGATATCAAAAATTAAATTGAATCACTCAAAAAATAATTTTGGAAATTTTAGTATAAACTCTTCTGAAGCTTTTAAAATTATAAAAATATTTAGATATTATTGAAAGAATCTATTTTATAATTTTATTTATTTTAATTAATTCCGTAAATTTAAGAAAAGATCTTAAAGAATCACATTTAAAAGATTCAAACTTAAAGATTTTCCTGATGAGTAAAAATGAACCTACCTCATATATCAAACTCTCATCATAAGATTTACGAATCTCCAAAGATAGATCTTCCGATTTAGACATCTCTGTGAGCTCACTACTGTGAGAAGAAGACTTGACTTCTCGATGAGAAGATGCTGTTGAGATTACTTTACTCACAACTGATTAATTTCAAATCAAACTTACGAAGTGCCACGTTGTTATTACTATTATTGTTATGAGATGTTGGTCCAAGTGTTCCTTCTGTTAGTGAATTCCCAAACCGAACGGATCTAGTCGCTTTGATTGCGTGAGCGAATGTAGCTTCGCGCTGACGCTACAAGCACGTGGTCACGTGATCGACTTGAACTTTAGAAAGCTGTTTATACCTCTGCGTCGTTACGTTGTGGAGTGAAAAAGATGATGTAGAGCTTTGGAACAAAGAGACATCCTAAGAAACCGTAGCTTGATATATAGATGGCAAGACCGTAAACAACTCCAGATAGTTTTGCTGAAGACACAGAACCAATGAGAGAAGTAGAGACGTTTATTTACAACTAAACTATCTTTGGTTGTATAATATCCAGGGATAAAAAGTCCCCAGACTAGAAGGAAAAAAATTATTGCAAATGTAATAAATTTAGCTTCATTAAAATCAGCTGGAAGTTTTCGAGCTCGAAACGCGATGATGAACGCGATTGTAGCTAGTAAACACACGTAACCATAGCTACAAACCATCATCAGAATCGAACCATTATTACATACAAGTATGGTTGTATCACTAAAAAAATTCTGTAAAAAAAATCAATTATTGTGGTGAAGTGAATTTTTGTTGTAATACTGACAACATTAGACAAGCGTTTCATCTGTGGTGGGCCTAATAAATACCAAATCACACATATGATGACTTGAAAGGAAAGAACCAGCGCTACAACAGCGAATTGGACATATATTCCGAACCATCGTCGCCTCTGAGGTAGATAGATGTCAAAAGTTGTTAGCAGATTAACTTCGACTTACGTTTGAGTAAGCTACAGGCAACTTAGCTTCAAATGCTGAAAGCACTCGAAGGGTTTTGACTAAAACAGCAGAAACTGCAAGAGTGTAACTCAAAGTGAAAAGATACTGAAATATAAATTAGATTCTCAAATAAAAATTGTTTTAGAGAAATAAGTTCTTCAATAATTAAGAATTAGAAAATATTTGAAGAAAAAATTCTGATCTAAAAAATTGAAAAATTTGTTGAGTTTAACTTACAGAATATTCTCTTATAAATAAATCAGTTGACATAAAACTCAAAAAAACAAGTTGACCGCAAAGCTAGTTTATATCCGTTGAAACATTACCTGTCAACACTAACTCTATGTAAAGCCTATTCATCAAGTTATAGTGAAATAACAACTTCAACCTGATAAGAATTATTTGTTGATTCAAAAGGTTAGGACACAGAAAATATAAGAAATAAATAATTTAATGTTTTTATCTGAAGGACTAATGATTAAGAACGAAGACCTTCTAATTATCTTTCTGCTCATATTGTTTTTTCCGCATGTGTTGGATAAACTAAGTATTATGAGACGGATATAATTTACCTAAACTAATTACTTTCAGCATCTTTAATTATATTTGAAGTGCGGTTATTGTAAAATTGTAAAGAGCGACGTACAGACATCGTAGGTTACATCACTAGTAGCAGGTGTGTATCGTTCACACTTGAGTCTGAAAGTTGCTTTCAAGTATTTTTTAGTTGGATTCGAACGAAGCTATTAACTTGTTACCACTGAAAAAATAATTGGAAAAACTGCCAAACAGGTTTGGCATCAGATGTACTTGTATCATGAGATTCAATTTGTGGCGTTTTAAACTTACATAAATTTGATATCTCATCAAATAGTTTGATTCAAACTTTGATTAAATGGAACTTAAAAACTAACTTTTGTCATAACTGAAAAGTATTTAAAATTATAAGAATAATATAAAAGTTTTAAGTAGTTTCAAAAGTTAGACTAAAATTTGATCAATACTTACTCGTCTAAATTGACAGAAAAAATTGGAAGGTTTAAGAATATGGAACAAAGGACTTATAAAGCAGAAAATTATTGCCAAGAACATTAATTGGCTGAGTTGATAGTTAGTTGCTTTTACAACTGGCATAGTTTTGTTCTTTGCAAAAATCACTGAAAATAAAAGATAAAAGGAAATAATGAATTATTCATTTGTCTGAACAAAAGTCGGTTTTATAAACTTTTATAAATTTTAAATATACTTCTTTAAATTACTTTATTAGAATAACAACAGATTTTTATAACTAATTTAATCTAATTCAGTCTCTTAAAGACGGAATACCTGAAGATGCGGTTGTAAATATTATCCCTATAAAAGATAAAACAATAAAAGCGATCCCAAAGTTATCATTCCATTGTAGATAATCTTCTATTTTCTTTATGCAAGCTGCAAATTACAAAAAGTTTATTTACAAAAGTTTACTTTCAACTTCATAAAAGTAAATTGACTCTAAAACAAAAAAATAAACAAAAAAGCATCTCAGCTAGTAAATAATTTACCTGTACTGTTTGAGTTCGGACGAAATTCCAGACCACATGAGATACAAGAGCTCTGGTCACTTTCGTTAGATATTTGTCCAGCTGGGCATGGCTCGCAACCATAGCAACAGAAACTTTCGAACTGAATTTTTCGTTGCCCTGGCGAGCAAGGTTTAGAGCAAGCAGTGAGCAATGTCTGAATGATAACAGATTTTTTTTGATCATTATTTTAGTAAACTTGAATTTTACATCAAAATTTTCTTTTTTTTCATCGGATTTTTTCATCAGTCGTTTTGGAAAATGAAAATCTTTAAAATTGATCTTCCATTCTTGTTCTTCTTCACCTTCGTAAATACCAACAGTCGAGTAAAAGTCTTCTGTTGAATCAACATCCGACCACGTGACCAACTTATACGAAACGTTTGGGTCTCCTAAATCATTGAATTGAAAATTCTGTGAAAACTTTTGTGGAAATTTAAGTCCTGAGATTCAAGTTTCTTACTTGAAGATGTTTGCCTGGGGGCTGGAAGTTGACATGACGTATATAAGCCAGCAGTTGCCAGGGCTCGATCTGTAATTTGCTTGGACATTTTCCATCCTAAACAAAAAAGAAGTCTTCAACAGCGATTCAAATGACGTCATCTTTTGTTTATATCTTTTATGGATTCAAAGTTATTAAAATGAAGTTGGCAAGGAATTAGCTTCTAAAAAACAGCTTCGCCAAAATAACTCAAAAATGAAATCTTGAATCTTTTCAAGCTTTTGTCAAAATTTGTTAATTTTTAACAACCATAAAAATATAATTTTTCTTTTTAATAGGGACATTTATAAACGATTGTTTGTTTAAAAGCTCTTAAAATTATACGACTTCAATAATAATCGAAAAATTGATTACCTGAAGAACAGATGAAGAAGATTCACATTTCATCATCGCATCTAGCCCTTCTGCAATTGCTTGAACTGCTACAAATACAGAATGAGACTTATGCAGCTCAGTGAGATGACCTTTATTCAGAGACCACAGAAGAGAGTTGTTGTTACGATTAAAATGAGGATCAGAGAAGTTTAATCTTTCGTTTCCAGTACAAGTCAGATGTTTTTCTGAAGATTGAAAACCATTTTAGATATTCGTTTATTTAAAATGCTGTTTTTTATGTCGTGTAAAAAAGTCAACTTACATATTGTCAAAACTTTGTGTTTTATGTGTTAAATGTAAATAAAACACAAGTTATATACAAGCCATGTGTTCTGTTTGTGAAATTAAACAAACTTTTGTAAGATTATTAACTAGATGCAAAGATAAACTTACAGAAAAATTGTAAATAAAAGTTTTCTTTAAAAAAATTGTTTGAAATCATTATTTTACAATCAATATTTATTTAAAATTTACTGAAAAACCTCTCAAAACATCTATAAACAAAAATATTAAATACCAATTTGATTTGGTTTTTCTTCTGGGTTAGGTTTACATAAGTGTCCTGGGCAACTACAATTGAAATACTCTTCCCAGAAGTTTTTCAAAAAAGGGTTTGAAGCTTGAGATTTTGGAGTAAGGTTTTCCACAAATCTCTTGAATCCAGGAAGAGGTCCTCCTCTTATGTTAATCCCCAAAGTTCCCGCCATAAACTCTTCTGTAGAGAAAAGAAAAAGATTTAACAACAAACTTTTCTAACTAATCTTTTTAAATTATGTTTTTAAATTTATTTAGGCGATTTACTAATTATAAATTTAATCAAAAAAATCTCAGTAATATAGTGATCGAATTCGATACGAATCTTTCTAGATATTCATTTATAAATACAAATAAACTATTTGCTTTTTTAATAACAACTGATGTTATCTATCAATCAAAAATTCCCAAATAATTCAGTTATATTTTAAACCAAGTTGGATCTTAAACTTTAAAGACTTATCTATCCTTTTAAGAGTAATTTGCTTTTAACTTTTTATATTTATCTGAACCAACACAAAACTGAGTTTCCCAATTTTTCGTTAATGAGTTTAAAAACTTACTTCCGGCGTTTCGAACCTCACGCGACGTCGACCAGGCTTCCGTTGCAATCAAAATCCGATCTGTGACATTCATGTTTTTCATCTCTCTAAGAAGATTTTGAAACTGGATGTTTACATCCGTAAAAGCCACTAAAACAGTTGCATTAAACGCTTTGATTTCCGAAGCGGTCTTTTTAATTTCATCTAAAGTCATTATCTGTAATTATTTCATTAAATTTCTGATTCATTTTATAAACTTTCTTACATCTGATATAAAACGGACGAATTGAACGCAGATTCCATTTTTAATCGCTTCTTTTTGAATCTGATTAATTCCGGGTCTTCCATAAGCGTTATCGCTCGCTATCGCTCCAATCCATGTCCAGTTTAAATGCTTTAGAAGTTTAACTATAGCAACAGCTTGAGCGTCATCACTTGGAACAGTTCGAAGGAAAGATCTGAAATTATTTCAGTTGAAAATCATTTTTTTTAAATTTATTTTGTTGAAATGAAGCTGAATAGTTGAGAATTTTTCACCCGAACTTCGCTTTCCGATTTAGTTTTCTGCTTGTTGCTGAATAACTGATTAAAGGTTTGTGAAAAACTGAGAGGATATCGAAAGCAGATTTAGTTCTATCACTTGTTGCAGCTCCTAGAACCACTGATGGAGCTGAAGATTAAACAGATTTTTAATTTCATTTATTATTTATGATATTTTTTTCTTCAAATTTTTCTCTTTTTTAATTAAAGTATTTTTTTTTCTTGGAAATAACAAACCACTTCTGATACTTATTAAATTATTTTTCAGACTTATTTCAAAATTAAATCGATTTTAAATCAGATTAGAAAAGAAACAAAATCTGACTAAAAACTTCTTCAGTAGAAGCCTATAAAGAATCAACCAACTTTTGAGAGTTCGGTTCTGGTCCACCATAGCTAGGGTCTGGACCACGGTCCGATCTTTGCTGTTACACGTGTCAAAGATTTCCCACCCTAAAGTCGTGTTTGGAATAAGACTAGAACTAAACATAAAAAAATTGTTTAATCAGAAAGTTATTTTTTAGAAATCGTTTTTAAGATGAAATAAGAAAGACTAGTTATGAATGAATGATCTTCAACCTGTTATTAATCTTCTCAATAGCAAACATCATCGCCAACATCCATCTAAACCCAACTAAATTGAAGTTTGAACATTTTTCTATCGTTGGTTTCATTCTGTGATGAAATTGAACAAAATTTGATCATATCAGCAATCTTATCAAGTGTAAACTTTCACAGAAGATCTCTTATGATTATCATTTGATAAAAATATCGATCTGCTGTGATGAAGATCTCAAAAAAACTGATTCTATCATTTACTTGAAGACATTTTATCATCAACTTTGTTTGACTAAAAAGCTTAAAAGTAAACTTTCATATTTTAATTTACTGTTTTCAAGTCACTGAATTTTTATCTAAATTGGTTTTGTTCTTTCGTACCTGTAATCAGATGAAGCAAATGTTTCATAATGTAGAGGAAATAGTCCACCTATGATGATGTCACCATCTCGATAATATGAAACTGGCTCAAAAAAAGCACTTTCAACCGCCGAACCAAGAAGGTAGAAAGATAACAAAAAGAAAAACATTTAAATTTCGAACCAGTCACTAAAAATACAAAAAGAATCTTAGAAATTTCTTTTATAAAAAAATCAAAGATTATTTTGAAAATTTTTTGTATTGAACGTTTCTCAAGCATAATTTTAAACATTTTTCTTTTGAACCAAATTCTGTTGAAGTATCTAAACATAAACTTGACGAATTCAAGTAATAAATCACAACAGTCTTTGTTAAGAAATCTTCCATAGCTGAATAACAGATATCTTCTAGTAAGACATCAATGTTGGTATAAAAAATTAAAATGAAACCGAAATATATAAAAATTAAAGATTTTGAAATGATAGAGATCAAATTAAAGATGTTTAATCATAAATGTTTATTGTAATCACAATAATTTCACGAAATAGTGTTTTAAAGGTAAAACTTGAAACAATTAGCGAGAAAATCAAAAGTGATTTCTTGTTTAGACATTTCTATGTACAGTTAGAAAGTTTGATTTAAATTAAGATGAACTCAGTTACAAGTAATTGATAAAGTCGCTCACAATGATTTAGATTTTATAAACTGATTAAAATGCTTATCAAATTAATCTTTAATAATAAATAGCAATAACTGAAGCGCTACATGTAAATATATGTCATTTTATTTATGATAAAGTTCTACTATTCAAATCTTTTCTTGGACTAAAACGAAATTCTTGTAAACTATAAAGCCCCTCTCGCTATTTTTAAAAATATATTTGATAAGAAAAGTTATTTTTACTTTTTTTATAAAAACTCGACCAACGTTCGTTTGTTTACTTTGTTTACTAGGTAAGGTCAGATAATTAATTATCAAAGTTAATTATCAAAGTTTACTGAAAAATTGTAATAGATAAAAACTTAGAAACTTAGAAAAAAATTAGTTATTATTCCAAAGTAGACGAAAAATTATCATTGCAAAACATCTTTCTAAGTTATGATATAAACAATCGAAATTTTATTATTTAGAAACAACTATAATAACAAATTAAACTTTTTGATAAATATTTAATTAAACTAGTTTGAAAATCTACTGATTAAACCTCTAAAGATCTTTATTTTATCAATAAACTTTGCAAAAATTCTGCGTTTTAGTAACTTTTATAAAACAGGAAATTGTTTAACTTGTTGCTAAAACAACCACTGCATTTAAACGATTTAGTAAATGCAAATTCAAATGATGATTTAATGCTATTTTCTTCGTTTTGTATCCTAACTTGCCTGTGACTTACTTAATTCGTTTATTTACTCTTTTGATGAAAAAAGAAAATTCTTTCTCTAGTATTTTTTTTTAAATAAGAGCAAATATTTAATCAAACAAAAAACCTTTTTTATAAAGTTTAATGAACTAATATAGAACTATTTCAACAAAAAATTTAAACTTTATCTCGTCTAAAGTTAAAATATAAAGTAACTCTACTCTTTTTTCGTTGTAGAAGTATCCTAGAACTAATCAAACTTACATCTGAACAAAACTAAGATTGAAGAAACTTTAAAACTGTTTCAAATGTTTTATCAAATTGTTAGCGCCACCGTGTGGTGAAAATAAAAATCTTAAAAAAGCAGAATTTTCAAGATTTTGAACTTTTCAAAAAGCTCTAATTACAACTTTCTTTATCCCTGATAACTTGGAGACTTTAACTACTTTGATAAGGATATCTTTACTTCTTTAGAATTATTTTCAATAAATCTTCAATTTTAAACAATTTAATCTAATTTTTTATGCGATGATTTCAATTAATTTTTAAAATAATATTAATAAGATTTATAACTTCTTATCATTTGTTTCTAAATTCTTTGAAATATTTATAAATTATTTTTCAAATATATTTATTAATTTTAGTAATACTTGAAGAAAATTTTAATTCTTTGTCTTTTCAAAGATATATTTGCTATAAAAAGTTCTTAATTAAACCAATTTTAAAGCGCTTTAAAAACGAATTAATATTTGATAGTTTTTACGACATCTTATTAAGAGCAGTTAAATGGAAATTGTTTGATGAGTCTAGAAACGTTTTCCTTGCTGAAAAAAATATATTTTTGTGGAAAACCAATTAGTTTTATTCTAATTGGATATTTGGATACTGAAATCAGATTTTGAATTATATTTGAATAATTTTTATTGACAACTGATCAATTATTGATAAAAATTTGAAATTATTAAATTATCATTTAATAAGATTTAATTTTCATTTTGTGAAAAATAATTTAGTTTTTAAGTAAAATTAAGAAAATCGTTTTAAATTTAGGAAAAGATTTAATTTCAAAACTGTTTTTTTAGTTTCCTTTTTTCCTTGACAGACTGTTTTAAGCAAAAAAACTTTTCTCATTTCGACCACGAAAAAGTAAATTTAATAAATTTCACTTCTGATATTTTGATAATTAAACAATAAAAATATCAAAAAAGTTAAAATTTCGTAATTTTATTAACAACAAAACATCATTTTTCAAAGCCTCTATTTTTATTTGTAAAAATTCTCTTTTAAATCATCAGATTATTTCACAAATAAAACATTTTAGGCAAAATCGTCAAAAAAACTTTTGAATAAAAACCATTTAAAGAAGAGAAAAGCTTTTTACAACTAACAACAAATTGATCGCGTTGATGACGTCATCTCAACGGCTAACAATTTGCTCGCGACGTCGCGATTCCATATCAAAGGCTTCTTCCAGGTCACGTGACTGAACGACCATTAATGATGAGTCTTCATTAGAAATCCCATAAACAGGGTTAGTGGGTCTTTGAGGAGTGAGCCGATTGTGGGAAGCAATTTGTCGAAGCAGTTGTAAGTTATCACTGGTGTATGGTAGGAAATTAGGGGAAGTACCGGGTCTATTGATTGTTTGTGCCCTTGTTAGTGTTTGACGCGGGTGACACATGTTTTCCGGAGGTTTAGGACATTCTGGGATAGAAGAAAGCTGTGGAGGTTGGAAGATAAAGATTGATGGAATATCTGAAGGACTTCGTAGATAAGGTGGACCAGAAAACAAATCTTCTTCTTCAGATGGTTCTTCTGGATTTAGTTCATTAGTAAAAGGATCTTTACTTATTGGTTCCTCTATATATGGCTGATTTATAGATGGTTCTTTTATAGATGGTTCTTTTGCAGATGGTTCTTTTATAGATGGTTCTTTAATAGATGGTTCTTTTATAGATGGTTCTTTTATAGATGGCTCTTCTATAGACGGTTCGTTTATGGATGGTTCTTTTATAGATGGTTCTTCTATAGATGGTTCTTCTGCAGATGGTTCTTTTATAGATGGTTCTTCTGCAGATGGTTCTTCTGCAGATGGTTCTTCTATAGATGGTTCTTCTGCAGATGGTTCTTCTAAAGATGGTTCTCTTATAGATGGCTCTTCTATAGATGGTTCTTTTATAGATGGTTCTTTTATAGATGGTTCTTCTATAGATGGTTCTTCTGCAGATGGTTCTTCTATAGATGGTTCTTTTATAGATGGTTCCTCTATAATTGGTTCTTTTACAGATGGTTCTTTTATAGATGGTTCCTTTATTGATGGTTCGTTTATAGATGGTTCTTTTGCAGATGGTTCCTTTATAGATGGTTCTTTTATAGATGGTTCTTTTATAGATGGTTCTTTTATAGATGGTTCTTTTATAGATGGTTCTTTTATAGATGGTTCTTTTATAGATAGTTCTTTTATAGATGGTTCTTTTATAGATGGTTCTTTTATAGATGGTTCCCTTGCAGATGGTTCTTCTACTGTTGGTTCTTTTATAGGTGGTGTTTGACCAGTAGAAGGTTGTTGACATTCAGCTTTTGATGCTTGCTTTGTATTTTTAACTTCATTTATTTGAGAAAAATGTTCATCTAAAGGTTGATTAAGGTTACAAACTGTTTCATCAGCTATCCATTCAAGATCTTGACTTGGTGTTGAAACTCTTGATTTAATCGAAACTAAAAACATTTTTTTAAATTATTTCAAAATATTCTTTGAATTTCTCACCTTCTTTTGTAGAAGTTGTCTCTCTTAGAAATTCTGAATTATTTGGAAGGTTGTTATTTGGGTTGATAGAGTTTGTTCTGTTGTTGCTACCAATAAAAACGTGACATTAATCATATTTCATTAAACTTAATTAATATCTTAAAAAGTTTAAAGTCTAAAAAGTTGAAAAACGTGAAGATACTCCTACTAACATTTCTAAATATTAATTTCTTGATTAGTAGGATAGAAATAGATAATTGAAGATACTAACGATTGATTAATCAACAGGAGTATGATTCCAATAAGAACAAGAAGAGCAATGATGGCAGGAATGATATATTCGCTCAACAAGTTCTTCTCATCATCTTCATCTAGATCCGTAGTAGGTCTCTGGTTCACATAAATTGGTCGATGGTTTCTTTCTGGTACAAACTGGTTTGATGGTCTATTTGGATAATATGGATTATTTGGTTGTGTTGGTGGATTTCTGAAACTTTGTGGAGGTTGATGTATTGGATGATTAGGAATTGATGGAGATTGGTCTTGTGGTCTTATTAAAGATGGTTTATTTGGAACTACATCAGATGGTAATGGTGCAGGCGGCCGTATATCTGGTGATTGTAACTTCGTTTTTTGAACTTCCTTATCTTTTGGTTTATTTTCTTCTGGAATTTTATCATTTGTGTTAAAAAAAGGATTATTCGAAATTCCTTCAGGTATCACGGTGTCTTCATCTTTTGAAGAATCGAGATCTTCATCTTCTGTTGATTCAACTTTTTCATCTTCTGCTGACTCAAGATCTTCATCTTCTGTTGACTCAAGATCTTCATCTTCTGTTGATTCAACTTTTTCATCTTCTGTTGATTCAACTTTTTCATCTTCTGTTGATTCAACTTCTTCATCTTCTGTTGATTCAAGATCTTCATCTTCTGTTGATTCAACTTCTTCATCTTCTGTTGATTCAACATCTTCATCTTCTGCTGATTCAACTTTTTCATCTTCTCTTGATTCGAGATCTTCATCTTCTGTTGACTCAAGATCTTCATCTTCTGTTGATTCAACTTTTTCATCTTCTGTTGATTCAACTTCTTCATCTTCTGATGATTCAACTTCTTCATCTTCTGTTGATTCAACTTCTTCGTCTTCTGAAGATTCAACTTTTTCATCTTCTGTTGATTCAACTTTATCATCTTCTGTTGATTCAACTTCTTCATCTTCTGTTGACTCAAGATCTTCATCTTCTGTTGATTCAACTTTTTCATCTTCTGTTGATTCAACTTCTTCATCTTCTGATGATTCAACTTCTTCATCTTCTGTTGATTCAACTTCTTCGTCTTCTGAAGATTCAACTTTTTCATCTTCTGTTGATTCAACTTTATCATCTTCTGTTGATTCAACTTCTTCATCTTCTGTTGATTCAACTTCTTCTTCTTCTGTTGATTCAACTTCTTCATC
The DNA here is from genome assembly GCA_034620365.1 of Pegea sp. RAD2-039. NCBI lineage: Eukaryota > Metazoa > Chordata > Thaliacea > Salpida > Salpidae > Pegea > Pegea sp. RAD2-039. The sequence goes on along the minus strand of JAQGEQ010000137.1, from coordinate 34,771 downwards.
TTCTGTTGATTCAACTTTTTCATCTTCTGTTGATTCAACTTCTTCATCTTCTGTTGATTCAACTTTTTCATCTTCTGAAGATTCAACTTCTTCATCTTCTGTTGATTCAACTTCTTCATCTTCTGTTGATTCAACTTCTTCATCTTCTGTTGATTCAACTTCTTCATCTTCTGTTGATTCAACTTCTTCATCTTCTGTTGATTCAACTTTTTCATCTTCTGTTGATTCAACTTCTTCATCTTCTGTTGATTCAACTTCTTCATCTTCTGTTGATTCAACTTTTTCTCCTTCTGTTGATTCAACTTTTTCATCTTCTGTTGATTCAACTTTTTCATCTTCTGCTGATTCAACTCTTTCATCTTCTGAAGATTCAACTTCTTCGTCTTCTGTTGATTCAACTTTTTCATCTTCTGAAGATTCAACTTCTTCATCTTCTGTTGATTCAACTTTTTCATCTTCTGTTGATTCAACTTCTTCATCTTCTGTTGATTCAACTTTTTCATCTTCTGTTGATTCAACTTTTTCATCTTCAGAAGATTCAAGATCTTCTTCTTCTTCTTCTTCGTCTTTATCTTCATCTTCATCTTCATCTTCATCTTCATCTTCATCTTCATCTTCATCTTCATCTTCATCTTCTTCTTCTTCTTCTTTTTCTTCTTCATCTTCTTCTTCATCTTCTTCTTCTTCGTCTTCTTCTTCTTCTGCACATTTCAAAGATCAGCTTTTGCCCATCTGCAATCGACTCACACCAATCTCAACGCTTTCATCGCAGAGGGCTCCTGTGAATCCCTCGAGGCATTCACAAATGAATCCATCTGTCAGTTCCTCGTGATCGGCATTGGTATCCACAGCAACACAAGTCGCATTGTTGAAACAAGGTAGTGATTCACAAACGTTATCATCGATACCACAAACAACTCCCGAGTAACCATCCTTACATTCACATCTGCAACAAACCTGGTTACTAGGCAACCGAAGACTCCGATTTCAACCAATCACATGAATCCTTCAGATGTAGTCTCACAAACTCCATCATTACGACAAGGAGACGATCCACAGATGCTGTTGACGTCACAATGATCGCCACTCCATCCTTCTTCGCATCCATCTTCGCAAATCCCATCAACAGGATCACACAAAGACTCGGAACATTTCCCACAAGTCTCATTACACCCTCCACCCCAACTTCCTGATTCACACTGATCTTGACAACTTTAAAATCGTCCAATCACATCACTTGAATCAGGGAAATCCCCTCAAACTCACCTTTCACCTTGCCAACCATCTGTGCAGCTTCCAGGGCACGCTCCATCGCGCGCGTCACAAGCTTCCGAACAATGACACTCAAGGAGGCAGTCTTCTCCGAAGCTTCCGTCTTCACAACCATCACGACACTCAGGAGGAATAAACCCCGCGCGACAAATCGCGTCTCCTGTGACGTCACATGTCCCTTCTTGGGAGTCACATCCGTTCAAACATTCACCACATTCAAGCTGACAGTCGTTGCCATAGAAACCGTCGTCACAGGGCGCGTCACAAGCGGCGCCTTGCCAACCTACGTCACAAATAGTGTCGCTATCTGTGGGGCAATCCCCTTGGACAGGGTCACATGAAGCGCCCTCAAAGCAGTGACACTCGCTCAAACAGTCCACGCCCCAGAAACTTCCGTTACAAGGTTGCTGGCACAAGGGCGGTGAATAACCGGCCTCACAAGTTGCATTTTGTTGCGCGTTGATGACGCAATCACCGCTTTCATTATCACAACTCTCTTCGATGTTCAAACAATGTCCGCATTCTTCCTCGCATCCATCACCATAGTAACCGTCTTCACATGGCTCCTGACAGTTGCTACCCAACCAGCCTGGACTACAACCAGCTGGACACGTCCCATCAAAACGGTCACACTGTCCATCGATACAGTGACAGTTACCATCGCAACCAGCTCCATAGTAACCTTCTTTGCATTCTACACAAACCAGGTTAGAACTGCGAACATGTGACGTCATCAAAACCTTGCATGCAAATGAGTCCGCGGTAACCAGTGGCGCATGAACAAGCGTAAGGATCGGGAAGACACATTAGAAGACCTTTACATCCCTTTTCTTCGTCGTCATCACAACGATGCTGACAATCGCGTCCGAACGCGTTCTTACCGCAAGCTGAAAAGCGACAAAGTGATTCGAGAAAGAAGATTGAGAGGAAAGTTACCAGTTTCACAGACTTCGCCCTTAAATCCGGGAGCACAAAGACACTCTCCACTCTTCTCAACACAAACTCCTCCGTTCTGACATTTTGGGCACTTTGAAGAACATCTTGCGCCCCATAATCCTTCTGGGCACTCTGCAAACCATTTGATAGTCACGTGATCGCGAAATCGCGCGGTTCTCACTTCTGACGACAACTCGCGTGAAGCTCTGTTGATAAACCCTCATTTTAGGGTCACGTGACGGATGTAGAACAACGTAGAAGCCATCGTGAAAGACTCGCGCTTCTGGAAGCGATATGGACAGTTTGCTCTTAGCAACCCGTCGAGGCCGACCATTCACTACAAAAGCGCGATTTATAAACAAAAGAAGATTTATGAGAATCAGGGGTACTTGGAAAATGGAACCACATCAAGTCGTTGATGGGTCGTTTCCGGTTCATTTGCATAAATGAGATTTCGATTGGAGATCCGACTTGTGATTGGTAGTTGAGTTTCTTCGGGAAGTTGGTTGCTAAGCAACCGTAAATATTTAGAAAAATAAATGAAAAGTTGAAGTGAAACCTGTTTGAGGTAAAATAAGTCCAGTGACAACTGTTTCGTCATCAGTTACGTCATCAAACGCTTGACACGCGAACACTCCATACTTATCGCTTTGCTGTTCACCTTCACCGGGCAGATTACATTGAAGTCCAGGCCACTTTTCTGGTTCAATGCTGCCCAATTAGAGGTTTCAACAAATCGCCCCATTTCGGTACTCTCACCTGCCAAAGAAGGTCTCGTTCCCAAAGTCTGTCCCAGACCCCAGATCGATTTGGACAGAGAAGGTTTCGTTTTCACTTCTCAAATATTTGCTGTCAGTTACGCATTTCAGTTGTGCTGGTTTATTGTAGGCGACGATTGAGCGATCGATTACCATGGTAACGTCGATTAAAGCTGACGAGATATCTGTGAATATTTCAATCTGATGTCAATCAAAAAAATTTAAAATAAAAACAAATCGAGAAACTTCTAAAGTTACCTAATATGCAAATGAAGAAAAATAAGTTTTCTTTCTGCTGCACAATCTTCATCTTCTAATAAACTGTTTTATCTTCTACATCTAACTCTTTCTATATGGAGATAAAACTTTTGTTATGATGTTGGTTTACAATTTGAAATATGAATGAATACTAATTGAATAAAAAAGCTATTACTTTGAAGTGATACTTGAAAAATTGTATTTAAAAATTTACAAGTTTTTCTGATTTCATTGAAAAAGATAATTTTGTAATTAATCAAATTTACAAATGAGAGTTTGATGTTTAAAATGTTCAGAGTTCTTTCCCATTAATCAGTCTTCAAATTTTTATATTTTTTAACAAATTACAAAACTGTTTTTGATTTTCCACAGCAATTAGTTAAAAGTTAATTATCTTTAATGATTAATAAAAAAATTCCCATTAAATGCTTTAAAAACTTTTACATGAAATTAGTTCTAGCGACAGGAAACATAAAAACGTGAAGCAATTTCGTTTGTAGTTAAATATAATTAAGAATTTTATTCAATTCTAAAGGGTTAGTATTCCAAATTCATAAAAAGCAATTAGCTTCCAGACCAACTTTCTAATTGGTGTGAACTAAACAGATTAAATCAATTGAGACAAAACTGTTCCTTGACAAGTTTTTTTCTTCATAAATTTCTGGAAATATTACTGATCAGAAACTTGTCTGATTTTAGTCTTGCTTACACCATATGCTTACAAGATGTAGCTCCTTTATAACCAATAGTCGATGAACTTTGAAAGTATAGAAAGCAACAACCTCAAATTTTTATTTAATTTATTTGCAGAAAACAGGAAATATGATGAAGACTCAAAACTTCTATTTATTTACAAAAACTCGACAATCTGATTCAACATTGTGAGTTGGTTTTAAAAGATGTTCGAGAGGTAGATCTGAAGCTAGATGAAGACCACAAAGGAGTCGATCTTCGTGAGTCTCCATAGCAACTTAACTTCTTACTTTCAATACTAGGAGTTTCCCTGAGCGTCAGCAAATCCTCGCGACGTTTCGACAACACGAGAGAATTTGTTTTAGGTTTAATGAGAGTTGGAAAAGTAGACTAAAAAAAGGAATTTGTTTAGAATTATGAGAAAAGTCACAACTTCTCGACCTTGTTTTTAATGACACAGATGACGTCATCAACAGGCACAAACACACCATACTTCATTTTGCAAGCAAAGTAACGTTTTCCATTTAGATGACCATCATGTTGACCTTCTGTTAGATTCATTTTTTGATTATTTCGATTAAAATTGCTGATATAAGAAATCAGATCGGAAGAATTAAAACTATTTACCGGGATTCTGGAGCTCTAGTCCCGCGTAAACAAGGTTTACAGACCCGATGCCGTCTAAATGTCCGAGGTATCGCACTACTCCTATCTTCTCAAATTTCACAAAAACCAAATCATTTAAATGAATTTGAAGCTTAGCACTGTAACAATTTGATTTCAGTAAAGTTTGTAAAGTAAATGCAGCAAAGTTTGCAAGGTAATTGCAGCAGAGGTAGCAAGCTAGTTGCAGAAGAGTTTGCCAAGTAAATGCAGCAAGGTTTGCAAAGTAAATGCAGCAAGGTTTGCAAGGTAAATGCAGCAGAGTTTACAAAGTAGATGCAGCAAGGTTTGCGAAGTAAATGCAGCAAGGTTTGCAAGGTAAATGCAGCAGAGGTAACAAGCTGATTGCAGCAGAGGTTGTACGCCAAATGCAGCAAGCTGTACAAAGTACTTGCAGCAGAGGTTGCAAAGTAAGTGCAGCAAAGGTAACAGGCTGATTGCAGCAGAGATTACAAGCTGATTGCAGCAGAGGTAACTAGCCAAAAACAGCAGAATTTGCAAGGTAAATGCAGCAGGGGTTGCCAAGTAAATGCAGCAAAGTTTACAAGCTGATTTCAGCAAAGTTTGCAAGATAAATACAGCAGAGTTTGCAAAGTAAATGCAGCATAGGTTGCAAGCTGGTTGCAGTAGAGTTTACATAGTAATTGCAGCAGAGTTTGTAAAGGAAACGCAATAATTTACTTTTGAGCGTACACCAATTTTCGTAAGTTTTTTAAAACAGGATTCTGTCCTTGACTATCAGTAACGTATGGACTGCAAGCGTAACCAAGCAAGCTGCTATTTCGAAAAAAAGCTCCGCAGATTTGGCACTTGCATCCCAGTAAAGGTCCGGGAATAATTTTAGAAGTCCGAGTGTTGAGCTGTCTACAAAACAAGCTAGGTGAAAAGGAAGCAGTTAGTAACCACTAGATGACCTCATCACTGAAGGAAGCTTCTTCTTTTTACTTTTCATTGAAACTGTAGTAATATTCTGGATGTAGGATTGAACGAATGAGTTCTTAAGATCTTTTGATGGTTGCTTCTTTTCCTCATCACTTGAACTGTAGATGGCGCTGTTGTTTACTTCCATACTTCGATTTTCTTCAGCTTCTTCTAACTCCAACTTCTTCAATCTTTGATATTCATTCTCCTGAAAGATATTTAATTGCTATCTAGTGCCATCTAGTGTGTTCTAACTTGTAGTTTGTTGATTGCTTTCTCTAAATATTTCATCTCTTCTCTTGTTCTTGCTAATTCTTCTTTTAGATCTTTGTTCTTTGATTCACTCTCTTCAGTAAACTTCTTCAAATTTTTATGATTATTCTCCAACTCCTGATGTCTTTCTTCTAAGCTCTCATACTCAAAGTATCCCAGCTGAGAAGGAAGTCTAATGAAGATCAGAATCAAACTCTTTATGAGATATCCTTCAAACTGACTTCTTTGAAGTATTAACTCCAACTGAATGAGTTGTTGGTTGTTGGACAGCAACCGAAAGCTCTCGAGGACACTTACATTCGAGTAGGTACCCACTTTCACATGAGAACGTTATAGGAAGGTCCTAGGAACACGAATTTCAACTGAAGCATGTGAAGACGTTCTTACCTCGAGAGTTTCTTTCTGTTTCTTAGAGCACACCAGTAAGAAGTTCTGCATTCAACATAAACTAATCTTCAAATCATTTGAAGTAAACTTTTACTAACTTCAGTCTGGCAACTTGAGTCACTGATCATGATTGTCTGTGACTCACTACTCTTGATCGTTTGCATCGAGAAGTCTTTCATCTCCGCTGGAGGAGGAGAGGGACTTCTTAAGATTGCTTGATTCTGCATCAGCTGTAAGATCTCTTCTTTTTGTTCACTGATCTCTTCTTCTAAACTGTGAAGCACCAATCATCAACTAATCATCAACTAACCAAACGAACTTATTCTTGTCCTTCAACAAGCTAGCAACTTCTGCACACAAAGGAACAACTCCATTTCTCGAAGCTCTGATCACAAAAGCGACTGCCTGAGATGCCGTTGACTTGTCAGTATTGATGTTAGCCAAAGGAAAAGTATCATCTGGAAAGCAAAAATGACATCTGTATCTTTTGATGATTAAAAGATGTTATTACCTCTCAAACTTCCCCAGTTAACATCTAAAGCTTCATCTATTGCTTGATGAAATGGTTCTAGTATTTGAGCTGTTTGTTCAGTTTTACTTTTAGATTTTAATAATTGTTTTGGTCGCTTTTGTTGATATTCAGAAAACATTTTGATTTTTCTGAATTTATAAAAATTTAGTTTAAAATATCTGAAAGTTAAATTATTTAATTTTTTGAAAATGTTTTTAAACATTAAAACTAATGTAAGCTGTTTACACAACTTTTAAAACATTTATTTTAATTGGATTATTCATCAGGTACAAAATTATCTGCTTTTAATCTATTTCTATAAAAACTCATTTAAAAAAAACGAATTTCAACTTTCAATTAATTTCAATTAATTTAAAAATTTAATTTATTTTTAATCACCTTTAAAATTCTTTATTATTTTAGCTGAAAAATAAAAACTTTATAAAATCAAAAAATCTTTTTTCTTCAGTCATTTTTTAAAACTATCTAATTCGTTTAAAATATTTGAATACTGCTACTGAAACACATAAAAACCAACTGAAATATTCTTCAACTTTTACTGAATGATGATTTTTCAGTTTAAATTATTTATTTGAAATAAAACAGAAGAAGTCTTTCGCTTGAATAAAGTTTAATACTTGAAATATTTATGACCAGACACTAAGAAAGTGAACTTTTTACTGGTGAAAGAATTATTATATACTTTCAAACTAGATTGTGAAGTTTAAACTAAAGCTCCTTATAGCTGTAAAAAGCTTAAATAAACGTTTATTGATTAGTTTGTACCAACTTAATTTCAAAATATTGTTTAATAATTACTTCTCTAATTGTCTCGAACGTACTTCCACCAAACTCCTACAGAATTAATATTTCTATAGACAACAATTTATATTTATAAAAATTTAAAAGTTTATAATAAGTATATTACTTTCTATTTTGGTAACAAATTAAAACTTATTTAAGGTTTTAATTACTAGTTTGCGGGGTAAAAGGTTTAAGATTTGGATTTTAGGAAAGTTTAATTATTCTGTGAGTTATTTTCCATCGAAAAAAAAGTTCAGATAGAAGAGCTTTCTTAGTCTGCTTAATTACTTCTAGGAGACACAAAACTCTGAATTTAAAACCGGAGTTGGAACCGCGTAGGCAGCTCGTTGCTGTATTCAGTGTCGTTCTGGTAGCTTCTGCGACGTCAGCTAGATGTATCAGTCCCTCTGTTCCGCTGTATACCTTGCTGGCGTAGAGAGTGGAATTCTGCTGCATGGGCAACAACTGGATCGCCATAATTTCTGTCCTGGCTCACAGTATGGTCGTTCTCGGTCGAAGCGGGCCTTTTCTTCTATTCAATTCAACAAAATATATAATTAGAGAAAACGGATATATTTTAAATATTACTGAAAAATAATAACAAGAAGAATAAGAAAAATTAAAACGGCTAAATAGGTTTATTTGTTGTCTTACAATGTAAAACTTGTTAATCAGGACATAGTTAAATTTTGATCTGTTCACAACTTATTTTATTTGACGTAAATTGTCCTTAGCAGTTAAAATATAAAAGATTTATAAATATTTCAACCAAGTATCCTAATGATATTACCTTCTAAACATTAAAACATTTGTGCTTTAAACTTCAGTATGCGAAAGTTTATAATTTTTCATGATTTGAAAATGTCTAATTCAGATAACTTATTTGTCGAATTTATTTCTAATTTGTAGTTTTTAATAATTACCTTCAACTTTTAGTGTTGCAGACTATATTAGGGGATTCCCTTTTAATTTGTTAAAAGTACGCATATACAAGATAAAAAATAAATGTTTTTATTTTTAGATATAATTTGATAATAGACTAAAAACCTAAAACTTTAATATACTTGCTATGATTTTTGAAAGATTTTAGATGACCTTCTAGTTTTTAAGTCTTATTTTCGAGAAGGTTATCTTAAATCTAATAAATTTGTTATATTTCAATTCAAAATAAAAATAATTTATATCTGAATTTGTACAGATAGTAATAAATTTTCTTTAATAATTATATCTTTGACATCAATTTTTAAATATTTCTATATCTTAATTGAATTTTATATTTTAATATTTTAGTAAATGCTCTTTTAGTCTGTTTGTTTCATTATAATTAACTATACTTTTAAATTGATTTCTTTTATTCTTTTATTTTTTCATCTTGTGATTATCTATAAAAAACTAATGATAAGAATTTTTATTCTGAAAGTTTTATTTATTTCTGATGTTAACTTTTTCAAACTTTTTTAGAATTTGAATCAATTTCAAATGTTATTACCAAAAACTAAACAGAAATTGAAATATGATTTTAAGAATAAACTATCTTTTAAGAACACAAACTCGAAGTATTACTCATTATGAAACTCTTGGTGTCAAGCCAGATGCAAATCAAACTGAAATTCGGGATTCTTACTTAAAGTTAACAAAGAAATACCATCCGGATGTTTGTACTGATGAAGAAAGTCAAGATAAGTTTATTAAAATCAACCAAGCATATCAAGTCCTAAGTCATTTATCTGATAAAGTTCTTTATGATAAAGAGCTTTCTTCAAATTCTTTTAAACATAATGACTTTGGAGAAGGTATTAAGGTCTCTCCTCTCTATAAAAACCCTTTAAGATCATCTTCTTATCAGAGTCCTTACTTTAAAAATGAAAAAGCCAGAAAAGGCGGGGATTTTTGGACAGATTATTACTCTCCAATGGGGCTTAAAAGAGCTAAAAGAAAAACTGAAAAAAGCCAGAATAGTTTCTGGAAGAAGTTTAACAAATTTCAAGTGGACCATGGAGGGAGTCATATAATAAGTCCTGGTGTTAAACCTTATCAATATGATTATATAAAAGAGAGAAACAGAAATCAAATACTTGTTTCTAGTTTCTTGTTTTGTTTATCAGTTTCTTCAGTTATTGTTTTTTTAAACTCTTAAAATCATTTCAGAAATAGTATTTTGGAGTTTTTATTATTTTGCTTTTTATATTTATTTAAATAAATTTACAAAAGAAATTACAGTTTCATATTTTTTTGACTAAAAAAGTGTTTACACCTTTAGTTTTTTAAATTTCTGAGTTTAATGTTAGATTCTTGTCTAGCTGTTAGATGTAATTGAAGATATAGAGGCATCAGTTCCTTTGGTTCTTTCCATTCTACAATCATATTTATTAACATAATTTTTACATAAAATTTATAATTTAATAAAATTGAAAACAATTATTTCAAACTCACATTATTATCTTTGGTTTATATGTTTTTGTTGAGCCAAGTTTATCAGTTTTAAGGTAATAAGGTAGAGTTAGCGGGTATGTTTCTTCTAATGCAGCTATTGATAACTTTCCATATACAGTATGCTTACCTTTCAGCCTAAAAATTCATGCTTTGATACAATATTTTGATCTTATATAATAATAAATACTTAATTTTTTCAACTTGGAATTTCTTGTTGGATTTTAAGTGAATATTTTTTACAAAATGTTTGAACTCTGAGCTTTGCTTAATATCTAAATTATCCAAAGTTTTTTCGACCTGAGTATTAAAGTTTAAATTATATAAGAATTTTTTCTACCTATTTCTGAATCTGAATAATTTCTTACTTTTTTATCAACCAATAATTTCTTTTTTTCACAATCATTGAAAAGTTTTTGAAGATAAGGTAAACTTGTCTTTTTAGGTTTAATCGCTGAATTCTCTGCTTTCTAATAAAATCTGATTTTTTATCTCCAATAATCAAAGTTTTTATCAAAAAACTCACTGATATTAATTCATTAATTCCACTCCAAACATCTACACCAAAAGTTGCCAAATAATTTCCTTTCATCGACCACAGTTTTACGTCAAACTCGCGACTTCCAGTGATAAAGACACGCGATTTTTTTACCATAGCAACCGAGATAATAGGGCTTTTATGACATCTAACTCTTAATGTGAGTAATGGAGGCGTTGGTATGGGTTTGTACCAGCGTGGGTCGTATTTCTAGAGATAAAAACTAAACTGGAAATTTGTTGAGATGGAAATAACTTCAACTGACTTTTAGATTAAAACTTTTTCGTTCTGGTGAATCTGTATAAAGAGATTTTTGTCGAAGGCAAGCATCTTCACAAATTCTTCTTTGTTCTTCTACAGAATCTTCATCACAATATTTCCTAATGTCCCAAAAACTTACCCAACCATAACTGTCCCCTTAAACAAAGTCCTTTAAACCAAATATCGACCACAAAGCCCAACAACACCTGTAGCAAGAACTGTGAAGTTATCGAAGCAATCTAGTGACGTCACAGCAGCTTTTCCGTCACAAGTTTCATCGACAGCACAAAACAGACCAGTAAGACCACCTAACAGTCCCATAGCCCACGCCCCAATATTTCCACTTCCCGTTGCTGTTAGCAACGAAGCACAAGGATCACTACATTTTCGATTTTGCAGAAAAACGATTTTAAGGATCGAGCGGTCGATGACGTCATCGTTTTCTTTCTGCAAAGTGAATTTTTCTAGAAAAAACGCGCGCTTATTTGAGAGCTTATTTGTTTAAAAGTGATTCTACTTTCAGAAGACACCATCCAAGATATGTCAGGTACAAAAGAGTTTCGTTTTATCTGATCATGACTCTTCGATCGCCGGTTACTTCCTCCCACTTCCGGTTCATGACTCATAACCGGATTCAATCGAAAACGCGCTGTGACGTCACATTTGCTGAAGTTCCAGACGATTAAGTGTCCGTCCATTGAAGCAGATGCTAGCAGTCCACTGTTGTGATGAAAGTCTGTTGTGTTGTCATAGAAACGTCGCTATTAGCTTCAGTGGTTGCTTAGCAACTGACCGAGTGACGAGATATCGTCCTTATGACTTGTGTCGAAGACTCGCGTCGTGACGTCATCACCATCACACAAGTACGCCGTGATTTGTTGGTTCCAACCACCACAGATAACCGCCTCGCGGCCCGTGGTCACCGAACTCACCTCCCAGCAACCTTTCGGTGGCAGACGACTAATCACACTGCCGTTGTTGACGTTCCATATCGTCACATCGCCTTTTCGCGTTCCTGGACCACTCACTCGTCACCATGACAACCGACTGATGTTCACTGACCTGTGACGAGTCGACGTGATGACGTATCAAACGCTGCAGCAGTCACTTCGCTAACTTCTTCCATTCGTGAGATCTTTTTCCCATCACTCAACCTCCAGACAAAGACACATGCGTCTTCACCCGCTGTTATCACCTGTGACGTCACGTGTCATCTGATGACGTCACACACATCGAGTTGTACCTGATCGAATTCAGCGTTGTAGATCACAGAACTGATTGGTCCGTTGTGTGACGTCATCCCATCACTAGAAGTAGCTTTTAGTTGTTTGATGAGCGCGATGAAGCAGGAAGCGATGACGAGATGATGATTATTTGAATCGAAATGGATCGCGGAGATTGGACGTCGAGTAAATTTGCATTTTAGTGATTGTGTGCAACTTGAATCGATTAAATTCCAAAGACGAACTTCAAAGTCGATACTGACGCTGTACGATGACCTCATGATGACGTCATAGAAATCAGCATCATATTTACCTTATCACTTGATAATTTTCGCCTTTCAACATCACCATAGAAACCGGGTTCGCGTGTCCAAACAATACTGTCGTTGGTCGTGACGTCACATGAGAATTCCACAACCGGATGTTACAGTCGCTATGTCCGGTTGCTATGGAGTTGATCAAAGCGTCATAATCGAGGCATAGTGACCGTCGCGCGCGTCCAAATACTGACAACCTATATCATCATTATCACCATGGAAACTGATGACGTTTCAAATCGCGTCTTACTTGTTGATATGAACTTCTTTCGATTTTTCATCAGGTTTATTCGTACCTACTTCACCTAGCAACAAGCCACTACTCGTTGACAACGAGCACGCGATGAATATATCGTTGTCCTAGCAACAATTGACCGTGAAAGCTGTTACGTCATTGTAAATCAAACCTTGTCGTCATGAAAGAATTTGATCTTCCCTGTCATTGCATTGAAGACTTTTGAGAAGAATTTCAAAGACATATTTTTTATATTATTCTTCTGTAGATACGGAAGCGGGATTTCCCCGGAAATCAATTTATTCGGGGCAAATAAAGAGTGGTTAGGACTTCCAAAGAATTTGATGATGTAGATTGAACCTTGCATATCGCCCCATGTCAATAGACTTGACTTGTGGTCCTTACTGACCATGTAATCGATACAAGATGGACAGTTTCTTAAATCTGTAAAAATTTGAAATATTTTGTTATTTTGATGAAAATCTCGAATCTCTTACGCGAGATTTCAAACTTCTTTTTCGCTGCTGGTTTCTCACTGAGATTGTAGAAGATGATCTTCATGTCGGCGGATGTGACCACCAAGACATTACAATCGCTCATGAAGCAAGCATCTAAGTAATAACAACTTAAACTCTTCTTATGAATGATACTCGTTTGTTCCTAAGCAATTTCAAACCAGTTGCTAACCATCAATGTTACCAGTAACCAATAGAAACCTTCAATTTCCAATCAGTATCCCAAATACTCAAACATCCTTCAGCTGAGACCGTCGCGAAGCCATCCGCGATGACTTCTCTTCCTGATGACCTCATCAAGTTGTACTGCAAACATGAAATGATGAAAGTGAAGTTGGTTGCTAGGCAACCTCTTTTAATTGTATTATTCTGATGATGGAATCGAGATGATTCGTTTTGATTCGACGAATTTCAAACGCATCGAAGCCGACTATTTGTCTATCGCTTCTTAGCTTCGCGTGCATCTTATCTTCATTCAAAATGTAAGTAGTATACGAACTCCAATCAATTTTACCGCGTCCATCAGCATCTATCTGATCATTTGTCACTAAGTAGTCGGTTGCCATGACAACTACTTTGTAAAAACCTTTTTGAATAAGCGACGCGCGTTCTCTTTCTTCATCATTTCGTCTGTCTTCATCATTATCTTCACGAATTGCTCCTCATTTGCATATTGTGATTTATTCACATGATCTGTAATTGACAGTGACGTGTCAGTGCTGGTTGCTAAGCAACTAGAAACTAACATGCGAAGTTAAAAAGGCGATGTTGCATTTTAAAAATGCTGTGCATCCGTTGAGGTTCAAGATGATTGGACTTTGAGGATGTTGGTTTTTTGCAATCTTTTTGTCGCTTCATCTCTTCTGGTTGATCAAGATCTTAGATGAAGAGTTATCGGAGTTTTTCAGATTATTTTGTTGACTTTTAGAAAGATGTTTTTTCATCAGTTTTAATTCAAGCTTTTGATTGGCGGGGACGTTATCGAATCATTGAAAGAGTTGAAAATATTCGTTTTAAAATAATTACTGATTATGACGTCACTTTAGTTGTATAGAAATTTTGAAATATAAAATAAAACGTTAAATTTATAAATTAATTTTTGCAAAAATATTTTTTATAATTTTTATGTTTTTAACAACTTTTGTTACTTTTTAATTTCTAAAAAACATTTTTGATGATATGACAGAGGTGGTCGGCATTTGTATGTTTTAATAACAAATCAATTTTCCTTTTATCAACACAATTATCACTTAACAGTTCATATTCTTCATATTATTATTCAAAAATCTTTGAAAAGTAGAGCTTTTGAAGGTATCTTTTTCAAACTTAATATTTCTCTAGTTTTAGTAGCTCAAGTTTCAGCTCAATTTTTAGCACCAATCTAAAAATCAAAACTTTTTTTATTGTATTTTGTATATTGTCCAATATAAATAAATAAAAGTTAAAAATTGATATTTTCAGCCAACAACCTCATCGAGTACTTCGACTTGATCTAAACTTTGATTTCAAGTCAAAGTCTGATAAAGTACTTGACCATTTCAAGTCTGAGTACGATTATCAAGTCTACGACTAACACGAAGACCAGCACGTGCTTGTAGTTAAAAATAAGTTTCAAAATTTCAGTGAAACCTTAAGATACATTCAAATTACTCCAATTACGAAGAAACCAAAACTACATTAAAGAACTTTAGATTCAACTCAAAAAACTTATTTCTAAATTATATTTTCTTTTTAATTTTTACTTACTGATAATAGAATGAATTTACAAGCTACAAACCAAACACTACCAACAAAAACCATAGTAGCAAGAAGCTAAGGGGCTTGGTAAGCTTCAAACCTTTCTTTAATAAAACATCTTCAACAAAATAACTTTGTAAAAAGTTTGAATTTATTTTCTGTTTCAAATATTCTGTTTGAATTTAACTAATTGAACAAAACTGTAAATCAAATTATTGACAAGTTTGCACCAGTATTGAATACCAAATAATTTCAGAAAAATTTCAAGATGTATTTACAAAAAAGATCAAATTAAAAACCAAATATTTGATATATTTGTAAAACTGATTTTCATTCCTATTGCTTTGATTGTTGAATTTCTAAAATAAAATATTCTGATAAAATATATTTTAACAATTATAACCTTCAACAGATTAATCGAATACTTTTCTGATAAAATATATTATGAATGAATTTTTTGTTTTCTTCTTTTAAGACATGATCTTTATTAAAAGATTCATTTTTAGAAGTTGATAAAGAATGAATTAAAACTTTTCATTAGCTGAAGATGTTGAATCATTTCTAAAATTTTTAAATTAAATTTCTATTCAAGAAAATGTTGATTATGAAGCTAATTATTTTCACTTAAAATATTTCAGGTAAAAAAAATCATTTTGAAAACAGAAGAAGCAAATTAAAAGCATTAAAGCAGCCTTCATAAAATTCTATTAAATTATATAAAATAAATAAATGTATTTTCGATAATTTAGTTAATTATATAATTTTTATTAGATAAATCAAACCTAACATGTTTAAATTTCAATATTTATTCAGCAACTAAAATAAAAATCTTTTAAAATCTACAGAATCTTTCAGTTTCGTTATCAACTAAAAAATAATTGATGAATAAGTTGATGTATTTGTAAAATGGTAAGATTTGAAAAATGTGAGGCAGTTAAACAAGTTGGATAATAGGGTAGAAAATAGTACAAAAAATTGGCATTTTGGACTTTAAAATTTACAAAAATAAAAAATAGTCGAGAATACACACTCTCACTACAAAATTTCGATGACGTAATAACGCGATTTATCTGTAACTTAAAGCACCAGAAACACGATTTATTTGTAAGTAGGTGTTGATGGTTGTTGTAAAAGTCTTTAATTTGTTACAAGATAATCTTATCAAATACTTTGGTTATTTAAAGTAGAATAATCATTGGTTGTTTCTCGACGTTTTTTCAACCGATAACCAATCACTCCAAGAAAACAACCGCCAACAAATGAAAGAAACACAAGAATAACACCAAGTGCCTTGGGCATTTTAGTTTTACTACAAAAGTTATTAAAAGTTGAAGTCATTTGCTTCACAGTTAGATCAATCATTTTTTCTTCATTTATCAGAGATTTTCTAACAGCTATAAGCTCTGCTGACTGCAAATAACCAATTAGCGACGTCACATGAACATTTGAAGAAACCTACCTCATTTGAAAGCGTCTTAGTTTGAATAATAAACTTATTTCCATCAACAAGTGTTTGAAGTTTAGTTTTTGCTTCATAAGATGATATTTTCTCAGATGTTGATCCTGTAACTCACCCATTTTTTTAAAGATCAAGAAACTAAACTAATGTACCTGCAACATTAGTCACATCCATTATAGTGAAGTGAATCATGAAGCTAGATATTGGTCGATAAGTCTCTGAATATGAGGTGGTAACTTCTGGGTTCTGTATTCGAACTCTTAGTAGTGAGATGTTAGTAACTTGACAAATTTTTCGGTGCAAGTCATCTGTAACCATCAAGGTTTAAGATTGATTTAAATACTCTGAAAGAAGATACCTCCGAAAGACGGAAAGAGTCCGTTGATGTGACTTGTATTAAAAGAAGAAAATTTGAGAAATAGATGATTGTAGTTATGGTAACAGGAAAAAACATCAAAGTTTTTCATCTGAACATTATTAGTGACCTCTGCAAACTTGATAAAAATCCCAGGACCCTGTTTAAACATATATAATTACATGATGACAAGCTGATACGATCTTACAGTTCCTTGTTGGTGTTTAACAGCCACCAGGTTTTCTTCATCTGTTGCTATATATAAGAAATTGCCTTCAGTAGCAGATGAGATGTAAATATAAACCTCCTCGTTCAGTAAATGAGTTTTCCCGCCAAATTTGTATTCGTTATCAGCTTTTAGTATTGGGAGTTCTTTTGTATCTAACTAAAGAGAGGTTATGGTTTTTGAAGTGATGATATCAACTAACCATTGCTGAGTTGATTAAAAATTCATCAAAGGGTTTATAAGAAATGGGATGGATCGAACAAGATGATGGATTTTTGGTTTTCTCGAATAATAATTGTTGTTTATAGTCAAGAATACTGTAAATATGAAAGTTGAATAATGAATGTTGAATTGATTGAAAACTTACTATGATTTGTCATCATCAATATCGAGTCTGAAAAACATTTCTTCAAAATTGAGAAATAAATCGAAAGAAAATATTCCTTTATTTGATATTTCATCAGCTACTAAATGAATTTTAGTAGAAGGCAAAGATAACTTGATCTTAGGATCATCTCTGCGTCCTGTTCCATATTAGTGATCATAAATTAGAAATATTTTTTTAAAATTACCTTCACAAATTAACCCTGCTGGGTAAGTGGGTTTTGATCTGATCAAGCCTGAGATATGATAAGAACTGAAATAGAATGTAGTGAAAGAATGTGAACCATCTTCTATAGATTCCTATAAAAAGTCTGATAAAGATTTGAAGTTTTAAAAGTTGAACCTCGAACTTTTAAAGTTAGTTTCAATGGAATCTTGAATGAGTCTGATGAGAAGAAGACTTCAATTTCATGTTTAATGGAGTTGTTTTGGAAGAGTAAACAAGCTTGATATTTATCAGCATCAGTTCCATCTTCCAAATGTACTCTGCTCTAATTCAATAATTCAATCTTATGTTTGTTCTTTACATCACTTTTACTTTAGTAGAGTTATAAGGTTTATTCCAATAAAAGCTCTTATCTGAAACTGGTTGTTCGAAAGAGAAGTTTGAATGAAAGATTGAGTATTGTGAGGCTTCTAAATCTGAAACCTCACAGGTTTTACTTCCATTTCTTTCTGTAATAAAAACTTTTTAACTACTAATAAGATACCACAAAATTATGATAATTATAAGTTTTTAAAAACATAACATTGAAGTCAATAATAATGATAACAAAACGCTTATTATATAAAAGTTTTAAAAATAAACCTTTAACTAGAAAGCTTTGGTTCAAGTTGAAAGCATATGTCCAGGTATAAATTGTAAAAAGCTCCTCGCTGTCATAAACATGTCCACTTCTTTGCAATAAATTGTCTTGTTTATTAGAATATTCAGATAATTCAAATGTTGAATCTATAAGAAAAGCAAACATATTATGTTTAAATTGTTTGTTCTTTGTATAAAGGCATAAAAATTGATATCTATCTAGCTTTATAAGAAAAGTTTAAATCTATCATACAGTAAATTAACAAGCTTAGTGATTTTAGCAAACCTAATTGCACTCGATAGCCAAGTTTGTTTAATAGAAAAACATCTCACATAATTTAGTGTGTATTTTTCATGAATATTAAAAACTAATTTTTATCATATTTTATACAGATAATTCAGATAATTAAAATATTTTTTGATGGTTAAAATTATTTATAAAAAGCTGAACATCAAAAAAAGTACTTTTAGAAACTATCTTCACTTGATAAGTATAATTCTCATCTAAAAATGGAATTAGAACTGGATCAGAGACAGATGGACAAAATAATTTCGTTGAATTAATTAAGCTTATATAAAAGCAGAAAAATCCAAATCTAAAAACTTGCTTCATTCTGTTGCTAGTAATAAAAGTTAAAAAATAAAATTAATCATTAAATGGTGTTTGTAGTTTTAGATCTAAAATTATATAGCAACTAATAAACTTTAGTTTATATCTAGTTCATAATTAAATTAATTATTATTTACTATATCTGTTTCTTAATGACAAAATTTTAAATAAACAAACTATTTAGATGATATCAAAATGATAGCAACAACAACAGCAAACAACAGATATGAAAATGAGTAAAGAAAACGCAAAAACGAATTTAACTGTTAAATGTAGCACATTTTAAAGCGAATTTGGCGCTCTATTAAAATGGCCCTAAAAATAATTTCCAGAAAATTTATTTATTTATTTCCATAAATGCGAAGGAAGGTGCCTGAAGAGAGTACCTCTAGCTAACACACATTCTCACAAATAATATTTATTAAGTCAAAAATATAGAAAGCAAAAGATGTAACACATGGCATTTCAGAAGTCCTCAAATCATACAACAGTATTCAACTTCTGCTTGAACAACACGAGTGATTCTGACATGACAATGTCTGATGGCAGCTGGTTTCAAGTACTAACTGTGCGGTATGAGAAAAAATTCGCTCTGACCAATGTACCAGGTGATATGGGCTTATTAAGATGTAATGTGTGTCGTTTGAGCTGATATAACTTGAGGAAAGGACTAATGGAAAAGAAATCATCAAAATGAAGGTCAATTAAATTATGGATAATTTTAAAAATAAGAATTAAGTCGTATTTAATCCGTCGGATTTCCAAATGTAAAATTGATTTCTTAAATTGTCAAAATATTTCTTAAAATCTCAAAAGAAATTAGAAATCAATAAATTTAAAACTTTTTTTTCTTTTCAACACTAAAAAATTTGTACAAAAAATAAAAGGAAAAAAATTTTGGCAAACTTTTTGTTTATCATAATTTTAGATTATTATATAATTTTATATAATTACATTTTATTTGAAGTTGTTAAAGATTACTTTTATTTATTTTAAGATAAATTTTGTATTAACGAAGTATTGAACCTGGTGAGTATTTCTTAGTTAAAATTTTAAGTAAAGTTTTAAATTGTGGAAGGCTTAAAAATTAAGATGAAAAGAATCTGAAGAAATATCTTACTGAGATATGATCTTATTTATTTGATGTTAATAACACGCTGATTAGTTCTACCCTTTTTCAACTATATATTTCAACGATATATCAGCAAATATGTTACTAGTTGATGTTAAAAAACTACAAATTTCATTCCAGAAACATTTTTATTTCCAGAAAATCATCTTGAAGCTTCAGGATCTACAAAAAACTTCAATCTTTCCATTGAGCACCAACACTAACAGCAATAAATCCATACATATCTGCCACTTCTTCAATCTGTTGAAATCGCGTGTTAGTTACCTAGCAACCATCACTACAGCAACTCACGATCTTAGATGTCGGTTTACCGCTACCATGACCCGATTCAGTATCAACACGGATAAGCAAAGGTCTTTTATTCGAGTCACCTAAGTTACGTTGAACGGTTGCTATGTACTTGAGTGAATGGTGCGGGACTACACGGTCGTCATGGTCACCAGTTAGTAACAATAGGGCGGGAAATTGACCTTGTTTTGGTATATTATGGACAGGTGAATACTTGTACAAGGTTTTGAATTGTTTTTCGTCATCAGAGCTTCCATAATCAGTAGTCCAAGCATGCCCAATTGTGAACTTGTGGAAGTTTAGCATGTCCATCACCCTGACAACGAGTTTGAAGTACTATTTGGATAGTCAAGGGCTTGAAACTAACCCTACTTGAGCGACAGCGCAACCAAATAGCTGTGGTTGTTGATTGATACAAGCAGCAACCAGTAAACCACCATTTGATCCACCATTAATAGCGAGTCTGAAGTAAAAGTTTGAAAATCAGATTAAATAAAAAAATCCCCGATACTAATTATTTAAATTGATTTTCAGCTGACTTTTGTGGTTGTGTGTATTTGCTAGTAACAAGATATTTTGCAGCAGATTGAAAATCATCGAAGACATTCTGTTTGTTGTGGATGGTTCCAGCTTTATGCCAGTCTTCACCATATTCACTACAAGCAACCAACATTTGAAAGAAGAAGTGATAAACACAACCTACATACCCTCCACCCCGAATATTAGCCACAGCAAAGACCCCTTCTAAATGACGAAGGAAAATAAGCCGGGAAACACCGAAACTTGGACTTATAGCGATGTTAAAACCTCCGTATCCGTATAAGACTGTCGGGTGTTCTCCGTTTAGTTTAATATCCTGAAATTAAAGTTCAAACCGCTTCTGTGGCTGGTTGCTTCTTACTTTCTTGTGAACTATAAACATAGGGATTTTAGTTCCATCTTTACTTGGATAGAATACTTGTTTTGTTGTAAACTCGTTTGTATCAATTCCTTTCACTTCAATCTTCCTTAAAACCTTTTTAAAAAGATGTAAGTTACACATTAAAAGCAAGTGAGTCCTCAACACCAAACCTAAGATTCGTTTGGCTTTAATTCACACAAAGAGTCTTTAAAACTCAACTGACTGAGATGACTTTTTAATCAATTTTATGATATATGAGGGATTCGAACTCGGGTAATTGATTCACAAACTAAAAGATCTTATTCTTGTTATCAGACGAATTTTATGAGTTTAAAGTTTAATTTTTGAGTTTGTAAATTATTAGAAGATGAAGTTGAAGAAGACTTCTGAGAAATGGAGATTTTAATCAAAGATTTTTTAAGACTGCAAGATAAACTCAACATAATTTGAGTCACTGGTCTACAAATCGAATCATGAATCGCGAAACAAAACCTGCAGTTTAGAATCTTTAAAATCGAATCTATAGATAACTCCTGGTTCCAAGAATGAGGTAAACTTGAGAAAGAATTCATTCATGTCTCTTCTTCCTGAGGATCCAACTACTGATCCGACTGGAAGAGGAAGAGTTTGGATCAACTTTCCATCAACAAGGTTGCGGAGTTCCACAACATTCTACAAGAGAAGATCTAGAAGAGATGAAGATGAAGATCTTTTTACCTTGACATCCCTCATGTAACATAAGACTAATACATCCTCATTCACACAAAGACACCAGTCAAGGACATCTTTTGTATGCTCCTCCACCAAAGTCTTCCAGTTGCTCTACAAATCTTTGGATTTAATAAAGTGATGAGAAAAGAGACTGACTTTCTCGGGTTTCTCAAAATCGATGGTGATGAGTTTACTTCTAGAAGCTTTCAAGTTTGTTTGAAAAGTGAATAAACTTCCATTATTTGCAACCAGCTAAAAAAAAGTTGATTAGAATAAGTGGAAGTTAGATAAGTTGTTATTACTGAGTATTCCGCATCAAAATTATCGATTAATTTGATCCAATTTGGCTTTAAAGTTACATCTGACTGAGAAAACGCTTCCATTGGAACATACCAGAGTCTATTCACATGTTCACAGCCTTCACTGATAGACAGTAACAAGTATTTGTTGTCGTCTGTTATAGTTACTGAGCTGAAAAAGTTTTATGTTTTTTGATTGATTTAATTGAAACTTGTTCAGACCTCATCCATTTAGGATTTTCAGGAAACTCAGCGACAACTACATCTTTTGATTGGTTGGTTCCTAACACGTGATAAAGAAGCTGAAAGTACATTTGATAATTTAAAATGTTGATGAAGTAGAAAAGACCTTCTGATTGATATTGCTCGTGGTTTCTGTTCCATCAGTCTTTCCTTCTTGTTCAAGGTAAGCCTGTAAAGTAGTGAGCAAGATAAAAAAATAAATTTGTGAGGTTTACTAACGTTGTAGAAGAAGCCTTTGTTATTGAATGTGAATTGCATACAAGAAAACTTGGTTCTTTCTAATGTGTCTTCTAATTCCTCTCCAGTAACCACATTTTTAAACTAAAAAATGAAATACAAAACTCTCAAATTATTGGTGATTAATCTATT
Organism: Pegea sp. RAD2-039; assembly: GCA_034620365.1. Classification (NCBI taxonomy): domain Eukaryota; kingdom Metazoa; phylum Chordata; class Thaliacea; order Salpida; family Salpidae; genus Pegea; species Pegea sp. RAD2-039. The sequence continues at coordinate 12,257 of JAQGEQ010000137.1, read as the reverse complement.
GTTTTTTTAGATGATAAAACTCTGTTGAAATTACCTTGATGGTGGTCCAGTCAGAACCGCTTTTACTGATGCTATATGCACATAAGGAGCCATCTTTTGTAAAGTGAACGTTCCTCATTGATATTGTTCCATCTTTTGCAAATGAATTTGGATCAAGAAACACTTTTGCTTCTGATTTTAGTGTTTCTTGTACATAAAGAACACTATAAATTCAACAACTTTTTTACAATATTTAGAATGACAAATTATCTTACAATTTATTAAAGCTTTTGTTTTTAAGAAATATAGAATAAAAAATTACAAAATATATCAATTAAAAAGCAAATTTAATGTTAATTTTTAGAGGAAGAAAAACAAAAATGAAAAACCTTTGATTCTGAAGTCCAGTATTCATATAGTAGAAATAACGAGGTCCTTTTTTGAAAGTACAAGAATACTTTGGGTAATCATATACAACTGTCATTCTATATAAGATTTGTCAAGTTTTAATAAGAAAATATAATTTGATAATTATATAATAAGCATAATATAAATTGATAATAAAATTTATTATTTAAGAGTTATAAATAAAAACATAACATCTTAATATATTCCAAATTAAAATACTCTGTACCTTACATAATCTAAATCGAAGTTAACTAATTGTATTTTTATATTTAGAGAAAAGATTAAACTATCATTTAATGACAAGGGCAATCAGTTTCAGTAGTATTAGTTTCTATTATTTGATAATATAAGAGTTAAAAGTTAGAAAAAGTTTTAACTCATTCACAAAGTTTTATGATTCAGTTGAAAATATTAAAAAAATATATTTTGAAATCTAAGAGATATAAAAACTAAAAACCTTTTTTCAAATTTCTTTTGAACTTCAGTAGATTTAAGATAAGGAAAAGATAAAGAGTTCTGTGCTTGAACAAACTCTTTAGTTTTTTCAGAATCTGGGTCTTCCATCCATTCATAAGGATCTGTAACCTAATTAAAGATATAAAATTGTAACTTTATTAAGATAATTCTTACCTTGATGCCAAAATAATCTTTAACAGATTCTTCTTGAGAAGCAGAAGGATAAATAATCTTGGCAACACTCATTGTGTTACTTCTATATTTTCTATAAGATTAAAACAATCTATAAAAATTCTATTTAAATATGTTTTATGAATATTTCATTATTTGTTTGAAATCAAAGCTATATTGAATATGAAGCTTTTATAAATAAATAAAAATTATAAAAATATTTTAATAATAATAATTATAATAAAACTAATTTATCAATTATATTTAATATTTTAATTAAAATTATAGAAATATTTTGTGAGTAATGCAAATCAATTTTAAAAGAATTAAAAAATATTTTATTTATCTTTTTTATATTTACTACTAGTAAAATTAATAAATAAGCAAATATCACAGAGAAATATTATTTAAATATTTCAAATATACTTTTTATTTAAATATTTTGCACATATTAAATTATAAAAAAAATAATAAATAACTATATACTCATTTAAAAAAGTATTTAAAAATTTTTAAACAATTAAAATAATCTTAACTACGAAAATTGTGATAAAATGTTTACGAGTCAAAAAGTAACTATGCCGAAAATAAGAATAAAATCTGTATAAATATCAAATAATAATTTCAAGCTAAACGTCTAATATTAATGATAAAATGTACAATTTTTTTTAATTAGAAAATACTTTTCAAATGCTTATTGTAAAAAAGTGTGAAAAAGCGTCGAGAAAGACTGCTAGATATATCATTAGATATATCGACTGAATAAACAGAAGACAGTCATTTAAAACCAACAAACAACAAAATTAGCAGCCTTCATTGCATTAATCACGCTTTTAATTGTACATATCTTGGGTTCTATTGAAATTATGTAGATTAAACCCTTTTAAAACGACCTAGAAAACCAACTTAGACTTGAAAGATAAGCCAGATATGTAAGCTACCTAAAATAGAACCACAAATCATTTTAGTTTTAAAATATAAACTGGATGCAATGGTGGTTTTATTGTTAACATGTTTATAGCTTTGTATCAATTAGATAGTACACGCAAGTTTGGATAATGTATATTTTATTCATTAAAATGAATAATTTTGTAATTTTAGAATTAAATTTTGAATAAGTTAAGGTAAATAGCAAATGATTTGTAAGTTACCGACAATTGTAAATCAAAAGCCATTAAAATTTTACAAATAAATTTGAATAAAGTGCAAATTAGTTTACTTGTAGTGGTATTAAAGGTTAGACAAGTTTGAAAAGAAGTTGTCAATCAATTTCAATCAGTAAACGATACATGACATTTTAAAAAGTTCAAGCTCTATTAAAATATCCTTGTTTAACAGAATTTTGAATTTAAATGGTAGTCTGGAGAGTGAATTTAGCAAACTTATTGACTTCATCTTTTCCTTTAAACTTTTTTATTGGAGGACGTAAAAGACCTTTTCAGATGTTATAATAACTCAAAACAATATCACATTTTATAACAACTTGATAATATTATGGATTTAAACATCTTTATTTAGTATTTTTGATATCAGTTTTTTTGAAAACAATAATAGCTAGAATTTCAAAAGTTTAGTTTCCTTTTTGAAACTAATAACGAAGATATGAATAAATAAAAAATAAATTAAGGAAAAAATAAAAAAGCATAATTTTTAACATTAAAAAAAAAACTTTTTATAAATTTTGTAAAATTATATTTTAGAAAATTTAAAAATTATTTGATTAAGTCGTAAAATGCTTTTGACGTATGTGTAAAAATACATAAAAATATAATAATATATAAGTAAAAAAATATAAAGTTCTTATAAAGCAAAGTTTATAAGTTGTTTAAACAGAAATAATTATAAAGTTTTGCAATTAATTACAATTAAAGCAGAAATTTTGTTATTAAAAATATTTGGGAAGATATTCTTTAATTGTTGAACATTTAGAAAATTTTAATCGTTATGTTCAACTTTGATCAGATTCAATTTAAACATATTAGATTGCTTGTAAACTTAATCTTTATATAAAAGTAGATAATACTCATAAAATTACAAGTACATATAAATTTTTAATTATTTCAAACTTACTTAAGCAAGTTGGTCTATACTTAATTAAATCAAGCAATTATTTTAAAAGTTAATTTTTTATACAGAATTATAAAAGTACTTAATTAAAATTATCACTTTACTTAAATAAATTAAAGTATTTATACGACCCTAAAAATAAAACTTTAAGTATAATAATCACTTTCATTTGTAGTTTTAAGCAGTAGTTTTTATCTAAAAATTCTTTAAGCTGTATAAAATCGATGAAAAAATAATTTTTAGAAATAAAAAATAGAAAAAATAAAAAGATCTGTAACTTCTAAAAATTAGTTAGAAAGATAAGCAATAATTTTTCAAGAATTTTTTTATGAAAATAAAATTGACAACACTAAACGGGATAAAATAGGTTTTAGATTACACTATGACGGCTATGCCAGGTTTTTTTGGACTGAATACCTTGTCAAGTACAAGTTTTTTTCGTTCTTTTTGTAAACTGATTAATTCAGTTGTATCTGTCAGTTTAGAATAGGTTCACATAAAATTTATATGAGATTTATTTTCTACAATTTCTAAGATTTACATTTAAGCCATCGAAGTGTAATTATAAAACAATATATATAATACACGTGTAAAAACTTTTTACGATGTATTTGAATAATTACTTTTTATTTTGCTGATTAAGATTTTTTAAATCATTTATTTTGTACTTAAATGAATACTACCAAATCAATTTACTGCTAGGTATTTTTCAAAATATTTAAAAGCTACATATTTGTGGTCTTTCTGTTCGCAATAAATACTTGGCTATTGTGTTTTGTTTATTTATTCATCTTAAACTCGTTGTTACTATTGAGTAACGATAACAACAACAATTATCAGATTGTTGGTATTATTTTACAAACAATATGAATCTTTAAAAATTACTTTTTACCCTGAATTTTTATAATTTGAACTTATTTCATAAGTTCATTGTTAATTATTCCTGGCTTTAATTGCTCAAACTTACCCCCTAAGCTTATTAATTTTTCATGTAATAAAACACCTTCCGTTTTAGGGTTGTTGAGATGTGATAAATAGATTCTATTGTCATTAGCAATAATAAATAGGAAATAAAAAAGTCATAAAATTTAAATATAGAACTTGAACATTCTAATATTTCAAATATATTCTGAATTTTGTAATAATCATTTTATAAACAGATTTATTAACTTATTTTTTAGGTATTATCTAAATTATAAACAAAAATGTTATTTATACTTTTGGAATGTTCATAATATTTATAGATTTTAAAATCTAAAGAATTTTTGGGTTTAATTTTATTTATTGCATTTTTTTAGGTGTTTATTAAGAGTGTTAGGTAAAATATTGAATTTTAATAAAATTTTGACAAAAATTGAATGTTCCAGTCTAAAAGGGTTTCAAATACAAAAGATAATTATAATTTTTCAGGTATTTTAAACATATTATTTGATTTTAAACGTATATTTAATTTATATTTCAAAGTTTATTATATTTTTAGGTTGGCAAAACACTGTTCAAATGCCCCAAACAATTGCAGTAAGTATTTTGATAAATTTGAATATTTCTTTAAACAATGTATAACTTTATAAACATTTTCTTTAGAGCAAATATTTTTTTCTATTTAGTATGATTGTGTTTCAAAATATTTTTAAAAACAATTTATTTTTATTGAAATTTAAAGAAATGTTGTTTTTAATTAAATTATTAATTTGTAAAAATAGTTTTTTGGATTTCTGTAAACTTTATTTCTTTAAATTTCAATATTTCCTAAAGTTATTTTTTAGCTGTTTATTTATCAGAATAATTTATAAATAAATTTCAATTTCTAACTACTTTTAATTTTGATTAATCTATCTTTTGTTAATTTAATAATTTTTAATCAAGTCTTAATTCTTTTATTAGTAGAATATTTTCTTCTAATTTTCTAAATATTTTTAGAATATCATTCCAACCAACAGTAGTATGACAATGCGCAGTCCCAATGTGGTTGTGGGACAGCCTGGCGGTCCACACTGTAGTGAATTGTCAGGTAAATTAAAACTTTTTTATATTTAATTAATTTTAAAGAATTTTATTTTAGTCACTTGCAAATTATTGTTTCCAAATATTTTTTGTTAATTTCAACTTTAATATTTGAAAATCAACAAATTATTTTCTTTTCCAGCAGTTGACAAGCATAGCTACAACTTCCAACAAACAGCGGTCAGTTTTTTTACTTCTCAAACTTTTTAATTAAATTTATGTGTGATTACACTTTTCAAAATTCATCAAAAAGACCTTTTTATAGAAAATAGAACTTTTGATTGGATTGTAATTAGAAAAATAAACGTAAAAGAACAGTTAGTAGTTAACTTGCTAGCTCCAGTACAGTCCTAATTTTGCCAAAAGTATTCTAAGAGCGTTTTTAGTTTCTTTAAATACAAAAGCCAGAGTGAAACAGATTCCCCTACACAGGCAGCTAATTTATAGAAGAAAGCTTGATGCAAATTTTATGCGAGCGCTCGGTAGAAGGTTTTGGCCCGCTTTGCAGATGTCATTTTTGCGCTTATTTCTCACTTTCTTTTATCTTTCCATCTCTTGAATTCGCCTTGTTCATATCTCTCTTCGCTTCAGTCTCTTTCAATTCTGTCTTTTTTTTGCCTTAAATAAAAATAAAATTAGAATTGTGTTTTTGTTGGCGTTTTCTCAGCATAATTTCTTAGTTTGAAATCTTCAATTTCATATCTTTTCTTCGATTGGAATTTAATCTTTAACAGCGGAAGCAACCACCAATCAAAACTGGTTTTAATTCTAAAATATTTGTAGCTAGAAACGAATAGTTTGAAATAAAAGAAGTTATCTGAGTTTTAATCTGGTGAAGTTGATATTTTTTAATGAGAATATTTCAGTTGAAAGATCAGTTTATTTTTTAGATCTAAAATCAAAAGTTTTCGAAATATTTTGATTCGAATTTCAGTTTTCAAATGTAATCAGTTGTGATTCAATTTAGTTTCATTCGAATCAATTGACATCAGAATTGTTGTTTTATAAATTGTTCAAAAAATCAAACTGAAATTTATCTTTAGATAAAATAATTACTTTTCTATTTTTCCGGTAATATTTACAATTGTTTTAAACAAGTTGCTGTTTCCTTTTCCAAATTCATTTTCTTAACTTTTTATATAAAAAATTTAATTTAAAAATGTTTTTATGTCTTATCATCTATTTAAAGATACTTTCACATCTAATTTACAAACTCCAATTTCTCTTTCTAGAATTCAATTAGTAATCTACATAAAAACACATCTCCTAACACTAGCAACAACAACAACGTTCCACAAATCAACGGAAATCAAGCTTATAACAGTTGAGTCATCATCTACGAATCTTCAACCTCAAATTCAAACTTTTCTAGGCTTTAAACGAAGTTATGATGAGATGTATCCAAACTGCGTGAGAAATAACTCGAATTTGAACAATTTTCAAGGTAATTAAAACCATTCTAACAAACCCTGACCACTTGACCACTGTAGGTCCACGGACAGCATTTGAACGTTCATGGCCAATGAACAACTCACCATCAAATTTTACGAACCACTCAGTAAGAATGGTAAATATTTCAATTGAATAAAGCACGTGGTTTCATATCTTATATAACTTTTCTTTGTATATGTTCCAGTCTCAGGCAGATGGTATGTGTGCGACAAGTGCAGGTAGCTACGGTGTTCAAAACCCTGCCTACTCACAAACTGTAAGCACTTAACTTGTATAAAATACATCTGATTCCATCAAATGATGTAACAGAGTGGGTTTTCTACTCAACCATTTCAACAAGCATGGGATACTACTAGTCCTAATATATCTACTTCAGTTGTAACCAATGAAACTCAACCAGCATCTCATGAAAATCCGACAGTAAGTCATTTAGTGATCTATCTACATCTGATAACTGAAATCAATCCAACAGACATTTGATGATTACTCTCAACAAGATTTTACAAATTCCAACTACAACGTCGGTAACAAAGTAGTGACGACAGTGAACGTGACGTCATCTCAAAATATCGAAGACAACCAACAAGCGGTCTTTAATAATTCCTTATTAATTAGACAGGGTTCCACAAACGTCAATTGGTCACAACAGTCGAACGCAGATGCTTATTCTTACAGTAATAACCAGACTGTCACCACAGTGAGCTCTCTCATCATTTAATTCCTCGTTTGAATTTCAATATTTGTAGATGGCAAGTAATCAAGCAGTTCATATATCAGCTGGTTCAAATCCAGTAGCAACATCAGTATCTGTTACGGGTGAATGCACATGGTTCCGCATGAGTAAACACCACTTATGTTTTTGTTATTTATAGAAAATCAACAAATGAACAGCATCGATTATCTTGTTGATGAAACCGGAAGATCTTCTGTAACTAAACCCAATCTTACAAATAAGAAAGATAAAGATCACACAGAGAAAGCCAAGTGCAAAACAAATCGTCAAAAAGTCCTTTTTTTCTTTCTTCTTTTCTCATATCATCTAAATCTCTTGTTGCAGTCTCGAACTACAGCGACGAAGATGCAAGAGACGCGAAACGACGAAACGCGGCAAGATTTTGATGATAAGGAAGCTGGCGCTCGCAAGCGCAAGTAAGTAGCAACCATCGCGTATCTTCTCGCTTCTAACGCTTCAACTTGTAGTCTTGGCAACAAAGATGATGAAGATGTGAGTCCGGAAGAACGTGAGAAACGCGAGAAGGAACGACGGATGGCGAACAACGCGCGCGAACGTCTTCGTGTTCGTGACATCAACGACGCATTCAAGGAACTCGGTCACATGGTCCAAATCCACACAAAAGTCGAGAAGCCACAAACTAAGCTTTCTATTCTTCATCATGCTGTTCAAGTGATCTTATCTCTTGAAAATGAAGTCAGATGTAGGTGCCCCACGCCCCAAAAGACCCAATCTTCATCAGTTTTGTTGTAGTGCGAAATCTGAACCCGAAAACAGCGTGCATCAAACGACGCGAAGACAAGAATAGTGGTCACGTGACAGGTGGGACGTCACACACAGCAAATTCGATCGCTGGGACTTCTCAAATGCTTCCTACTAGCTCTTCTAATGAAGCTACAGGAGTTCACGTCAATAAAGTAAATATTCAAATGAATCAGTGACGTCATTAACGCGCGTGATTTACAGATGAGACGAAGAACATCTCATCACCAACAACCTTATCAACAACCACAGCATCCTTTCCAACAAGCACAACCTCCTCATCTAATAATGAATAGTTCTAATTCTTCTCAACTATCTTACATCCAACAATCCCACCTTCAATATCCGAATCGTTCAAATGATATCGTCATGGAAGATACTCACTACAACCGACAAGCACAGTTTGCTTCCGGTCTCGGTGACGTCACTTCCGTCATGGATTCTACTTCCCAGAATCCTTCTTTTTATGATAATACTCCTCAACTTTAAGACCTTCATCGGATTCCAATCTTTCTAAAGCTAAAGTTCAAATATCAGGCTGCTGCCCCGTCTGTGCCAAATTGTTATTTGGTGGTCAAGGACTGGACCAGTGATTCAGTCAGTCCCATTTTCACTGCCTGAAGAGCTTGTCCGTCCACTTGTGTCGAAATTTTCCTAGCAGTCCACTGACCCCGAACCATGTTGTTTGTCCCAATACACCGATTCATATACCGACCTGTTGGTTGAAGCATTTGATTGACGAGTGAGCCAACCTCACCTAACTACTTTCTAGCGAGTCGGCGTTTTTTTTGCCTTCTTTTATAAGTCAGCATATTGCGAGCGAGAAGTTGAACAAGCCTACAGTGATGTGGCACACGTCCATTTGTCCAGCAACTTTTCTAGCGTTAGTTTTTTGTGACTTATCAACTCTTTTTAATTTTGTTTTTTTTTACTTTTGTAATCATGTAAATAATCCTTTTGTTATTTTCAAATCTATAAATCAATGTTCTCGCTTTTCAACGTCTCTAAACACAACATCAGTTTCAACCCACAATAAACTCATCAATACTGGGCCACAACAAGCCGACCAGTGGCCTGTCGGGCACTCCAAACTGCCTTACATAACCCAGCAATCATTATTTTCTCATAACATTCACATTTAGAGGTGAAACAGGAACAATATTCGTTGTCAAGGTCTTTATTTAGTGGCTTAGTATTCTTTGTGTCGATGGTGACGTCACTATCGCTTCATACATCTTGTTTGTTTTGCATTTAGTGCTGAAAGTAGAGACGACGTGTCACTACTACTTGTCATCGTGACTTTTTACCAGCTTTTTCAAACCGTGGGTTCAATTCGAATATCTGTTAATTTTGATAATATAAGTATTACAAGTAGTTTCATTGATGCAATCGATGCTTTAATTGATTAATTTCTACAAATCAAGGTTTCTTACCTTTTCTATCGTCGTTAGCTTAAACTATTTTCATATTTTGGATCATCAAATAAAAAAATATTCAAACTTCAAGTCTCTTGATTTTAATGACCTGTTGCTGGTCAGTGTCTGTCACCATGGTGACCACGATTTAAAACTCTTCAGGCAGCTTTGTGATGCGACAATCTCTGGGTCTAAGGGCACCTGCAACACCTACTGAAGAAGATAGATCTTATAAGTCATCCGTTCTTCTTAAGACTGCATCTCTTCTGCTGGTAGATTTTGACAGAAAGAAGCGGATACTCGCTCTCTCATTTCGATGACAAAGACGCGCGTTCATAACGCGTCGATACATTACCGCGATCTAGTTGTCACGTGACGTCATCGAATGGTAGTAACCAGGACCTATCCTTGTAACAGTGGAATTGTCCTCGGTCATCAGATCTTACAAACGTTATTCCTGCTTCAGTGTAAATATGATATGAAGATCTTCAAAACGCGATTTAGTCGCTAAAAGCGCGCGAACCACTCGGGTGACTTAATAGAAGGATTTCTTGTCATCTGAAGTCGTCTCTTTAAGCAACTACAAACCCAAAGATTATATCTCTTCCAATCTTAAGGATTTTCTCTTGTGCAGTTGGTTTGCTTACAACCAAGTGGCCAGTTGTGTTCTACTTAGGGACCAATTGGTCTCGCGTCCACCAAATGACGTGGTCGTGAAAGCCATCAACCAAAAAGTGAAGCTAGAAGACCTAAGAACTCCTCTTCAAGCAGCATTTCTGCTTCAAAGGCATCGTGATGAACATAACAAGGCATCAGAGTGTTAAATTATGTCCAGGTACTTGTCCAGTGCCCAGAAAGTACCAGCATTAGGGCGACGATTATATGATAAAAGTCCTTAGATATAAATAATTGATAAGATCATCAATAGAGAAAAATTGAAATCTCAAAATCTTAGATATCATTAAGACACGCATCTTCAGAACATTTGAATGTCTTTGAATAGATGGCGTCGATGAAGGTGTTGTACGCTCGAAACCACCCTCTAAGCCATTCAAACTAATATATTTAGACTTTCTTCAGCTTAGGGAAAGTCCCTATCCTGATACCAAAGATAGATTGTCAAGTTAGAGTAAGATTTCTTCAGCTTTAAAAAGAAAATTCGAAAAGCTAAAAATCGCTACAATCTTCTCAACAATTGGTGCCAACAAAAGAATTCTTGTAAAGTTTCCAATTCAGCTGCAATTGCTAATTTGTTGTCTACTATCTGTCAATGTGAAATGAAATAGTTGTCTAAATACTTGAAGCTCTGCACGGTTTCTCGCTGTTGATAATAAGATTGGATTGTATGAAGTGTTCTCTTTCTAATTCTTCTATTTCATGTTTGCTATAAAATCTGCTAAATATGCAAACTAATATTAATTATTATTAGCGCAGCAAACAAAAGTTTGTAAACTTTTAGATGGAAATTTTTAGATTAATGAAAATAAAAGTGAAGAAGTAGAAAAATTATTTCAACTTTTTATTTGAAAAAGAATTCAGGTGAAAGGATATCTTGAATGAAATGGTTGCTCACATGAAGTTCCAAACATAAAAAGAAAATGAATTTGGAAAAGGAAACAGCAACTTGTTTAAAACAATTGTAAATATTACCGGAAAAATAGAAAAGTAATTATTTTATCTAAAGATAAATTTCAGTTTGATTTTTTGAACAATTTATAAAACAACAATTCTGATGTCAATTGATTCGAATGAATCTAAATTGAATCACAACTGATTACATTTAAAAATGAAATTCGAATCGAAATATTTCGAAAACTTTTGATTTTAGATCTAAAAAATAAACTGATCCACTGATACATTTGAAAACTGAAATTACAAAATGTAAACAACATAAAGTAACAACAGTAAAAATGTAAACAACATCAAGTAACAACAGTAAAAATGTAAACAACATCAAGTAACAACAGTAAAAATGTAAACAACATCAAGTAACAACAGTAAAAATGTAATCAACATCAAGTAACAACAGTAAAAATGTAAACAGCATCAAGTAACAACAGTAAAAATGTAAATAACATCAAATAACAACAGTAAAAATGTAATCAACATCAAGTAACAACAGTAAAAATGTAAACAACATCAAGTAACAACAGTAAAAATGTAAACAACATCAGTAAAAATGTAAACAACATCAAGTAACAACAGTAAAGATGTAATCAACATCAAGTAACAACAGTAAAAATGTAAATAACATCAAGTAACAACAGTAAAAATGTAAACAACATCAAGTAACAACAGTAAAAATGTAAACAACATCAAATAACAACAGTAAAAATGTAAACAACATCAAGTAACAACAGTAAAAATGTAAACAACATCAAGTAACAACAGTAAAAATGTAAACAACATCAAGTAACAACAGTAAAAATGTAATCAACATCAAGTAACAACAGTAAAAATGTAAACAACATCAAGTAACAACAGTAAAAATGTAAACAACATCAAATAACAACAGTAAAAATGTAATCAACATCAAGTAACAACAGTAAAAATGTAAACAACATCAAGTAACAACAGTAAAAATGTAAACAATATCAAGTAACAACAGTAAAAATGTAATCAACATCAAGTAACAACAGTAAAAATGTAATCAACATCAAGTAACAACAGTAAAAATGTAAATAACATCAAATAACAACAGTAAAAATGTAAACAACATCAAATAAAAACAGTAAAAATGTAATCAACATCAAGTAACAACAGTAAAAATGTAAACAACATCAAGTAACAACAGTAAAAATGTAAACAAC